>VZTU01032077.1:0-40915 GCA_013400835.1 Zapornia atra | reverse complement strand
AGAGAAAGAGACAAAAAAAGCAAGAGAAAGAGACAAAAAAAGCAAGAGAAAGAGACAAAAAAAGCAAGAGAAAGAGACAACAAAGGAGAAAGAGAAAGAGAAGGAGAGAAGAGGAGAAGGAGAGGAAAGAAAAGGAAAAGGAAAGAAAAGGAAAGGAAAAGAAAAGAAAAGGAGATTGCTGTTTGTGCCATTTGCTGTGGACTTACTTGGGAAGCCACCTTGCTGCGTCCAAGCAGCATCTCTGTCATGTTCAAGTGGCTTTCCAGCTGGATCAACATTTGCTGCATCAAGAGGGAGCTTTCCCATTGACCCGGGACTGTGCTGGAGGGAGGCAGAACATTCAGATCTGCTTCTCCATGTTCTGTTCCACATATGCACTCAGCCTGCAAAAGGAATATGATTTTGAAAGGGTTGTACTGCCTGTAGGGGAAGATCAACAGTGAAGGCCTCCAGCTGGAAAAGGTGTTGGTCTGCTGCACTAAGCTGGCCATACGGGCAGCAACAAGAGATGTACTGCTCTTATGACAGCTGGCAGCCCCACAGTCATTGTGTTGCCAGTGGGTTCCAACCTGAGAATGTGCTCACCACATCAGGAGGTGACCTTTCCGTTCTTGCAGGAAACAGCCTTCCCAAACAACTTGCAGAAGATGGATGCAGAGGAATTCACAGGGGAGTTTTGCTCCCCAAGCATTTGCCATGGGTAATGGAAGCATAGTCCTACAGGCTGGCTCCCCTGGGCAAGCTGGGTTCCTCCTGGGGAAGCAGAAGTGTGATGCATTGTCAAATGCCACGGATGCTTTACACCTCCGGTTGATCTGATGAGGCACAACAAACCCATTTTCCACATCTTCTGCCTCTTTACTGAGTTCAGAAAAGTCTGGTCTCAACCCCATGCCCTGATCGTTAATGCACAGAGGAAAATTGAGCTCCTGCACAACCATCTGTAAGTGTAGGTCCTACCTACCTAGCGGATGTTTTGAAGCCATTAACAGATGCCTTCCGTTACTCCTCTATGGCTCCTTCATCCACATCCCACCGTGAGCACCAAGTCATGAGATGCTTGCAGGACTCCAGGTCACATCTCACATCTGCTTGCTGCGTGTAAAGTTATGCACATGCTGGAGGCCCGCAAGGAACTTCTCATTGTTTTACTTCCATGTTTTCTGCACTTCTTGCTGTGATCGCTGTATTATCCTGGCACGCTGCTTGTGCAAATTCTGGTGCTCCAACCACACTCAGTGTCTTTCAGCCCGATCCTGAAGCCTGTTACACCCTGTTAAATGCAGGTCAGAGTGTGACTTGGTATTATGGTTTATCGCCACATCAGCACAGACACACGCTCCCTGCTTAGGGGACCAGTGGCTTTAGTTCAGTTATGTCTGTGTACCACTGCCCACAGGGGCTAGGGATGTCCCTCAGAGGCCTATCTTCCATTCTCTCATCCCCATCCCAGCCAAGCCAGGGTATGGTAAGAGTTAGACTCAGCCTTGTTGTCAGACATGGTCTTGCCACAGCCTCTGGAACAGCAGCGGGGCCTTGTCGACCCATCACTGCCACCCCAGATATCAACTTGTTTTGGTTGTGGCTCAGCTTTCTCAGGCTGCTGTCTCTCAGAGACCTTTTCGGCAAAATGGCTGATTCATCACCTCCTTCCCTTTGGGCTTCAGAGAACGTGTGGCTCGTTTCTCCATCATTATGTACCTGCCAGAGCAACACCAGCACAGGGCTATGCTTCAGAGTCCCCATTGTCCGTGTCTGCCACCAGAAAAGCATAGTGTCACCTTCACAAAGCAATAGAATCTCTGGAAGCCCCAGATGCAGTCAAAGGCATTTATTTCCCTATCTTCTCATGTATCCGCAAGTCCTCAGAGACTCTGGTACAGCTTTTTTCCCCCAGCTTCTTTAGATGTTATATAATTATCTTTAGCACCTCATTTGCTTGTGTGTCTCTGCTGGAACAGCAATGAATGCAATTCCCATTCACATTCTCGGTGACTCTGCCCATCTGCTGCTGCCTTTTTGTCCATCACTCTCGTGAAGTGCAACTCTGGGCTCCCCAGCTTTTGTCTTTCCCTCTTCCCACCCCAGGTGCCTTCTCCCAGTGCTTGCAGACTCCTGTGACATGATGCGGTCGCTGCTGCTTCCACGTCTCCCTCTTCATGCCCCACACGCTCACAGCTATTGTCTGTCACAGCAGCTCAGCAGACAGATTTTGTGGAGCTAAAGGCAGGGATTTCTCATGCCATCCTGCCTCTGGTTTCAGCCTTCCCACTGTTTCGGTTCTTCTGTCATACGCACAATGCCAGAGCACTACCCTGCAGACATCTAAGCTCCTCTGCTCAGTGAATGGCCCCTTAATTCTGGATAATGCCATAGCGTCTCTGAGTGATTTGTCCCAGATCCCGATCAGAACTAAGTCTCTTTTCAGGAACCCAGTTAATCAACCCCTCCTGCCTCAGATCTTTCCAGAACCCATCTCTCTTTTTATATGCTCTTTGTACTCTCTGCTTAAAGCCATAGCACTTACCTCTTTCATACGCAATGCGGTGACATCCCTTCAGTCTCTGCTGTGCAGTTCCCCAGGGAGATAACTCCACCGGTGTTGGCTGACACCTGTAGCAAATACTGAGTCCAACAAACCTAGCTATTCCTGGGGGGGTGGGGGAGAAAGCAACTTCCCAACTAATCTTCTTTTTTGCTAGGTAAGCTTAGGATTTCTTTCCTCTGTAAATTAAAAGCTAAATTGCGATACCACTGTAGTGGGAGTAAAAAAAGTGACAGCTATGAAAGCGGGAATTTCTTGGGTAAAGATGCATCATTTTCTTTAAAAATAGCAATAGGGGGAAATAGCAAAGCTATGGCACTGCACTCTAGAGAGCCTAAAACTTCGGGATGCTCCAGAGAAGGCAGGGCATTGGTTTTCTTGGCAGACAGCTGGAAAGTTGTGGAAGATGCGGAGCCGTCAGAAGCTCCTCTCTTTCAGTCTTGAGAGCCTGAGACTTCATATGGGCATGTACCCCTGACTGTTCCCACTGCAGAAAAAACTAAACCTTTCCCATCACAAGGGAACATTTTTGGGAATATTAGTAGTTTCTCCCCAGTGTTTTGTCATGGAAAGGGGACATTTTAAGGGTGAAAACTTGCTCACCTCATGGCTACTCTCCCTGCTTGGGCTAAACCTAAATCCTTGCTGAGGTTGTGTTCAGTCTCTTCTGTTCACACATAAAGGAAACAGGAATGTTTTCAAGGTGATGGCATTTCAGTGTGACCTGCCGATTAGGCACCAAGTCCTTACTGTAAGAATGTCCCTTTTGCAGACATCATGATCAGTCCTGGCCAGAGTTCGGTCCCTGCAGGGAATGAAAGAGTGAGCATGGAGGGACCTTCCCTCTGCTTTACCCTTCGTGCCACTCAGCATGAGTCAGCTGTTAGCTCAGCCCATACCCATGCCTCGTACAATTGAAAAGGGCATTATGTTGATAGCCATGACTGTAATCTGTTAAAATAGTAAAGTAATTAATACGTACCTAAATATCATCCCTTCTCTTTTTGTTCCTTTTGCTTACCTACTCCCTACGACTTCAGTGAATTTTAGTGCTGGAAAGTCCCAATTCCATAAAGTTGTGTTACAAATCCATTCAGGGCAAATTCTGCAGGTCTCACCTGTCAGCAGAAACATTTCTCAGGAGGGGACCTGGGATTTGGCAAACTCAAAAGTACCCACCAGCACCAAAATCTTTTATCACCCATCCAAAAGCACTTTAAAAAGGTCACTGCCATCTCCCCATTTCAGCTGGGGAACAGGCAGAGCTGCAGTTCCCCCAGTGTCGCAGCCAGGGTGTCTGTGCAGTGGCATTTAACGTCTGCAGGTCATCCTCCTACCATTCCCCCACCAGCCAGAGCAGGCTCAGGCAGGGTGAATCCATTTGGGTAGAGACGATCCTGAATGGGTTGGTTACACCCACAGTCAGTTGGAGTTCCATGTCACAGGCCTGGTTCAGAGCCTGGTTAAATTTAAATGCTCTCTATTGACCTGACCTGGCTTCGGCCAAGCTGTGTGTGATGGGAGAGGAACGAGACAGCAGAATTTGGTGTCTAAGCCAATGCCCTCATCATGAACTAAGGCTGCGGCTCTGGTTTAGTTGGCCAATAATTCCACATACTACATACTAGTTTTAAGTATGTGTATATTTTTTAGTGCCCAAGATCCATTAGAAATCCTAAACCAGTCTCTTTTGAAATCCCCTGACCTTTAACTCGTACTCACATGCATGCTGTGTTGAATGCTGCGTCGTTCGCAACAGGATGGCACTGACACCGGCTTTTAAACAGCAGATCTGGTGTCACGGTGGCAGATAAGAGCAAGTATTTATAGCCAGAAAGTCACTTAGTATTTTATATATTAAAACCCTAGAGTTTTCTGAGAAAGAGATAATTCAACAGTTGCTTATGTGTTAGGAGAGGTTTGGCATATAACATACTAAGTGTCCCTCCAGATGCTTCTATGTAATTGATTCATGTACCAAGCTGAGGAGTATCAATCAGTCTTGGGTCTTTCCTCCCATCCCCTGCGGCTGGCCAGGCACCTTTGACCCACTCAACCCCATCTGGGGCAGCTGGCATTTCTGAGGGATCTTGATTTTCAAAGCAAAGCCTTCTCTTTTGAAAATCTCACCCTTCTGAGATACCTGAACAGCAATGGAGCGTTTGGGAAAGCAGCACAAGGGGTGGAGGGAGACACCTGTGTCTTGGCGCGAGAGCTGCCCTGAGTTGGCCCGCATCCTCTAAGGCATGGCCAGGAGTTGCTGGGGCACTGGTGGGAGCCAGCATCTGCCAGAGGCTTCTTGGAAACGCTGCAGACGCAGGCGAGCAAGCACCTCACGCCGTGCAGAGGCATCGGTCGTCGCTTCCTTCCTCTTTTCCAGAGAGAGAGAAACAACCACCACCATACACGGGCCTGTGCCCTTCTACCCCGCCCCTGCATGAATCATACCAGCGCTGCCCAAGGTGAGAGGAGTAATGACAGAAATCCCCCCACCAGCCCTGGGGAGGGTGGTTGTGAAAGACTTGGGGCAGGCATCTCGCTCATTCACTTCTTCATAACCAGAAAGGCAGCGGCAACTCTCATTCCGTTTGCTAATATCCAATTCAGGGCTCTTGCTGCTGATCCCTGCAAGGCTGGAGGCCAGTTCTCCATGCTCAGGAAAGGATGTATCACAGGTTGTGGCTCAGTGCTTGGAGACTTCCACCCCCCAGGCCCTGAAATGCAGCAGCTGGAGCCCAACAAAGGGGAGATGCACCCTTCAGCCCATGCTACCAGCACAATGGTGCCTGCAGAAACCAAGCCTGGGTAAAGAGTTTAGGGAAACACTGATTTTAGAAACAGCACACAAGAAATCTGCAAGGGCAGCTGCAGGTGACAAAAGTGTGAGTGAGGCAGAGCCAGCTCTGCTGAGCAGAGCGATTCCCTGGGATACCTTGGTAAGTGGGAGCCTGGAGGAGCACCGCTTCTGTCCAGTTTAAAACCCTTTTCCCTGGGGCAGCATGGGCAGGGCTGCCCAGTGGCCATGCTCTCCTTCTGCCTCCCCAGCAACACAGACCATGCTGGCACACAGCAGCTGCGTGGTCACACTATGATGGAGCAAGAGGTCCAGGGCAAGGGAGAGGCCACTGGAGCTCTAGTTAAGTGATTACAGTAATGTAAATATCTAGATGTTGTTTCTCCCTGAGTATTTTTTCAGCAGCTGGCCGCTCAGGGCACAACGTGAAGGGCGCATGGGTCAGCTAGGACAGGTACGCAGTGGTAACTGGTCTGGATTTTTTGTGCTTACAGCTGAGAAGGAAATCTCTGAGACGTAAAATATGTCTCCTCACATCCATTACTGTCGTTTCTAACAAAGGAGTTTGGCTAACCCGATTGTGCTCATATCTGGCTTTTTTTCAGAGGCTGAACTGACTTTTAATTAAGTCAAGGTAGTTAACTTGCTCACAAAGGCAAGAGCAGACAAGCTGTTATCATGTTCTGAAATGAAGCTTTTTATTCTTTGGATATTAACCTGAGCCCCGTGTAACATGGGCATTAGGAGAAAGTGCTAAAAGACATGAATTGCCCCATTTATTTGAAATTATTTTAATGGCTGTATTCACTCAAAAGCAGGAAAGGCTGAGATGTCAGGGTGCTGACGTTTCTTTTTTTCTTTATGTCTGATCCCCGTGGTGATTTATTTCATTGTGGTGCCGTGTACAAAAAGACTGCTTTAAATGCATTTTCTTTATCAACACAAAAATTGGCTAGCATGTGTTCAGGCACCTCAGCAATCCCAGAGCACTCACAAAAACCTCACAAATATTTGCAAACTCTTAATTGCCAATATCTGGCAAAACAGTCTCAATTATATCTAACAAGCTTGAGTAACTTCCCATATGAGAAGTATATCAGAGACAGATTTTTCTTACTTATTCTTAGAAAATGTTTATATTGTGTGCTAGAGACTGAGTAAGTACAAAAAGACTGGGGAAAGGGTATTTAAAATAACGTAACATGTACTCACCACATTTTGCAAATTACTAAAGGAATGCACTTCTTTTTTTCTGCTAAAAGAATGCCTTCTGATTTAAATCACAATTCAACTATTCAACTTTTTATCCATCTGGCAGAATACGGTAAAACAATCAGTCACTCAAAATGACTTTTTCGGTGAAAAAGAGAAGTCAGACGCAGACAGAAATACCAGTGTCTTCTTTTTAACTTCCAAGTATTTTATCTTTTTTTTTTTTTCAACTTTTAACCTATTTTAATAGCAAGCGAAAGTAAAATTAGCGATGGAGTAATGCACTGAAAGGGATGGGTTTGAGAAGATAGAAAGGGAACATCTGGGCAAGATCCCTTCCCTTAGCTGAGCAGCTCGACCAGACTGAAGAGAAGCTGTGCTTTGCCTCAGTCTCCCCCCAGCCTGCTGTTTTTCAGACCAAAGCAACTGAAAGCTAACACGTGTGCCCAGCTGTCGTTTGAACGTACTTTGAATATTAGAGTCAGAGTTTTACCACCGAGACATACCCAGGGGCCCTGCTGCCCAAGTAACACTACCAAAACCACCCCGGGTAGGGTTTTACAGGAGCCTTCAGCAGCTCCTTGCTGTTCCCACCCCGGGCAGAAGTTGTGCAAACCCCATCCCAATAAGTCACTCAGCCAAACCTTCTTCCGAGTTCTGCCATGTCTGGGTTTTGCTCTCTGCATGCGAGTTGCCACACTTTCAGGGCACATCAGTTCTACTGCTCAGGGAAAGCTACATAATTAGGCACTACAATGCTGTGCTTTGCAGTTTGTCACCAGTGAAAAGTGCCTTTCAGCTCTGAGACTCTGAAAATAACCAGGCTGTGAAAATTGGAACAGTCTGGTGTTTTTCCACACAGCACCAACCCAAAATGTCGCTGTTGCTTTGTCCCCTCTCCAATTTGATTTCAAAAAGTCAGCCAGCTTTTGGTGGTCTCATGCTTTGCACTGCCTCTAGGACACACAATCAAGAGTATGTCAAGCCACCTCCCTAAATTAATTCTTTGTGCATCCCGTATCATCAGTTCAGTGTCTCAGGGAAGCTTATCCACTCTGCTTCACTGAATTGCATGCAAACCTTGAGTTCCTCATTTTGTAATACACTGCCTTGTGAAGCAAATACAGGTGAGATGGGGTTTTCAGTTATGGCATGATTCTGGAGCACGTCTTCATCAGGATTTGTGTGGTACAACTACTCTCTGGAGCCTTTTTGGTCCCTGAACCCAGCATCCCACGGCAGATGCCACAACACAGCGTCCTGGCCTAACTGTTACTGCTCTTCAACACATAAAAACAGCAGTATGAATTGTTGAAAACAAAGCTCAACCCACAGAGAAGAAAAGACCTTTTAGTAGAACATGCTGGCAAAAACATGTCTCAAAAAGAGTTGAAACCAGGTATTAAATCCATTAGCAGGGTGGAGACCGTAACAAAAAAGTTCACAATCATAACACATTTGAAGATTCACAATGTGACATTTTGCATGTGATCTTTAATGTTCAAACAGTAACAGTGGCTGCTTTTAAATTAGGGTTACAAAAACTAAAACCTTGCAAGAGTTGAGACCTAGAAACATATTTCTTCCAAAAGCCAAAAGGTTTTTTACCAATGACGGCAAATACCCGACCACTCGTGTAACTCCGTGTAAGCATCACACCGCCTGATACAGATACGCCAGTTTTAGTGTTTCAGGAGCCAAAGGATTTGCAATCAACAACTGCAGAGAAAGTAGAAAAGAGAAGAGCACAGGAAAGATGGGTGGCAATGGGAGCCCTCATCTTGTGTGCTCTGGTGCAGAAGCCTGCGAAGATTTAAAGGTGATATGAAAACCTCACATGAGACCAGCCCGTTTTTATGACCAGAAGCCTCCCTTACAATCAGGTTATGGGTGGCTGATATTCACCAGCCTGGGAGATGGCAGGACAATCACAACCTCAAGTGTCCCATGCACCACTGCTGTTCAGGGTGCCTGCAATTCAAATACTTGCTCACCTACATCACAGGTGAGATCATCTCTGGGATTCATTGTAGGAGAATGATTTATTTTGGAAATTGTCTTTATAGTCAAGCTCAGAGGTAGAACAGAGCATGAAGAAGAGCATCCAACTAATTTTTCAGGGACAAACTATAGTATAGACAGCTAAGATATGAGCTATAGCTTATTTGCTTGGTTGGGACACTGCTGATGTCCCACCTTGGATTTGACACAGACAAGCCACTGCATCCATTCCTGATGAAACACATGAATTGGGGCCCAGTCAAAACAGACACAGGTTACTCTCTTGGGATCCATGCAGAGAAGAAATCACCCTACAATCTTTTATGGTACCATGGTATGAGCCACTCCAAGGTCAGTTCTGAGCTAGTAGGACAGGGAAAGGGAGAAAAAAAAAATTCTCTCCGAACTAAGGAATCCCCCAGGGGATTCCCTCTACAGGCAGCAGAAACCTTAGGATGAGACAGATCTGCAAAACCTGAGAGACGTTGTGGTGCAGAGGGGACAGATAACCTGAGAAGGAGGGAAACACCATAACTCACGAGGAATGTACAGCATTGCGTGTTGACCCCGCTCCATCTTCTCACAGAGTTCTTGTATATACACTGGAGTTTCCACCTCCTTAGCCTGGCTTTCTGTGCTGGAGGGTAACTTGGCCTGAGAAGGTACGTCAGGATTTGCCTCTTAGTTTTGCCAGACTCCCCAGGATGTAAAGCCTGTTTCAGCCTTATTTTGATACAACCGAGGTGGTTATACTTGGCATGCTAACTCAAAAAAAGAGAAAAAGTTATTTGCCCATTCTAACTACACACATTCAATATTGCTGGGCACTTATTTTTTTTATTATGGTAGGTGACTGGTTTTACCAAAACCGTTGTTTCAAAAATAAATGTCCTAAAAATATGCGAGAATTTTAGTGCTCATGAAACAATACCTTCCATCCATGGAGGATGAAATATTTTTCCTCCAGAATTACAGCAGGGACAACAGTGCTGAAAACAGCACAGGTTTATCTCTGCCACCCTGACCTTATGTCTAAACCAGCCCTGACTGCAAGCCAGCTCTTCTGGGGTTGTAACCAGGTGAGGAATAGGAAGAATCAGGTGAGTTTCCTCCCAGTTTGTGCCACCTTTGACCACATTGCTGAGGAACAAGAGCAAGATAACAAAATCTCACAAATCCACAGGACAGCTGTCAAGTGCCACTAAGTTTTGATCACTCCTATGCTGGATGTTCTGGATTTGATTACTGTTACACAGTGACTCGGGCATGTCTAAGGAATGCAAGGTTTGTCTGCAGACCATTGGTTATATGGATAGGACAATTTGCTTCTGTGGTTGGCTAAAGTAAGAACCTCCAAGATATGAAAAAAAACCTGTCAGGATTTTACAACATATACAAGAGTCTTTTAAATAAAATACACAGTGGTCAGATTTTATACACTAAATTCTTAATGTAAAAAACCCAAACAACTCAACACGGACAGACATGCCAAGAGGTGGGGGATGATCTAGGTGGAAGTTAGTAATTAAATAAATGCAGAGAAACCAACAACTGAGGAACATCAACAGAAACAACAAAATCAGCACAGCTATAATCTGCAGATCTCCAGGCTAGGTCCACTCCACACCAGGCCAGCAAAGTCCAAACACAGGCTTTTGAACAAGGACATGTACCTGCACCTTTTGTTTTTCAAGACAGTTCCCAATGTGTGTTGAGAGGGAGCAGATCAGATAGCGTACATCTGCCTCGCTATGGGCACCTGCACTGTGGTCCTGCCAGGAGTCCTCCTTTCGATTCCGCTCCCATTCTCTCTGCCACAGTATCTTGTGCGAAGACAAAACAAATGCGAGCAAAACCACTGCCAGCAGTCCTCAAAATATCTTGCACTCATTGAGGGAGAATAGCTTCCGCCTGTTCTGCCTTTTGTCTTGATTGACCGCTGTCCGCACGGCGTACTCAAACACCTGCTGCACCCCCCTGTTGCTGAGGGCAGAGCACTCCAAATAGCCTTTGGCTCGCACATCCTGGGCGAGCCGCTTCCCGTCTATCGGGCTGATGCAGGCGGAACGGTACGGTCCCGTGTCACGCTGGTCAGTCTGCGTAGCCACTACCAAAACGGGGACGCGGGGCAAATGGCTGCGGACCTCGCCGATCCACTTGTTCCTCAGGTTCAGAAAGGAATTGTGGTTTGCCACCGAATAGCACATTAATACCACATCTGCCTGTTGGTATGAGAGGGGGCGAATGCCTTTGAAGGCATCGCTGCCAGATGTGTCCCAAAGACCCAGGCTAATCTGCACACCATCCATGAAGACATCCACTCCGGTATTCTCATATACGGTGGGTCTGTAGTCATCTGGAAAAGTCTCGGAGGTGAAACGTACCAAGAGAGACGTTTTCCCTACAGCAGAGTCTCCCACCAGGACACACTTGATTGAATCCAGCATTTTATTCACGTCCAGGGCCAAGAGCACTGTCTCTGCACAGCAGGAGCGGGATAGACAAATGCAGTGGTCTCAGAGGCTTTCTAAATAACTTCCATTTGGTGAGAAACCATCCAAATCTCTTTACTTCTCAAGACTTGATTGTGTCACTTCAGTCTAAAATCCCCTTTTCTCCCACACGGCTCTGTGGTGCTGTCAGTTTTAATTCTTCAGTGAGTCAAATGACGCTTCTGGAAGAGTAAAATTAAAATGTAACATTTATAACCCGCAGAGAGCAGACCATTCTTCATCAATATAAAGATACCTGGACAAGTCTTTGGACAGTCGTGGGGAATACCCCACATCAAGTATGCTGAACCTTGATGTTCCCTCCCAGATAAATGTCAACAGCCACTTAGGTAAATAACCTTGCTGCTCAATGGGGGCTAACAGTCCTATCATCTCTGCCATTCTCCACTGACACCAACTTTTTTTGGCTCCAATTGTCTAAAAAGCCAATAAAATAATTTAAACTTCGGTCTAACTGCTACTAACCTGCTTTTAAGTGAGGCATTTCCTCCCTCTGACTACCACCAAGACTGACAGAATCCTTAATCCCCCTTAACAGATTTTCTCTTGAAAATATTCCTGTGCTTTCTAGAGGTAGTCAAGAGAAAAAAAAGCCCTTCACTCACCAATCTATTTAAGCAGTTATACAATGAACACTAATGCAAACCCACTTGTGACAACGAGGA
The DNA here is from genome assembly GCA_013400835.1 of Zapornia atra. Lineage (NCBI taxonomy): Eukaryota > Metazoa > Chordata > Aves > Gruiformes > Rallidae > Zapornia > Zapornia atra. Next base: position 29,185 of record VZTU01032077.1, on the reverse strand, counting down.
AGCAGAGGCTTTGGGTGTGAATCTCAAGCAATATGAACCTCAACAGTTTTCAAAAGCAATGAAGGATTCACAGGAAAAATACACAAAAGTTCAATCTTTTTTTTTTCTTACAAATCACTTTGACCAAGCAAGAAGCACAAGCCCAGGAAAGCCACACCACCAGTGCTTGCCCCCATCAATTTCATTCGAAGGGGATACAGCTGCCCTGACATTTACTCTAGTGTAAAACTGAACTGAGAGCACCTCTTCAGAGTGTGTAATTGCTTTTGAGCTCCTGCCAGCGTTCAGTCAAATTTTCCTGTTTTGAAAGCGTTTGCCTCTTCCCCGCTAGCTGTGCGCAACATTCACTGCTCACACGGGGCGACACACAAGATGCTACGAAAATCATTGACTGCAAAACTGAAGGCAAATTAGTTCTGCTCAACAAAAGTAATTAAAAAAAAGGTATCACTACAAAATCTCAAAATGTCTCATGTGCATTGTACAAATAATGTATTTCTATCCCTGTATATGAAGAGGGAAGTCGTAGCTTCAGGTTATTTGCACAGAAATGAATGATAGCCACAAAGCGCATATACTCCATGTTACCATCACACTCTCCGGTTTTACTTCCCTTACTCCCCCCACCACCACACACATGCACGTTTCTCGTATACACAAAGCTTTGGCTTACTCCACAAAGAGGAAAAACAAAGGGAAAGAAAAGCTCTATGGGAGCTTAGAACGTTTTACAGGCGCTGATGGCTGCTACGTGCAACTCCCCTGCTTTCATTTCGCAGCGAGGCGGTGAGTACCCTACCTGCTCTTGTTCTGCTGGCACACCTGATGTACTGGCCAAAAGAAGATGTGTCAGGAGCTTGGCCAGAGTGTGAGGTTTTATAGAGGCAGCACCAAACCTGCGTGGCATCCTCATGCGTACTTGAGTTACCGGTATCTAGAGAAGTCATTGCAACAGAGAGCGCTTCCTGATCTGCCGGCGCGACCGTGCACTCGCCATCTCAGCTCACTTCTAGGAAGTGGGATGGAGGCTGAGGCCGCTTCACAACATTCCTGGCTTCCGGGAAACAAGCTGCTCTGTGAATTTAAGTTTTGATGGCAGCAGTTGGAAATTTGCTTTTTAAGATTCAGTAGGTCTAACTCTACTGTCTCACCTTCTCCATGCCCCAAACAAGCTCTCAAGGGAATTATATAAGACATTTACAAAATACATCCATGAAAATTTGAAAAGTATATGTAAGATACACAGTCCAATTACTTAAATACATCATCTTCATCTTTCCTTCAGGGTATTCAACTTCAAAATTGTGTCAGCAGTACAGTTTGAAAACACCACAAGCCAGTAGCGTGTGATTCAGACAAAGATGCCTGCTCCCAGGAGAAAGTTGGCATGCACCAAGTCTTCTTTTCAGAACAAACACTTCTTTGGTGCAAGTAGTCCTTAATGCCCTCAGGATCATTCGTTTGTGTATATACATACGTGCGGGAAAATAAGGATGCCTGAAGCATGATATTTGCTATTTCATAAATGCCAGAACAGAGAAGGGCAGGAAAAAGGTTTGTTCTGGTACTTGGGCTTGGTGATTACCAGGTCTGATTATGTTGGCTGTTTTGAAAATATATGCATGATTAAAGACTGAGAAAGATTTTAAGGACTAGTGAATACGGCTAGTTGACACACACAATGACAAAAGCTGAAATATTCCACCATGACAATGTGGATTTGTTTTCAAATCAAATTATACTGCTATACAATCCATTGACAAATAAAAATGAACAATATATAACAAGGTCCATACTATTGTCCTGGGTTCAGATTGCCATCAGTGGTCCTGATCTTGCTTTTGTTCACAGCCGTTTGGAGTCTACGTGTGTCCATACATGGTTGGGACTACATGTGTGCATACTGGAGGTGTCTTTTCAATTATGTACATAGCCTGTCCTTGACGCAGCCTCGGAGTAAGACCAGTTTTGGTGCATTAAAATAATTATGCAAGTTCACCTCAACTAATGGAAAAACTCTTTAAACATCAACAGAAAACAGAAAACAACATACTTTAAAGGACAGGCCACTATTGGGCACTTCCACACCTCAGCATACAACCATTTGTGTAAATATTTGCAAAACCTTTGGTTCCTTTCTCTCCTATTAAATACTATGATGTTAGTCCAACAGTACAGCATGCTATGCCCATTAAAAGATTGCACAAAATCTTCTGATCTCACGCAGCTGAGTCTAAGCCGCTGACAGATTGCATTCTTCCCCAACTGGGTTTTCCAAATTTTACTAACTTTACCGAGTCCATTTTGGATCTGGAATTCCAGATATAAACTCGTATCTTCTTTTACACTCCTTTGGTTTATGCTTTCTTCACTCATAAAACTAGAAGACTTGATTTGAATAGGGTGAGAATGTTGATACTATTAAGTGTAAGAATGCATGTCTAATTCTGATGCAGCCATTCTGAATGGTGACCTTTAAGAAACTCTGAGAGTAACCTCAAAGAAAATTCTCGCACAGATTTAGATGGGGCACTGTTTTTTCAACTGTATCATATTGTCTATGTAACTAATATAACATTTATTTTCTTTCCTTTCCTATTTTTGTTCCCTCTGTCTTTGGAACACAGAACCTTGGCACTACTGTGTGGTTACAGAGTCCTCCATTTCACTGACAACATGAGCACCAGAAGCTGTACAACAGCTGCTTTCTGGCCACTGACTGTCCTGCAGCTCAGTGATCTCATGCATGTAAATGCTTCACACTTGATCACAGCCGAATATGATATGGAGAAGGTCAGTGGTAACACGATGGGGTGAGAAGAGCACAGCAGCACCAAGGTCTTTGCAGGTGGAAGATTCACATGAATATACATCCCAAGAAAAACTAATCTAATTGATATTGGTTGAAACAGCTCTAGCAACAAAAGGAAGCAGGACTGCCTTTATCAGAAGGGGTAAGCTTATCAGCTGAACCAAACGGGATTTTCGTTTATGCCAGGAATGCCTCTGGCATCTACGTTAAGATCATTGTGAGCATGGCTCACTAGGCGAAGCATCTTCAGGGGATGGACAGTGCCTTATGATAGGGGAAAATACATAGAGTCAGGAGCTCCTAACTTCAAAACCTATCTTGGATATTGATAGTGCACCCTCAGGTAGGCTGGGATTTGGAAGGAATTAGCTCATACTTAAACAAACCACATAGGCAAGACAACAGGCTTTTTAGATCAGGCAGTCACAAAATGCCTCAGAAAGTTAAAGCAATTAACATGCTAACTATTATTGCAATTATCTGGTTCCTACCGCAATTACATCTCAGTGCAGTTCCTGTTGATAGCAGGATAAAAGCAGGCTGATTTTTCTGTTTGAGCACTGGGTACACTAACTCTTGAAGAACCCTGACATTGTAAGGAAACAAAATATTTATACCAATTTTAAAAGTTGAAAACCACCAGAGAGACTTCCACTTGCTGTGCGATACCTGAAAGCACATACTGTCTTTTCCTGCCCACATACCCCTTTAAGTCCCACCTCACATAGAGGTGGGGTCTGCAGAACAGCGCTTACAGTTCTCCTCTGCTGTGTTGATTGTAATCACTGCTCCTTCTAACTGCACCGCAGACACATAAAAGCTCACCTTGCATCTCTTAAGTTGAAGGCTCTTGAGGAGAGGAAGGGGACATGGAGACCCGCCACACTGACCAGACAGCACGCAGCTTTACACCTTCACTTCTGTGGGTGCAGTGGGCACTGCAGGACACAGATGGGGCCTCAGGACAACTCCAGCAAGCAGGAGAGTGAGGAAGAGGAAGGCTGGCAGCAAAACAAGACAAGGCAGAGATGCTGTTGCCTGCTTAGGGGCAGCACCCAGAAAAAGCAGCAGGGGAGACACCATGGCTGTTGCGGGTCCAGTCTGGATGCTCAGCTAACTCACCAGGTTGCCAAGTTCAGGCTACCTTGTTTTCAAGCCCAAGGCTGCGTTCGCTGTACTTGCTCCATTCAGGTGCAAACCTCCAGACTGCTGCACGGGGCTTTGTTGCCACGGCACAGGGCTACTGGAAACTAGTACTGTGGTCTGGAGACTGCAGCTGCTCTGCAAGCAAATGGCCCCTTGCTGTGAAGTTTCCTGTAACGCATTCATTAAGATGTTGCTCTGACATTTATGTTAGCTGCCTCCTGGTTTTTTTAAGTCATTTTAAGACTATTTTGACCTATAGCATAATATGTCCCTGTCTTGCCACTCTAGGAACCAGCCTCCTGCTGCCTCAGACAGCGTCAGTGTGTCAGTCCATAGTGGCATTCAGCTGCCATGGAGGAGAACTGGCTTGCAGCCCATAAGTTTGCAAGATGCTCCATTTTTTCCCCAGATTACTCCACCAAATAATCTGCATTCAATTTGTTCATTTCCCAAGCTGGCTACCCCAGGGGTCATCTTCATTCTCTGGCCCATGAACAAGATGGCAGGTTATGTGATTGGCAAAAAGCTTCAGCTATCTGGTATATGTCTGATACTGATGGATTAATGGGCAATCTTAATGTGCTTTTATATTTTAAAGAATCCAGAAGATGCCTAGAAGCTTTGTGAGAGCTTTAATACAGATATTTTTTCCTTAAGTACAATCATATCTTCAATGGCTTCCTAAAGTTAGAAGAGCAAGAAACATACAATGAACCCGTATTTTCAAAGTCAGGATGTCTTGTCATCTCAAAAACAATCTTCTTCCAGCATTAAAAAAAATTGCAGACACAACTTAGAATTTTTTCTTTCACTCCCTTATTTGGAAATCTGAAATCCTGTTTCTGTTTTCAAATTTTAGAGCTTTCTTTTAAAATAAAAGTACAAAATAATATTTTTTAAAATGTAATTTATGAAGTGTAAAGAAAATGGACACCCACTTTCTTATGAGCCTTTGGAAAAAATTACTTCTGGATCAAGGCAACACCTGAAAATTTAAACCTCAGTTTCTTTCTTTGGCAGTTTTAACAACTGAAACAGAAGAAAAGCTTTTATGATCAAATATTCAGTCACCTTGCCAACTTTAGTTTTAGCAAGGGAACTCAAATACTCAGATTTAAAGGAAATTCCCTCATGTTGAGACTGGGGAATTTTGCTATAAAGTGACAACAAATACAGACCAATGTTATTTACAAGATGAAATGAGACTTGAAGTCCTAGTAATGGGATGAAAGCTCTCCATGTAAGAAAATGTACATGTTTATACACATGCTTATACATTGCACATATATCTAGAGCTGTATAATGAGATAGCTCAAATTCTAAAAATGCTAATTCGTTACTTTAGTAATAGTACCTATAATGAATATACAGGCAATGAATAATGACATGTCTAAAAATCTATTCAATTCACTACAGTCACTGAAATAAAACTATTTAAATTTCATTTTTATTACCCAATTAGACAAAATAAATATTTATTTTATCTTCAAGAGCCCTTTAGCTGTCACTAATCACACCTTGATTCAGCTACATACGAATTAAACATGAACACAAATTATTAGAACCACTCAAAAAATTAATGAAAAGTCTAAAGACTCTCGTATATTGATCCGAGATCCTAAATTGGAAAGAAGTCAATGAAATCTGGCAGTGCTAGAATTCAAGACATAAGCCTGAAGTTATTTTTCTCCACATCTATGGCATAACATGGTAAGTTAAGTACTGTGTGGAATTCATGGCACTACAGGGCATTTTCAAAAGTGATCCACATTCAGTATAAACATTGCGTCCTCTCCAAATTAAAACTTGGGTAAATTAAGTGTAGGAAAGTAACCCCTTCACAGAGGACCAGCTCATGGGCCATTCTCAGTCTGATCCAATATAGTCCACAGCCAGCAAAGATGGAGCGGCATGCCATGACCGAAGCATGATGCGTGCCCTTGTGCTTACCAAGCGTTTCCCTGCTGCAAGATACTGTCATCTTCCTTTCCCACCCCTCCCTGTGATAATTTTTCTTCTCTGTTCTTAAACAGAGAAGAAATTCTTCTTGAGTGTCACCACAGATACAGCCATACGTGGAGCAGCTGGCATGCAAATGTCACACGTGTGTATGTTCGAGCACAGAAGTTCGCCAACCATCTGTCCGTCTGCGTTCCCCCATAGTCTCTGTTTTTGTACACACACACATACATATATATGTGTGTATATATATTCACCAAAGGCATAGAAGTACTTTTGGGTCCAGATGGGGATACAGATACGCTTGCAGATGAACATGGATAAAGCGCTACGCAGTGCCTGTAGTGCTATCACACGTACCTACGAAATGTCATTCTGTCTAACAGAATGGACTCATGGTTATAAAGCACCCAAGTCTAAATTCACTGTAGCCAAACTGAAGGACTGATATTATAAAATGCATGATATTTAAGTCATTTACTTCAATGAAACTACTGTGTGTGTAGAATTATTCAATGTGGAAATGTCTGCAACTTTGGGCCCCAAACCACTTCAAATTTTTCATGCCACATCCTCTTTTAACACAGTTCACCTTTCTTGAAGTTTGAGACAAATCAAAAAGGCATTTATATTTTTGTAGATTTTTTTTAACAAGTTTAACTCTTCAAAATCTCCCCAAATTTTTTTGGCTGACAATATGTGAAGTAGTTTCTTATTCACAACCTTCAGCAATGATTTTGTTTTCTTTCCAGAAAGCTTACCCATTTCCAAATTTCTGTTGGTTTTTTTTTTTTTTGACCATCTGCAGATACAGGCATAGTCATCATGAAATATCCATTTCCCTTTCATACACAACTAATATTTTTTAGTTTTAAATACACATTTATGATTGCTTGCAGAATGATGGATTATTTGCTAGACTGGATGTATAGGTGTGACCATGCATATACATATGTAAAAAACCCAGGGAAAATAAATCAGTGTATATTTTAAAATAACTGTTTCAATAACAAATCTATACATCCCTGTACAAAAAAATGACATCCGTGTATACATGCATGTGTGTTTGTATGTCCATACATGTATATAGACATAAATATATATATTGATATTCCTTCATTTGCAGAATACACTGGCCCAGATTTCTATGTGAAACAGAGTAATATTCAGGGAAAGATACCTTACTGCAGACATATTTTACATTAAAGAATGGATGCCTCATTGAAATGACCATGGTCTTTAAATCGCTTTAATTCTACATTTAAGTACCCAGGTGTATTTGCATACACATGAGCAGAAATGAGCGCTGTGCTAAATCTGGATTTGCAATAGCCTAGGTATAGGACTGATAGGTAAGAGTCTTTCTTATACATGCAACTAAATTACATAGGCACACCTCATAAACAATTACGCTTCAAATGTGTACACAGCTGTTAAAATTTTTAGACACATTTTTACAGTATGTGACAATGACTTCTTGTTAAGGAGATGCATGGGTTTATATTAAACCTGCAAATGTGTAACACGATGAAATCTTAATGCTAACAGCCTGGCAACTAACTCCACACTGACACCACCTGCATTTACAGACAAAGGGGCTTCCTATCTTTCAGAGCCCGTGTTGAGTCCACTGCAGTAGAGAGGGCCAACTAACACGTGTTTTGGCGCTAGCCTGGGGTAGGGCTGCACTCCTCTCCCATGTTTATACGGTACTCCATCTTCTTGACTGGGTCCCTTAAATACCACCAAGTAATCAAAATTAACATCATAGCTGAAAGCTAATCTATATGAATGATATGGGTGATACAACACCCTCCTCATGGTTAAAAAGTCTTTAAAAAATGGTCCTACCACTTCTCCACTGCCCTCCGTGGATCCCTTGCAGGATCTCTGAGGTTACTTACAGAGGTCTATTCAGGTTTAACTTTGCTCCAGTTTTATAAGATGCCTATCACAACATAAGGAAACTCTCAAGCCCGCCCAGATTTTCTCCCCCTAACCTCAGGGGGAGGACAAGGAGGTTCTCCGTATTCACTGACTTATTTATTTGCATAAGTTCAATTTCGGTGGAAGGTAAAGGTGGAGGAGGAAAATATTAGTTAGAACAGAATTAGCTATGTTTGATGGAAGGTATTTTTGCATATTTTGTGATAAGAATAAACCGTGTTGAATGTATAGGTGTTTTGAGCAGCAAATAATGATGCTTCAGTTAATCAAATGTTTCACAATAATGAATTCTTGCTAAATCATAGTCTAGATTTCAGCCAGAGGGAAACCACCACCCTTTTTAGTTCATTTTTAGATTTTTGTGTGTGCACATGTACATTAAAGTGTTGAAAACTTTATGGCTTATAAATAATTTAAATCACTTTGCAAGTGTGATACAAAACCATACAGTTATCATAACTTTTCCTGCATTCGTTGATTTAAAACCTTTATCCTTTTGATTTCTTTTATAAATTAATAAAGGAGATGCCTTCCACACTCTATCCCACAGCTCAGTATTCACACACTGTACCCAGCACAAGGATAAATTAGAGATAATATGTATATGCAGGACAGGTAGGAAAACATTTTTTCTCACTATGTAGCCTCCTTAGAATTCCTTAATTGTAGTAAATTAAATTAATCACAATAAATGGGCGTGCATACTTGCCTACATCAAATTGCCTGTGTCCTATGATTAAAGCCCAGTTTCAGCTGAACATGCTGTCAAGATTTCTTTTTTTTTCCTTTTTTTTCCGGAATTAGCAGAAGTTATACCTGGTAGTTCAGATTTTACATTGATTTATATCTTACACCGACCATATGCCAGAGCAGAATATCTATTTCAAGGCCTGTTTTCCTTCACTGTTCTCCAATTCTGATGTAACCTTAATCTCTTGTCACTTTTATATAAAACATATAATACTGCAGACAGCGCTGGGTCATATGGAATAGGTTAAGAGGAGAAAACCCTCTACTCTTTACCACTAAAATTAATACATAAATCCTTCTTGCTCATTCCTCAGCTCAGTATTTTGAGAAGCCATTTCAGATACTTAAAGCTGACATCTAGTTGGCTTTCCGTTGGTTTAAAGATCATGCAAATCCCCGCACTACGGCAAAGCTTAATGCAGAGTTTCTGTTTTTCAGTGGGAAGCATAGAAATTTTTCCTTGATTTTCTTGATTTTTACATATGTTGCATGGAAAGGATCACACATATGAAAAGAGAGATATTTTAGGAGAGCTAACGTTTGAACATTATGAGAACACTTCCCATGCTTTATTTTTGAATCCTGGTGGACTTGATTCAAGCTCAGAGATATTTTACCCAGTGGCTTTTAATCCAGAATTAAAACTCCACTGAAAGATACGTGAATTTTAAAACCTGCATTTAAATTGATGGAAAAAAAAAAAAAAAGGTTACATCAGGGATTTTTAAGACAGATGTTTTAGACTGAATTTTGGTAATGAGAAAAACACGAGCACACAGATGATGAGAGGAAGTTAGTAGATAATTCAGTAAGTCATTAATTCAATAACTTTGAGCACAAAAGACTTTACCAGTTTTTAAGCACAGTCATTCAACAAAACAAAACAAAAAAAGCAAGCTGCCAATTGTGTGCCCACTGACATGCCTATCAACAAAAGGGAAGAAGTTTTCTCCCAAGATTGAATGGCTTCATATTCCTTCAATGACCATGTGCGCAGGGATGACCAAAACAGACCCCTAACAACGTAGGGGTCTTGGTCTCGCACTTTTATTCAGAGAGCCAGTCTCATCTGTAATTTGACATAAACCAGGATAACCTTAACTGTCACTCATGAGGAAAAGAGATATCACCAGGTGGTACAGCAACCTCAAACCAGGCAAGTGTCCGTTACTGAGACTGGTATGCCATGCTTACACTTGCACTTGACAAGCAGCATTGTGCACAGTACATAACCACAGCCGTTCGTGCCAATTTCTGCCAGGAGATGTGTTTGTTCCCTCTCCGGAACATGCTGGGTCTTTCCTATGTGACAGGTGACCACAGCCCCCCATTGGGGAAACCCCCAAAACCATAGTAGAATCCTCATGTGGTTTCCAGCAGTTTCATACATTTTGTCAGGTAAAGACAGGCGTGCCAAGTTCAGGCCCCCCTCATCCCTTAGGAATTTACACTTCTTGTGCCAAAGAAACACGATGCAGACGCAGCGGCAAGCGATCGTGCTGGGTGGGAAACATCAAAGAGCCTGCAACAAATGCAGGACACTGCCACGAGCAGGGCTAGGCACAAGCACATCCCCCCCCCGTACCCACCCTGCAAGGAACACATGCACATCGTTAGTGTTCAGACTATCTTCCCAGCTATCCTCTAGCTACTGTGACAGCAGTGACAACAACCCTCCAGCACATCCTCCAGCAGAACGTGACTGCTGGGACTATTGCTCCCTGCTACTTTGGTAGCTGCTGGTTTTCAAGGTGATACACGAAGTTTTGTACCCATGACTTCCAGCGCTCATGCTCACTGCTGCACTAGAGAGGTTTTGCTGGCTCCAAATGTCTCCCCTTCCACTGTAAGCTGACACTTTTGGTGGATAAGGAATGTTTTCCAGCTCTTCCCTGATGCAGAATTGAAGCACGACTAAATTCTGCTAAACACATATGAAACCATATTTGGTTTTGTGGAGAAGAGCTAATGGTAAGCTACAGCCCACAAATTCTGTTGATACATCGCTTTGTTGTATTCGTGTGATCCTGTCCAGTACTTTAAAGCAGTAACACTTTAACAGTGGGCTTGAGACAGCCACAGCCAACTTCCTTTCTTAATTACTATGCTGGGGTGATCTCAAGACATTTTTCAGCTGTAAGCTGTACTCATAGCATGGAAACATTTGAAAATTACTGATTTAATAAAACCACACAGTGCCAGCCAAAAAGTGAGAACCTAATTTGGAAATTATGTTAAGCTGTGTAGCGTGATGCCTGAAATGTCACATTAAGACTTTGAAAAAGGCAAGTTTCACAGTTACTTCTTTCATTTCTTTTCAGACCATAATCAAAAGTACTATAAAAGAATTCTGCAGTTTTTCATTGAATGGTCAATGCCAAATCAGATTAATCACTTGGAGGATGCATTCAGTAGCATCCAACTGCTTCTTAATGAAAATTACAGAATTGCAGCGCTAGAATTTTGCCCCACACAAACAGGGGTATTTTCTTCAAAAGAAGAGGTAATTTTCAGTGGCATATTTTTAATTTAAAGGTCCAAACCCAGCTGCTGCTATGCATCTAGAGCTGCACAGCAAAACCATGGGGAGAAACAGCAGATTTTCACCTCCCTGCCCGGGGGTCCTCCCGGCTGGTTATCAGAAAGTGTCACCAAGAAAAGCTCCTCGTGAGCTTCCGCTGGTGCAGACCTGCTGCTGTACAAGACAGGCCAAAGGCGCAGTCTGCAACACTGCCACCACAATTTCTGCTCATTTCCTGCGTGCTCTGGGTACACTGCAAAGCATCCACTTACATCTTTAAGGATTTATATGGCTCGCCCCTCTCTGAACAAGAGATTGCCTCCCCGATATCGCTGGCGCTGGCAGCTGTTACTGGTTGATGCGACTTTAACATCCGTCTCTCAGTTGCTGGGTTTATGCAGTAGGAAAAGTGCTTTCATTTCATCCCCAAATTCACACTCCCAGTGGAGCAGCTGAGCCCAAATCTGTTAAACTTCTACATATAAACATTTTCTTGCAAAAGCTGGCCACCAGGCTGGAAAAGTTTTTTCAGTAATTTACTGGAAGCATAGCTCCAACTTCATGGTTTTACTGCGCTGCGTGTAGTTATAGTGACCGTCTTGATACAAGCAATCATGTGAGGCCTGATGCTCTTCTGCCATGAGACCATCTCACACTGCTTTGGCACGTTAAAATTCCCTTAAAATGGGATTCAATTACAGTAATTTACAGCCACTTTGCCCTGCCGATGGACTATGAATGTGTCTTGCTATACATGAAAATCAAGCCTATTTTTCAATTTGCTTTTATTTGCTCTGGAACTTAGTAAGTACAGATTACTTACAAAAACACAGACTCTTTATAAATACAAAACTACTATTTTTTCCTGGTTTGCAGCATCTAATGTAGTAAGTATAAAACTCGATCTTACGCCCCACCAAGGCCTGCTGTCTCAACATAGCAGGGAACAAGCCCACGTGGCGCTTTTCTACCCCACAGTTGCTGCCCAAGTTTCAAACATGGCATTCACATCAAGTCTGTACCTAATTTCTCTGGTAAATTGGACGTCACTCATATGATGCACCTTCAGACCTGTCTCTGGAAAATAAGATTAAACCCCGTCCTAAAGTCAAGTAAGTATACATGTACTGTCTTTTCTACTGGATCATTTGTAAACATGCCCTGATCTAAATGGTGAAATACAAAGCAGCACAATCCCACCATATTCTGGGAGCAGCAGCAAACGGGCATGTACTGACACCCAAAAATCGCTGACAGGTGTACCTGCTAATAACTAACTAATCTCATTTATCCTACCTTCTTCCTCCGTGGTATTTTTTTCAGGATAAATCCCGTGTTAAAGTTGGCCTCCTCCAGAAGCTGTGGCCCCACTCCTGCCCCATCCACAGGTGGAAACACGACTGAAAGAAGAAGTTAGGAAATCTTAAAGCCACACTCAGATTTTTTTTGTGGGGACCTGTGTCAGAGGGATGGTTCCGGCCTTTGTGTGCTCCCTTCTCATTCACCTTTTAGATTAACTACTGCTCATTGGCAATGTGACAAGACCATCCCACTCCCGCTGGAGCATCATCAGATGCAGCCTTTGTAAGCAGAGTCTAGAAAAAGGGTGTGCACAGATGTGCACACACACACACACACACACACACACACACGCACAGAGTGCTTTCTAAGGGAATCCACTGCCATAAGCATGCCATGGCTGGCTCAGGAAGCTGAGGAGAAGAAGTTATGGGGGTGAGATGAAAGCAAAGGGTTACAGCCGCCGCCATTTAGGTGGCAAATAAAGCGCTTCCATCTCAGAAGGTGGCAGAAGCACTTGTCAGACCCAGGGGGCCAGGCAGCCACTGGAATCAGAGCCAGTGACAGGTATGTTGGCAAATTCAAAATACGCTGAGTTTCACTTCAGTTCTAAGAAGCTAAATTTCACCTTTCTCAAATTCTCACAATAAAATCTTCACCTAAATTTGCTTGAAAACATTTAAGATGAAGCAGAGCGGCTTTCTCATAACCATTAAGTACTTCACAAATGGGGAAGAAAGATGTCCTTTGAGGTGTTGCAGGTTTACACATGCCTCTCTCTTCTGGGTTCATAGTTCATACAACAGCAAAGTGGATCAGAATTAGACCGAACTTCTTTAGAGTCATCCCCATTTTCTCTCTTTTTCTCTTACATCAGTTAACATGGAAAATACTGGCATGGTGCAGCCCATCACACCCCACTTTCTACTTTTATACAAGGCCTTTTTATGCTGAAGTGGAACAAATGACAATCCAGAAGACACACAGCCTGGGGCAGGACTAGACCACTCTTTACCAGGACATCACAGTACTAAGTATTTAACAGATGGCATTGAAAGTAACTATGTGTATCAATTTCACAAACTTTCTAATAAAAGTAAAACAAAAGATACTCAATTTGATTCAGAATATGAATTCACATTAAGACTTCTAGAAAAAAAAAGAAAACATAATAAACTCACCAGATGCAGGAAGCTGAAAGCGGCTGCTGGAAACAAACGTTACGGAAGTCAACTACTCTAGATGGGAGAGGGGAAGAGAAAAAAAAAGAAGAGTGGACTTCCGTATTTTTGGCTTTTTTCAGGTGGACTTCTTTTTTATCAGGCTAGAACAATTATATTATTGAGGAAACCTCAAGAGGTAACCAGACACCACTGCACATATGGGCCAAATTAGTCCTGGCAAGTGGGTCTAGCTCATCTGGAGGCAGCAGTGACAGCAGACCCAGATGTAGTGTGACGAGAAATAGCGGAGTGGTTTTGGGTAAGTCAGCTTCCTGGTGAGAGCTCCTCAGCTCTGCCTGTGTGGGTTTTCTTGTGGGTTGGTATATGAGTACATCTATGTCTTTCTCTCTTTGGTGACTATGGGAGCAGATGTAAAAACCTTGAAGATGGGGGAGGGGGACTGCAGGAAGCTTTCTCTTCACACTCTGCTGTTCCTACGGCCGCCTCCTCTCTGCTACAGTGGCTAATGGCATAGTACAGACCAGCAACTCCTATACGTGCTTGAGAAAAGCAGCAGAGCGACAGCTGCCTGAGAAGTGGCCCTGCTGTTAGAAAAAGAGTTTACAACTTTAGCTGACCTTGTGCAAAACCCAAGGCAGGCGCTTTTGGGCTGATTCAACCTTGGGCTATAGGGATTTGTTGATATTCAGTGAGGATTCCCCAGTAGCACTGGTTAGGATTGACCAGTATTATTTTACCAGCACATGTCACCGCCTCTGCCAGCACAAGAAGGCTGAGCAGGAGGGTCCACAGGCATGGAGACTCCTGCCTGTCCCAGCATAGACAACTTGAGCCAGCCAGACTCCCATGACATCCAGCTCTCCTACCACAACACTGAAAGCAAAGCTCTGATGATAGCTTCAGGGCTTCAAATGCCAGGTCTATACTCCAGGAACTGTGAGCAAAAGAGATTGTCTTCTTTGGAGAACTTTGGAACCCAAGTCCTTTTCAGAAAACATCTTGGGTCCAGTGAAGCCATTTCAGACCATCTGTAGCCACAAAGCAGTCGGAACAGGCTGCCTGATCCAGATCTAAACCATTCATTTTGTGTTCCCTGCAGCATGGGAACTCTCTGAAGACAGCTAACAAATTTGTCCACGTTAACATTATAGCAGTACAATGCATTCCAAGACAAAGCCATACTGCTTCCAAGAATGATTAAAAACCAACAGAATAAATTACAAGATAAAGGAAAAAGGAAACAAAAAGATAATTTATGTGTAGATGAAAGGCAGGTGGTGCCAAAAATATAAATAGCTGCAGAAAGAACATAACCTGTGTAAACATGCCGTGAACCTGCTGATATGAAGCTTGCAAAACAGTACTGCACAGTAAGGCTGGGCGATCAGTTTGTTTCTTTCCCTTATGAAATGAAATTTATTCAGTTCATTATCAACAGGGATGGAGGTAAGGAAGGGTGGCTCACAGAAGGCGTTTTTGGAATACCATCTTCTTCAACGCTTCAATCTTCCTTTTAATTTGTGACAGGGTTTTGGATAAGGGCGTTCAGAGCGCTATCAGCTTATGTGAGAATTTGTGTTACTTAATTTCACGTTAAACACCTATTCTTCTAGTTCTAACAGGGTTTGGGTTTCCCAATACCGGTGCATGCAGTCAGGCAATAAGTTTCCATTGTGATTGTGATAAAGAAAAACAGACACCCAGACATTCTGAAATGTTTCCACCAAGCTGTGGCTTGTCAGAAGCAGAGAAATAAATACCATTCGCAAATTATTTTGATATAAGTGTCTTTGGTGATCATCACCCATTTCAGGTCTGCTACAGATAGCGGCTTCTTAAAAATGCAACTACTCTTTTCTGGTTTGTGCTGCACACTAATCCAGATGTAAGGCCATCTGGCTAAGCAGTTTGCATTTTGGATAAAGAGCACATCCATCTGTAAAATACTTCCTAAACAACTTTTGCATCCAGTGAGCTCAGCAAAAAAAAAAAAAAAAGCCAAGACTGTCGAATAAGAAAACTGCTTTAACACGTCTTGATTTCCACCCTTTTTCCTCCAGTGTGCTTCCTGGAGATTCGTGACCTAATAACTTTCCAAAAGTAGTTGGATGTCAGATTTATTTTGGCTTCTTCCATTCTTTTGGAGCTTTTTTTGAATAAAAATTTGAGATGCACATGCTCCAGGCACTTGCTCCATGACTTCACTTCCTTGTGACCTGGAACTCTACAAGGAAACCCTCAGCTCCATGCTCTCTGTGCAACACATAGGCAATTCCAAAGCCTGAAATATTTCTCTTGATCCTTGTGCTTTTTGTGTGTCTTTCTTACAGCAGTTTTTCTGCTGCTTTTCACCTCTTCATGCTGTGCAATGAAGGGGAACATCTGGCTGTGAGAGAATATTGTTAATACAATAAAAAATACCTTGCTTCTCCTTTTTTTAGCTCAGTATGAGTCATTATCTGGGAGTTTCAGAAACAAACACTTTGTTGTGGAAAATATTTATGGGGGTGGAGTGGAAGGTTGCAAATTATTTTTGCATTGAAAGTAAGCTGACAGCAAAAAAATAAAGTCTTAAGCCTCAAGTAACTAAGGGTTTATAACATTATCCAGGATTTTGTCATGTAAAGACAAGGGCCAGTTTAGAATGAAAAGTCACATTTGCATCTTAATCCACTGATTTCTGTCTCACTTGGAGAAAAGAGCAGGGTGATGGTATTAGGAAGGGGTTTGAGTTCCAGGAAAGAAGCTATTCCTGTCCCTACTGTCTGATTTCCTTCTTGTTCTCAGATTCGCTCAGCTCTCATTTTGGTCTGCCTCAAATAGTTATGGTACACACAATACTCAGGAAGTAAACCATGACAGTTTTGATACCATTGTATTTTGCCCTAAAAGCCTTTTTCCTGTCCTAGATGATCATCATATTATACAAGATAAAGCTATTTGTTGCTTATGACTAGGCACTGCACCACAGATAGACACAACACACCCGAAGCATGCCTGTTTGGTTAAAAAAGAGCCTATTTGTTGTTGTTGTTGTTGTTACCATTTTCAGAGGGAGGCAGGAAAAATGTATGTGGTCAAGATTCCAGCTCTGTGTTGGGAAAGCAGGGATGTGGCTATTTGCTTACCCTCGAGTTCCTGGGCAGGACAGGGAAAATCAGGTAGGTTGCCCATACCCATTTCAACCTGGGGGTGAAAGCACCCCCTTCCCAGGAACAGATACTTCACAGAAAGGAAGGCTTCCTCGCAGCGTGGTGGAGAGCACTGCTGAAGTCTCTGAAGTAGACCAGGCACAGCAACTTCTGTAGCATTACTCATTGTCAATAAACTAAATCTGAAAGGGGAAATGAAAATGCAGTTTCACAAACAGTTCCTGCATGGATTTTGGTACAATTCTTACACTATTAATTACTTTGCCTCGATGAATGTAGGCTCTGGCTTCTTACCAAGCTAACACAGTGGTTAGACACCCCTCAGTTTTGGTATTGCAGTGGCACAAACTGAAGCATGTGGTAATAAATCAGAATCCAAAACCTAGTGTGAGGTGGGTCCCTGACACATTAGAGATCTTCAGAGAGTGAGTCAAAGCCCTCCAGCATACTGAGGCTGGAGCATGCTTGACAAAGAAGACTAAATGCAGGGGCATCCCTGAAATGCCACCCTGTCCCCGTGGATCCTCCTTCTTCCCTCCTGAGTTACAGAGCAAATTACAAAGTTCAATCCACAGCTCAACTCAACTCTTGAGCTTTTTACCAAGGCATGGCCTTTTCCTAAGGCATGCCAAAGGAGCCAAGACCACTCTGGCGCAGGAGAAGAGGTGTAGTGCTGCTAGCAAGGAGCTGGGGCCAAAGCTGCAGATGCCCACTGTTGTGGGCATGGACTCCGTGTCAGCTAGGTACCTCCTCCAACCACCTTTTCCACTGGTTGCCATCCCACACCTGGCGAGGCCATGCAAGGGCCATCAGGAGGCAGGCAGCAGCCTGAGGTAGCCACAGCCCAGGCATTGCTGATATAAGTAGTATAAAAGGTAGGGTTGGCCAAGGAGCACTTCCATCTGCCCAGCAAAAGCCGATCTGTCCCCCCGTAATGCAGAAATGGAGTTGCCTTCAGTGACAGGCTTGCCTTTTGCTTCATGTGGCCAAAGAGCAGTCCTCCAGCTACCCCTGCTTGGGGGCATTTGGGCCCAGGCCACCCAGTTTTTGGGTTCAAACAGTGGTGAGATGGGCACAAGGTGCTGAGTGACTCAGACCTGGGCACACCTGAGCAGCGTAGACCTCTCAGGCCCAAACCAGAGAACCCTGATTTGTACAAATGATGATGCAAATGAAAACTTGGTTTTGGCACTAACATTTAGCAGCAGACATCTACATTTATCCATCCTCTTTTCAATACTGAAGCCTCGAAAAGCTGAAATCAAAACTCGATAGCCTTGGTCACTACTGAGCAGGTATTCTTTATTGCAGCACTGGGCATCTATATCAACCTATTCAGCATCATTACGTATCATTGAATCAATACTGAAACAGTTACAGTCCATACATTAAACCCACACAAGACAAGGCAGGCAGAGATTTCCACACTTCCTGAGACCATGGCTTTCTGCCATCTTAACTACAGAACTACTCTTCACTGATTTTATATGTTTTCCTGCAACATACTGGTTCTTGATTAGCTGTTTCTCTGGGATATTGCTCTTGAGATTGGGTTGTGAGCAATGCATGCTATATGCTTTTTTTTCCTTGGTATCTGATAAGCAGACACTGGTGTGCAAACTTCCTAGCACAATTCCTGCCGTGACACCAGTGCGGAGCTGGCAGTCAGGACAATGTATGGGAAGTGCTTTCCTCTAGGGGAATATGAAAACCTCCTTCCCCTTTCTTGAAAGGAAAGTGTGCTTAGGAACCGCACTGAGCGCTACTTAACAGGGGTGTCTCTCATTCTGAGACAACATAAAAGCAGTCACATTGCTAAGAACAAATTCAATCTTCTTCCCCCAAATCCAGTACTAATTCCCAAAATACCCACTTGCCCTATGAAGGGAACAAGATTTCTTCTGCATTTGCCCACTGGTTTTTTGGTTGGTATTTAGTTTTTTTCTGCTGGAGCTCTTAGGAGATATTTGCAGCCCCAAGGTGCTCATAGTGGCTGTGCAGGCTGGGAGCTAGCAGGGAGAGGGCAAGAGCGGCCTGGCAGGTGGGCTAGAGGTGGCCATGGCCGCAGGGCAGGCAGAGGAGAGCCCAGGCAGGAGCTGGCAGGGCTGGCAGGCTCCGCTCTGCAGCCCGGGGTTCTGAGGGCCAGCCCTCTCCTGCTGGCCAACACTTCCACACATGTAGCATGCAAACCCACATCTGTTTCTGCAGACTGCCTGACTTTTGCAATTCTCCCTCTCCCTGGGGACATTCCTTCCCCCATCTGGATTTAATGCAAAAATAATCCCAGTGGCTTTGCTGAAACCGTAGAGGGAGGTGGCTCCAGTGGTTTTCCCTGTGAAATCACACCCAACCTGAGGCAACTCCATGGCTTCAGGGCCACCACAGCTTCCCAAGCTCACCCCTAGGCCTTGCCCGAGGGTCAGAGCAGCTGAGGTGCTCCCCAGCTTGTGCTGTGCTTGTGACAAAATGCCTTCAGGGGCCAGCAGCACTGAGAAGACACCAGTTCATCCTTTCATTCTGCCTTAGGAGGGTGAAGAACTCACTGTCATGGCAGGGAAGTGCCAGAGGAAGCAGCTTTTCTCACCAGCTCATCAGACCCTGCTGCCCATCTGCCCCAGGGGTCCCCCTTCCCTGCCTGCCCAGCAGCCCCCGAAATGCAGCGGCAGTGGCACCACACCCCAGCAGAGTGCAGCTCAAGGTAGCTTGTCTCCCGGCCCCAGGGGAGCCACCAAAAACATTAGCACTGACACAGTTTCCCTGAGAAACCTGCAAGCACCAAGCAGGACTGGGTGCTCCTGCCCCAGCCCCACTCCATTCATGCACCTTCCCACCCTGCCGTGCTGCCCTGTCTTGTCATTTCTGCAGTCTGTACACTAGCCTTGTCAGCACGAACTAGGCCTCCCCCTCCTGCAAAGTCAGAGAAACCACCGGAGTTCCTCTTGGGAAAATCAGCAAGATGATACAGCAGCTGGGTTTTATTTTGAATGTGTTTTTCCCACTTCCTCCTGTTTTGATAAGGGAGATGGAGGTAGTCATACCATGCACTCTCAGGTTCCCTGCTTCACCAGCCAGTTTCTTCTTTCCAGTCCATGAACATGAGGATGTTTTCCCAGAAGGCTCAGAACAGGACCCTGATGTAGGTACTCTCTGGAACAAGCCCCCCCCCCGCCCCCATCAGCCAGGGTGCATCACCCCTCCAGGGACACTCTGTTGCCTCTGTGGTTGATCAAGACAGCGACTTTACATGGCTCTTGATAAACGCTGAAAAACTGAAGCTCCCAGTCATCTGTGGCTTGCCTGTATGGCACTGCAAGACAGTAAAAGGTTGTGGAAAGTCAAGAAGGACACATAGGTGAGGAAGACTTCCCTTAACTTAGAGGTGGGAATCTGAGGCAATGCCTTGGGATTTAGCTGACATAGAGCACTGTTATGCAGAGCTCCCACAGCTCGATTTGACAGGACTACCATTCCTCCATTTACAGATCAAATCGATTAAATTTGTAGCACAGGCAGAGGATTTCCATTGCTTGCTCTCCTGTCCAGTGTATACGACCAGCCATGGATATGTTAGAAGGATGAGGGTCCTGTTTTTCAAGATAACACAAAAATAATAATGATCCTTGCAGCTGCTTACCGGGCTTGTAGAAAGCGGATCTGTCATACCAGCACTACCACACTCAAATGTCCCACTGCCCAAAGAAAGCCACAGATAACACATCCTGATGACACAGAGGAAATGCATCAGCATTTGATATGTTTTTTATTATTTTAGTGCCCACCAGGTCATGTAAAGTGTCTCCTGAGCGATACTATAAAACGTTCCCGACTCCCAAGGATTACACAAATCTAATTTTAGATGGAGCACCATGACGGAAGACACAAACCAGCTTAGGACAATAGGGAGGAAAGCAAAATGGTGTCTTTTATCCTGTGTTCTCCCCCAGTCCCGTATGTTTCCGCAGTTTGAGTTAAAGATCACAGAGCACAACAGCACAAGGGTCTCAGGCCATGGGGACCTCTGGTGGCACTGGGACATATGGCTGCCTTTTTCAAGCCCTGAAGCAGCAGGGATCACCTACATGTCTGTCCGTCGTGGAATGGATGCCAAAAGCCCCACTTGTTCACCGAAAAGCTACCAAAACTGTAAGTCCTACCCACCCCAAAACCTGCAACATAATTTTTGCCTCAGTCAAGACAAAGATTTGTAGCATCCTTAAAATACAAAACCTACATAAATAAAGCTAAAAGAAAGCCCCAAACCCCAACACAGCACAAAAGAAGTGGCTCACAGGATGTTGAGCCCTATCTACTGTATTTAATTCAGCAAGACCTCTAGATGGTGAATCCCAGCAACAGTCTGATTCAAGATTCTGGGTTGGATCTGTCAGCACTGCTCTGCCGGAGCTGGAAGAAAGGGGCTGCCCCAGCAGCAGCAGTGCCCCGTCCGTGCATGGTACCATGGCCCTGCAGCACCTCAGGGTCTCCTGGACACCTCTGCACTGCCCACCTACCACTTTTCCCTATCAGCTTTTGCAGATCCCTTCTTGTGTTTGCCATCCTCTCAGTTCACTGGCATGCCGTACCCCATGCCACCATCCTTCCTCGGGCAAAAAGCCCCTCATGCTATAATAGGCTTTTCTTCTTCATCTCGGCAGCCTCTTGCTACTGGTCTGGATCCCGTAGCCAGCCTTCCCCGCAGCTCTTCCAGGGTCTGTGCCTGCACTGGCTCAGACATGGCCCATCCACATGCCTCCACAAATCTTCCCCACAAGATTCTTACAGCTTACAGAGCGCCTCTGTGCCCCACAGGTACCCTCACCACCTCCCTGATGTATTTGCCATTCAGGTGTGGGGAGAAAAAGGTTGCAGACCTGATTCAGCATCCCAAAGGTCTCCAGCTCTCAGGGACATAAGGGCAGATAGCCCCAGAGGGTGGCAAAGACTCCTGGATCCTCTGAAACTCCTGTCATTTGGGACAAACAGCTCCTGTTTATGGGAAAGGCTCTCTGAGCTAATCCTCCAAAAGACAGCTCCTCCTGGCTCCATGCCACACAGAAGCCACTCAGGCTGTAAGAAAAAGGGAACTTTTACCTCCTGACCTATCCCATGGAATTAACGACATCAACTAATGAGAAGCCATTGCTATCCCAGCCAGGCCCTGCGATGCAGAAAGTCAAACACCACCAAGAGGGTCCTTTGCCATGAGGGTTTTCAAGACTCTGTACCACAAACAACACCCACAGTGGCATAGGACTTCTCCAAACAGCACAGCATCCTCATGTCATCTCTGAACAGAGGGATTTGTCCAGGTATCCAGACAGCTAGCCTACAAAAACAACGCAGGCTAGCTAAAGGAGAAACCCTGATGTTATTATCTTCAAATCTGACTGCAAAAATGAACTTGGCTTGCCCATCTTGAGCACAGAGCAGCAAATATATTTTGAAAACCAACTCTACCCCACCCAGCTGTAAAACAGAAAAAAAAAATCACCAAAACAATACTCTGAATACAGTATTCTCCCTCTGAGGAAGAAACGAAGAGCACGTGATGTGTTAGTAACATCCTTTAGCTCATGTCATACGCAGAAACAACAGCTCTGCTGAGGGCACAGTAGAAGCTGCTCCCACCATCGCTCTATGCCGTTGGCAAGGGCACCACCTATTGTCGAGCTTCCCAATGCATTCCACCAGCAGACACAACATTTAATTGTACTTTAATGCTTTGGGCTGAAAATTTGTTTGCCTTGAGCAGTTTGTTTATTTAACTGCACTTCAGTTTTCAGCCTTAAAGTTCAAATCATTTTCGTAAGTTAGGACAGACTAAAATATTCCGCTTTTTGAATTTTAATAGGGAGAAGGAACTCTCAGAAATCCCCAGAAACTCCCAGCTGCAAGAGAGGAGCTCAGAGGTAGCCTGGAGGAAATACAGTCATCAAGTGAAGCAGAAGCTGGTGCATCAGGCCTGTTCCAGCAAGGGCAGGAGTTGAGCTGGGTTAGTTGGGCTGGGTCTCCACACTGGACTGCTGTAAGGAGGCAAGTCCTGCAGCAGTATCTCCACTTTAAAACATGGCAATTTGGGAGACTAATCCCCTAGCCTGACCTTGAGCCAGAGCACACGCCCCTGTGAGTGTAAGGGGAACACAACCAAATAAGTATTCACTGGTTCTGTGGGCTAGGAGATGTGGCTCAGCCACATCAGACCTAAGTCAGACCTAAGCCAGCACCTGCCAAAGCTCTCCTGAGTTCCCAAAGCCCCTTTTCCCCACCCTCTTGAACAACTCATTAGTTAGGGCTTTGCTATGCAAATGCACAACCCTGGCTTGTTTCTGTGGCCTATCTATGCTACAAGGCAGTGAAGACACAGGAAGGACTGCAGGAGTTGACTCGGGTCAGAGCCAGTTGTCCTCAGCCTGAGCTCTGAATCCCCAATGTGAACAGCAACTGTGCTTCCTCAGGATTGGACCTGTCACCGCCCCTGAGCCCAGGGGTTTTGCTGAGGCCTATCCAGAACACTTCCCNCTGAATGACATCCCTTCAGCTACTTCAGGAAAAAAAAAATAGTAATAATCTGCAACCATGACCCTCCTTTCCAGTAATGTGAGCATTCGGCTCCCACTCGCAACTCTTAAAATCGGGCCACAAATCTGTTCCTGTTAGCGCCTGCAGATGGTTGCTTCATCTCCCTACAGATGGTATCTTGAAGTCAAGGCAAGTGGCTTTCATGCAGAACTCCAAGACTACTATCTGACAAAATTTGATACAAGCTGAAACATAGTCTTCCAAGGAAAGACAGAAGGCTATCTTTGTGGCAAAAATCCTTTATTAAACTAGATTTTGTAAATTCCTTTTCACATTAGAAATTCTAGATGCAAATTACAAAACTGTATCTCAGTAAAAAAATGAAAGTTAACAGCAAAATTACAACTTTATACAAATAAAAAAATCATTTCTTAAAATTTTAATTTAAAAATAGACATTGTTATCTTCCAACATACTGGTCCTAAGAGCTTTTACAACTGGTAGCTGCAATACTAGATCTTATTACATGCACATTCACATGTAATCATTTAATCCTCTGCACAGTTTATTTAGCTGAAATTGCATCAACAGTTGGGCTTTGGTTGGGGTTTGGTGGGTGTTGTGGTTTTTTTCTCTCTAGAGAACATGATACTTGGGAATTGTGGTAAATCAATGAACTCTTCCTTGTTACAGCATTCCTACGCAATCCTCTCCTCAGTTCTGCAAAGCCAGCAGGATTATTCCAGAAACATGAATTGCATTTGAAGATGTGTCGGTTAGAAAGTCTATGTATAATTTCTCATATCACATTTATGCTAATCCTTCTTTGCCATTATCAGCAATGGAATTATTTGCTTGTCTTCCCACCGTATTTTGTGGCGACATTAAATAACAATTTGGTTACACGTTCTGCTAGGCATTTAAAGATCTTCCCTGACATTGTACATATACATAACAGTGAGGTTCCAGATGTTCTAGTGTTGCTTAGGTTATGACTAGAGCACCTGGACACTGTTTAAACAGGGATTCCGAAGTCACAATGCTTCCCAACAGCTCCCCAAAAGTGTCAGCTTAACCTCACCTGGCCTACAAAAACAGTGAGGTTAAATGAAGTCATACCATGTAGTATCACCAGAGACACTAAAGTGTCATCAAGGTGTCGCAAAATGTTTAAAATGAAAAAAAAAAAATCAATCACTTTTGCCATACTACTTTCACCATCAACTGAAATAGATTTTTAAACAATCACTTAAGGGAACAACTTTATTCATTGCACCTCTGGGCTTTTCTTTTTTCTTTTACTGTAAGATTACTCATCAATGTTAACACAAGCATTAAATTCTGTATATAAAAAAGATAATTTTCCTAAATTAAAAATTGGGATAAATATTTTTGTAAAAAAAGAAACCAAAAGTCACATATTAAGGGCTATCAGTCATCACAACCACATGCTGTTGAAGAACAGAATAAAAAGTGGTACAAAAATGGGTATTTTAACAGTCACATACGATTTCAGAGTGCTGGTGGCAATGCTGCTAAGTGCTACTTTAATTAAATGACACAAGACTTTAACACAATACCTCAGGATTCTCACTGATGTAACTGCAAAAGACATCATAAAGGCTGGAAGTTCTAAAACGTAACCCACTTTGAAATACCATTTTGAAGCAATTATATTTTATATAGTTCATCCCACTATATGTTATAAAAACAGTCAAAGAAACACAAGAAGTCCAGTGTTCGTTTTTTTTGTTTTTCCTGGACAGTTTGGCAAGTAACTGAAGGTGTGGAGATCCTTACTAATAAAAGTCTTATTTTCTTCCTCTCTGTGCAAAGATCATCTGCTCCACTCCATATGCAGCTCAGCACAGCTTCTAAGCACATGCTTAAGATCCTACAGAAGAAAAAAGCTGAGCTCATCATATTTTCTCAGAGTTGGAGCTGCAATGCCTCATCCCGAGTTGCTGAAGCTGATAGAGGCGCTGTCACTAACTTCAATAAAGGCAAGATGGGTTCTGCCTGTATTACAGTTTTAAACCATTGTCTTCCATCAAAGTTCAGCCTGTAATCAAACAATTACTAAGCAAATGATCAACCTACAACCAGACAGGGTATTCGGATACCTTAGTGAACCTCAACCTGTACCCAAAAGAACAAGAGAGATGGGGGGGAAGAGTAGTACTCCAAGTTGTACTGTGTAATCCAGTGCTGACTTAGACTGGAGAGAACAAACTCTCCTAGTCAAGAGTGGAGCTGATGTTTTGCCCTGAACACATTTAACGCATTTGTCCAAATAGGACCAAGAGACAAAAGTAATAATATGGAGAAGCATCGAACATCAGTGGGAACAGCTTCTTTCTGAAGAGTCCTAGCCCTCTTCCAAGAGACTGTTAATGCATTTTTTATTCTTTAATCTCGTTTGTCCCCTTGAACTTGCAGTTTTAGCTTGCAGTGGCTATTTTGGAAGAGGCTCAGGAAGTGGTGACTTCAAGAATACCCCTGAGCACACTGTTACAGCATCTTCTGAGGAAGTGAGAGTCAATTGTCGCCCCCCTGCTGAGCCAGAAGAAGGTAAAAAGCTGTGTTTCTCATCTCTGGGGTAAACTTGTCAACAACTAGATGATGATGAACAGATGGGCAAGACAACAACTTTTTTTGCTCGTCTTTTGAACTGAAATCTAAGCAGGCTTTGTCCATGTCAGGAATGGTGTGAACATGCCGAGTGAATCAGGCCCCCTCCCAAAACAAGGAGAAGTGTTGGCACTTCCCTGTTTACAAGCACATCGCCATAGGGCTTAGGCACTCAGCAGCAAAACACACACCACTTCTGAGCGTACACTGGGACCTTTGCTGGGTAACTCAGCCAACCTGGACCAAGCAACAGGGACTATTCTCTGAAGAGCTGCCCCAGACAACTGCACCTCTGTTCATTACAAACAGTAGCACTAAGGAAAACCTGTTCAGGAGCAGAAGGAAGTTCCCTGGTCCAATAGAAAGGTCCTATTCTCTGCTGAGGCAATTCTAGCATCTGCAGCCCTGGACAGCTGATAGTCTGAATTCCTGTCTGAGTCCAAGTGCTTAAATGACATCTCAGACCCTTTCAGGCACTGTCAAAGTATGGAGCACAGGCTCCTTGCACAGGACGTCACACTGTGGCAGAAACAGCTCTGCTAGTGCTGTTTGGGGAGCACAGATCTTTTGCGTTGCACCCACTGGTTACCAGTGCAGCCCAGAGAGAAAGAAAAAGAGAATGGACATAATTCAGATGAGTACCCACAAAAGTAAGTTACCCACTCACTTAGTACCCACAAAGTGTGGTAACTTGTGACAGTCCATTATTTCAGAGAGTCCCTTTGATTAATTATTATTCAAGCTATTCTTCCGCTTGAAATCACCATGAAAAGATTATTGTATCTCTTGAAGCATGACAAACTAAGTGTATCACATATTGCATTCACTGTGTATATCTTACAGTACACAGGGATACTCAGGAAACATAACGTCTTTCAGTTTGTCAGCAACTTACACAGACACATTTTGAAGTGAAACCTGTTTCTGTGCACAGCTTTTCTCACAGAAGTTCCTTGCTTATTACTACCCATGCACACAAATGGCAGAACTTGCACATACATATGGATTTGCACACAAATTCTATGTGCATGCAGTTCCTGGATAAAATTTACTGCAATAGTGGTTTAAAAATTAAAAAATTATTCCCATTAATCCTTAACCTATTAATAGTACTCCTAATACACAACTCGTACCTGGTCTGAAAAGCCTTACAACAAAAATCATATGCCTTTCAAGAGGCAAAGATTTAAATAAAAGTAGTAATGCTTCTACAAAATATTTTATTTTAAAAGCCTTCTGATTGCTTACTAGAAACACTTACCAAGATGTTTATCTTCAGTTCGGGGTGGGGGTGGTGTGTGTTTGGGGTTTTGTTGTTGTCACTTTTGGGTTTTTTATACAGGTATTTCTAGATGCTGATGCAACATCACCATCAACAGAGTAATTCTGGTACTCCCAGACTTTCCAGTTAGGCAATTACTACTGTAAGTATACATGTTAAAAATACATTTAAGATGTCTCACAGACAATCATATTTTCTACAAGGAAATCACTAAATTCAATACACGCAGAATGAAGACACGTCATTAAGACACCTGTAAAGTGATACAGGACTTAGTTTGCTCCATTTAAAAACCCATAAAGGAATAAATGCTTTTAATCCAGTAGATGTTGAGAAAAGGGTGGGCATTTCTGGCAGAATTACAGAATTAGCTATGCGTAAGTAGCCACTGAACCACAGCGTCATATTTCTTCTTCTAATAGATCACAATAAGTCTGCAAAATTACCAAACACATGGCTGACCTTAATGCACAGTCCTTTATATGCAACTTCCATCAACATCAGGAGAAGTTTAGAATGGAGAAAGGACTATAGCACTGGTCAACCCATCACAATATAACCCCTAAAAATAAGAGAAGGGAAAAAAAGGAAGAAAAAAACCCAAACAGACTACACCGAACTTTTGAAGAGATCTGGAAATATTCAGTGCTCAACTGTAACTGGATTTGAAATATCAGTAGTTGCCAAGTTCCCACCTCCCAGGTGCTCTTAGCACAAAGTCCTGAATCACAAAATAGGTGATTCAGGTACTGTGTTTTAAAAGCTCAGGATCCACATCAATTAAAATGAGTGAGGGTGAAGAGACAGACTGGGTATGTTGAAAAGACAATTATATTTAAAAATTTTAACTCAATTTCCCTTTAAAACATGTACTGCTCAGAATACTTAATCTGCATTTCCAAGACTTCAAAATCTTGTGTCTTCTTTTGGCAGGTTCAAAAAAAGGATCCATTCCACACAAAGATTTTCTTGGAAACATACTGACAAAACCATTTGCTGCAAATTGAGACCATTTCTAATAAAATATCGTCCTTTAAAACAGATTACAAAATACTATTGCAGTTGTTCAAAAAGTTTTTAGCTGTAATCTGACACCTTGGTTTCTATATTCCTCTTCTCTACTTGACAGCCCTTCAATTCAGCATGACTTTCAGGCAGCCTGGTTTTATTTCTGTGAACCTGTGAAATGAGAAAAGATGAAACTTCAACGTGAAAGCGAAGTGCAATGCCATCTCTTTCAGCCCTCATCGAGCATATGGAAAGTGATAAGGTTCTCAGTCAAGTACATGTACATGTGAGAGTCAGGAAATCAGCATCGTGTCCTATGGATGTGACAGTAAAGGGGGATTTTATAGGGTCTGGAGAGGGGAAGAGCTAGAAACAGTGGGAACCAAGAGGAAGATTACAAAAAACTGCCCAATATTCATGGATATATTAATTCTCCTCTTTTCCCACTCCCCTTTCATTCCCTCTTCTTTCAAAACAGATTTTCTCCCTTGCCTTCTATAGGAATTAAGGAAATGGGAAGCCTTTGTTATTTCCAAGTTCCACCTTCACAGTCACATTCATACGTTCCTGTAAATATAAAGGAGTGAACAGAGCGATACCAGCCCAGACTTGCCCAACTGCTGCCCCACATAAGAAACTGAGCACCAAAGCAGGTATCAGACACCTATAAAGAGCAGGATTAACAACTTCTCACAGCAAAGCTAGCAACCTTCAATGGAAATATGTAATTAAACTACACTACATAATTCACCTACCTCAGAGGGGAGGATTTAACTTTTGATAGATGACCCATACAAGATGTGTAGTCACACCATTGCGCTGGATTTATGAAACAGCAGACCTACTTTCATCTCAAACAACAGACCTGGCTTAATCTGTTTCAGTAGTTTAACAGTATTCTAGAACTACCTTCAGTTTTCAGTTAGTTAAATGTGGGTTAACAAAAAACGTATCAGTAACAAAAATCTAAACTCA
>VZTU01032076.1:0-42245 GCA_013400835.1 Zapornia atra | reverse complement strand
ACCTCGCAAAACCACGACAAGCAATCAGAAAAAACTCATGGCTGCGTGATTTTTTTTCTTTCAAAAACAAAATAGACAGCATTGTTTCATCATGCCTATAGATTACGAACACACTGATATGTTTTTTTTCTCTGCGGAGTACCCAACTGACTCTTCTGTGTAAAGCCAAAAATGTGAACCCTGATCTTCTTAAAAGAGACACTGAAGTTAAACTAGACTTTCCACATAAATCATTGTATTGCTGATTGTTGTTCTTATTGAAATTGTTGATCTGTATTTCTTGAGCAAACATTTAGCATTTGTGACTTTACAAATAGATACACGTAAGTCTTAAAATACCCATTAAAATACTTTGAGTATTTGAGAATACTGAGTCCATGCTCAGTATTCTGAGAGTAGAAGAATGGATGTCTAAGCATGGAATGTTAAAAACGGGTTATATGCATAAATGCTTTAAAACTAATTGTGCTTCTTCCATGACTGCAGTAATGTACTACATTTGATATATTACTTCTGTTACAACAGTGTTTAACAGTTTACCTGGTAAAAATCCTACTGTGCTTAGTGTTCTACAAAGAGAAAATAAAAACAACTGCTATCTATAACATAAGGCTCATAATCCAATGAATCAAAGGCATTGAATAATGAATGTAGCTGCGAGAAATGAGTAATGGAAAGTACAGAAGCATTAGTAAGAACCCAAATTTACATATACAGCAGAATTATTCATACAGAGATGTTTTAACTACATTAATTTAAAATTTAAATAAATAAACCTAATTACTAAGCATACTTTAACAACAGTGCCTGAAGTTTCTACACTATTTGGCATCAGGCAGTTGCTTTCCATTCACTGCAGCAGAAAGCAGGCCCTACTACAGTGTAAGGGCTTGACTACTGAACAGCAGGACAGCATTCTTGTGGGAAGAGAATCCTGGGAGGGGGAATACACATAAGCCGTTCTTACCAGTGCTGGAAAAACTATTTGTTATTCACACACAGCTTCATTTTAAATGTGATAATGTTCTAAATAAACTTCTGATTCATTACCGGAAAGGTTATGCCACTTGCTACGAAATCAAATTGCCACTACTTCTAGTTTTGCAGCCTGGTACAGTAACTGGAAGGAAGGTGATAACCCTTATAGAAGAAGGATCACTTACATGGGACTGCAGAAGGACTAGAATTACATATTTAAGGGCACAAAAATAGCATCCAATAACAAAAATTTAGGTGGGGTGTCACAGTAGCTGATCAAGTACAGATTTCAATGGATATGAATTTTTTTGGCAGAGTCACAGAACATGTAGCTCCCATGTTTGAGAACCAAGATGTGCCCCAATTCAGCGTTTTACATGCTTAGACGCTATAAATAAAAAAATTCAGAAAATGCTGGAATGGTGGGGAAATGGAAGGCATTTACAGAAGCCATATAAAAAGAAAGCTCAATATAAAAGAATATCACAAACCTAGAGAGGAAACAGTTGAGACAGAGATGCTGATTCTGCAGTCTCTTCCACCCCTTCTTGCAGTCAGTAGAACTGTTATCTCTTTTTGGAAGAAAGTCTACACACACTTTATTTGCTCTGTGTAACTATATGTAGATCTATAATATTCACACTTAATGCAGTAGAGAGATGTGCACAAGGACGGGAAAGAAGGAATAGTAGAGGAAAAATAGAATGATTCCTACCATCGTAATTCAGACCTAACATAGCCTGGTCAGGAGAGGTAGAGCTTTTCTTTGAACTGTTTCTGTTCAGTCCAAGTCCCTCTCACATTAAGTTGTATATTTATTTTTACTTTACATCCTTGCCCTCACGGAAGTGCAAGTGATGATCAATTACAGTTTATACAGATTACTGTAGGTTACAGTTCCAGTCTTTCATATATCTGTACCTCCATTCATTATTCCTGATACCTGACAAGGGATCATCATTAACTTTAAACCATTTATTAAACTTTTTTCTATTCCATCCACCTTATTTAGTATTTAGCACTGCAAACACTTCTACTCACCCATCCAAACGCATCAGCGAAGTACAGTCCTCTGAAACATTACTTTTTACTTTCTCAGCAACTCAGCCACTTGATAATTAGCAAAGTCCCTACCAAGATTGATCACCTAGAGTCTAATTAAATACTCAGTGTGAACATTTCCTGATTACATTCAATTGCATTATGCAAAACTAACACCGAGTCCATACACCTATTCTTCACTTGAGCGATTTGTACCAGCAGTCCTATCTTTAATAGCTTTGTTTTATCCCAGATTCATTTTCCAAATTTTTTGTTATAAAAGGATTACTATTTTTCATAATTCTGATGTTGAAAATATTCAAATGCAATCCTTAACAAATAAGGGAGAACAATAGCAACACATGAGTACACCCTCTCCTCAAAAATTAATGAGCCTTAGTTGAATCACTGGCAGATTTCCCTCTTATTCAGAGGTTCACCACTCTTTTAGGTTCTGGCTTTAGAGTCAGTGACTCTTTATTTTAGGACCTAGGAAGTAAGTTACTGCTTTCTCTAGAATCAGGCTGGCATCATCCTCCTTCACAACCATTCGTTCAAATTCAGTTCACTCCGTTCCTCCTAAAGTCACAGGATGCTTACACATGTAGAAACAATCACCTCCGACATAACTTTGTTGTCACAAATGTAACATTACTACCTGAACACTGCATGGTCTAAACATCTGTATAAAGAAAAGAAGATCTTATATTCTTTGTGAATGCTTGATCTAGTTTTGAATGGAAATCTTGAAAGTTAAAAAAAAAAACAAGCTCAAAATCCCCTTTAAACAACCAAAACAAATGTAAGGAGGAAAAAAACCCTCCAAAAAACCACCCAAAAACATACTCTTGTTGCTCTTAGGTAATCCATGCTTTAACCGCTGTTCTACCAAGATAATGCAAGCAGGAATGCAGAATATAACAGGAATTATAGGAGAGGGATATATTTCACATGGTGATTGATTGCAAGAAACATTCTAGTATAAATATTCTATCAGCCAGAAAATAAATAAATTTAGAGGATAACTGAGGAGCAGCTAAATGAATTACTGTTGTAAATGCCCATCAAAGCATCAAACAATCTTTTATCAACACTGCTAACTGGGGTGTAACTGTCTACCTTACAGTATAATAAGAATTTAATTTGAAGGGTGGTTTTGATTTGGGAAAGAAATCAACTTCATAATTTAATCCCTAGCTAAATTAGAACAAACAAGTTTTCCTGTCTATAAATGCAAGTATACTAAAACATTCCTTAACGTTAATTTTCCAAGACAATTATAATATTGCAACCATAACATTAAAAAGTCTTGATTAAAAGTCACATGCAATAGTAACTTTACACTCAAAGCTCAGTGATTACATAAAAATTGAGAAGTAAAAAAAGCATCAGAGTCATCACAAGATTTATAACATAGTGAAACATGGCCATTAAAGCCAGCTATGTCTACAATGCTAATGGATTCAGCTTCTTAAACTACGCAAACTAGTTTCATTCTTTTATACTTCAAGATAACTGTTCTTGCCTTTTCCTTTACTATCAGATGAAATAGCAAATATCAGAAATAAATCTGCATGAAAGCACACTGTATACTCGCCTACAACTACAAACCCATTATTTTAAGAGAGCATCATAAACCAAAAATTTTACTATCTAGGAGGTGCATTTACCTAATTTGAATAACAGCACATTCATAGCACCTCAGTGAAGATATTTCCAGGAATACCTATCAGTGGTTTCTGCACAAAATGTGATGCCTGTCAAGGAGAAACAAAACCCTACATTTATGCTTGGTAAGTTCCCAAGGGCATTTTTAGGCCTCCCTAATTAAGGCAATGCTTTACTAGTGCTCCTGCAGTTGCAGGTAATTGGCAATCACTAACAGCAGGGTTCTGATGAGGATTTACTTTGTTAAAGAAAAAAAAAACAACCCATGTTTTCTTCTTTTATTTCTCTAAGCCTAATCCTACAAACAATGGTAATGAATTCCAATTTAGCTTAGATGCTATTAGTCAAGTTATTCTATCAGTCAGTTACATGGAAAATTAAAAAAATCCAGACTTCAAAACAGGGATTTCTCATAGCTGCAAAATGCTGAGGTTTAACAGTAAATGTTAAGTTTTAAACAACAGGTTTATGTTGTTTTACAAATACTGGCAGTACAGAGATAAAGAAAAACAATATCACAGGAGACAATTCATTTTACCTGAAAACACAAAGAAGTATTAAGTGTCATGTATGCAATAACTGTTACCTGTAATGGGATGTTGGATAGTCCTTTTAAACTGCTATGCAAAATGGATGAAGACTGAAGCAAGGACTAGTTGAGAGAACTCAACTCAATACAAGTCAATGTCGCCCAGTAGGCTGAATCTGAGTGTGATGACAAAACTGGCTGATGTCCCTGCAAAGCCCCTCTCTATCATCTTTGAAAAGTCATGGAGATTGGAGAAGGTCCCAGACAACTGAAGAAACACAAATGTTGCGCCTGTTTTCAAAAGAGGCCAACAGGGCATCCATTGATGTAGATGATGGGATAACTTTGTGAGTAAAGGTGGGTGAATAATTAAACACACAGGGTAGTGGTTAATGGTCATAACCTACCTGGACACTGGTGACAATGGGAGCACCACAGGGGCCTCTTCTCTTTAGTACCTTTATCAATGACTTGGAGGAGGCAATAAAAATGGGCTATCAAGATATTTTGTGGATATAAAATTAATCTGTTGCAATCTTAAAGCTGAACAAACATTGAAATTCTGTGTTTATAAATTGTATGTGGATATATATGTGTGTATTTCTGTATATATACATAGTCACCTAAACCCCTAATGAGTTCAAATTAATGTCTTTCATGTGTTCTCTTAGAGTAGTTATCCCCAAGAACAAACTACCCAAGTTTAATCATGTTGAATCTAGTTATAAAGAAACACCATGGGACTTTTAAGCCTTGTGCTGAGGAGATAGAAAATGTAAGACTTCTTTTCCCTTTTGTATAACTCTTTAAGAAACCCTAAAAAACTGTGAAATATCACACTTCATTGTTAGAAAAAGGATTCAAATCATTAATAGGTGTTTCTTCAACTCTTTTGTATAGGAGTTCTTGTACACTTCCAGAGGTCATATGTGAACAGTGCTGTATAGTACTCTTGCATTTTTGTTGGTACAAACCATGCTTTCATCTATTCTTTCAAGCTTTAACTATGTTAATTGCGGAAACCATTCACTCAGTGACTAGAAATGTCCTATGCAGCCTTTCTAGTTGCCCAGTACTAACAAATTAAATATAAAATGTAGGTACTTCAAATACTAGTTTATAAACAAAGGAAATATAGAAGGAATCCTATTTGTTCACATCTTGAACCACTGAATGTATTATTTTGAACGGCTACATATGCATATTAGGTATTCATTTCTATAATTATTATACCTTGAATGTTAAATAAACTTAACACAGGATTAATGATAATGAATTAAAATATTTCTGAGTATTTATCCAGTCATAAATAATGAAGTATAAAAGAAATACGATCATTAAACAAAATGTTTTTCTGGAAATAATTCTCCGAGCTTCATTTTGTAAATATAGATATATATGTATGCATTATACAGCTATATGTACACTATCAGACTGTCACGGTCACCTGTGCTCTGTATCCACCTATGATTACAACAACTACTCTTTAAACAGCTCAGATGAATTAGGCAGATTATCATACTGCATCAAATAAGAGGCCAAGAAGTAAATAAAAAAATCTATGATAGATGTGATTTTTGTAAGCCCTTATCCAGAAGTTGTTTGACAAAATTATTTCCTATAGCAGCAGGTGAACCCAAATAAACTACTTTATTTTAAAGATTTTATTTTTCTGTGACTCAAAATGCAACCACAAGCAGAATAGATATGAACTAAGAGCATTTCATTTGAGAATTTTTTAAAATTTAGTAACACAGCTAATAACAAATCTATGATGTCTTGTTTCATTAGAAGTGAAACAGTTAATTTCTCGTAATGAAGCACTGCATGTTAGGCTTTCACTATTTTGATTATACAAAACACTTTGTAAATATAAATATCTGGCCACAGGTTTCAAATTGAGAATATTTCACTACTCAGAAATTGTTAGGGAAACAAAGGAAATTGCAGAATTATTCATGAATGGTATTAATTCTGACAATGTCTTTATAGAGAAGTAGAAATACTTTAAGATGGGAAAGTACTTTCTGCAAAATATTCACCTCAAAAGTACAAACTTTCTTCTGAATCTTCATGGTGAAACAAAATTACGTATCTGTCAAGTTTTGGGAGGCAAAATATTGGCTCTTTCTTCTTTATATTAAATTCAAAGTATAAAGGTCAACAGAAATTCAAGAAGAAATACATTGTTAAACTGAAAAGAAAGTTTAGAGAAGTGACAAACCATTAGAGGAAAAATACTACAAAACCTCATACTTTATTTTGAAAGATTCATGGAGCTCCATCTTTAAAGTTACAGACAGAAGTCAGAGTTAAGGGAGTACACCCATTATGTGGAAGAAAAAGTCTATAATGATATTGTGCCTAGAAGTTAAATATAAAAGCAAGGTACAATACTGATAAAATGGATGTACTTCCTTGGTATGTATTACACAGGAAGTTAGACTAAATGACCACAGTAGATCTTTTCCCACATGTGTAATGAATTAATTCCCCTTCCGCCTTCCTTCCTTTTTTTTTTTTTTAAAGACAGTACTGCTTAGAGAATTTAATCAAGTTAGAGTGATTATGATACCTGCTACACAGACATAAAAAAAAAGACTATTTTTGATGTTTGCAAATTAATGCACCAGGAAAGAACAATTACAGTGAGGTACTAGTGAAATATTTCTTTACTGACAGGTTAAACAGAGGTGTCTTGGCTGACAGCCATTTTAGGGAGCACAGAACAACCATACTTTACTAAGCAATAACCCCATTTTTGTGTAGGTTCATTTATAGAAAGACTGCTATAGAATAGCCAAATTCACAGAATATTATGTATAATTAAACCTCTCTGAAGGATACATGTAAGAGCAGGTGAACAAAAGAGGCACTGATTGGATCCTGCAGACCAAAACGGAAGCTCTGTGTGGTCAGAATTTAGCAATTCTGATCTTTTTAAAAAAATAATACCAATAAGACATTGTAAAAAAAATATAGTGAGAACCAAAGTTGTCATTTCCTGGCAACAAATTGCAAAGAATATTATTGACTGGGTGCAATTTTACAAACAGGACCTATATCTGTTCTATACATAAAAAATATATGCATATTAAATAAACTGCCACTACTTTCTAATCTGTATGACCCTAAACCAATGAATATCCTACAAACTGGTTAGCCAAAATAAATCCACAATGCTCACTGCCTATCTTACCTTAAAGATAGAGCATAATTCTTTAATCACTTACTGGATGTAGAGATTGATTACAGTACATATATGAAGAACTAGGATGAAAATATGATGTTTGTAACCAGAAAATACATACTTCTAACTAAAACCAACAAATCTATGTAACTCACAAATAAAGCTTAGATTCCAAAATAGATGAACATCACAATTTTTCCTGCATATGAAAAAAAAATTTAAAACTTTTAACTATATCTTGAACTAAAACCTTGAACCAAAGAGTCTTTAATGAGTATCTCAGATTGTCCTGGCAATAGCAGTCAAACTGTGAAATGTAAAGACAGCTCTATTATAAAAGAAAAAAGGAAAAAAAAAAAAAAAAAGAGAAATGTTTATACCTACACTGCTGAATAGGTCTGGGGAGTTAGCTCAAGAGCTGGACACCCAGCTGTCCACATTGAATGACTGCTAGCATGCCCTCCTGGCACAGTTTTTGCCCAAGTTTTCCACTCAAGCACAGAAGCAGGGTGACAGGGGAGAGCACCCACCCCGTGGACCACTGCTGTAGACAACATGTGCCAGCCTAAAACAGACTTGGATCCTCCCGTTATGCTTCCTGCTGTGCTACACATTAGGGGATGAAAATGCCTCACTTTCATACTACGCAAATTTATGTAATTTTTTTCAGACAAACTGAAAAAAAATTGCATTTTTGAACAGGAAGGGATCATATGGGATCCAGAGGGGATACAAGCCAAATGCTTGTAGTATAGCTGTAGCTCATCTATGCCACTTGGCCTCTAAGACAGTGGTTGTTCTTCGATAATTAAATTAGCAATAAATGCATAGTCAAAAACTACTAAACAGTAGTTACACTTATTACTTATTAGATGTTCAATTAGTAAGATGGTCAGGCAAAAAAAATTACTGTTTTATTATTTGTATAATTTTAAGACACATATCTATCACTAATGCCTTGAAACAATGGCAAAATGTAGATTCATTTTGTCACTTATAAAGAAGACTAAATCTTAACTCCTTCCCTACACTCACTGCTTAAGCTAAACCTGTACACTTGTTCAATTAACATGATTTTTTTAGCAATAATGCTCTGGTAAATGTGTTTCAAAACAATCATCACCTTTTTAATAGTTATTTCTGCTACGTCATAGTCATAAGAGTTTGAGTCCCTTTTGGTACACAAAATCAGGTTCAGTTAACATAGTTTTCTGGTGTTCTCTGTCATAAAAATCCAAAACCAACCTAACAAAAAAAACATCCACACCCAAAACCACAAAAAATACCCTTAAACAAACAAAACCCTTAAATAAACCAAAAAGAATCATGGACAATATGAAACCATAAGATAAATTCTTTTTCCATTCTTCTCCCAAACAACAAAAAATGTTCTCTGAAAACATTTATTACAGATTCAAACAGTTATTTCAGAATGACAGGTTCAGTGTAGCTTTACAAAATAGGTAGATTTACACTCCCTTAAGTTCAGGACATCTTGAAATGGCATCACTGAAAATTTAACAAGCAAAACCTAAACTCATAAATACAAATTCAAAATATGCATCCAGTATACAGGTGTGAATTTATTTTTTTAAAAGGTGACATATTTGCAAATCACTGACGTTTTATACAACATGAGATACTCTGATCCCATAATTGAAAATACAGTATCCTCCCCAAAAAGTGAGGTGGACATTCTTAATAGAAAAGACTATCTTGTAAAAAAAATAGTATGACACTTTATTGCATTTGAATTTCTGTGAAGAATTTAATTTTAAGCATTACCTGATGAAATCCATTGAGGTTAACAAAGACAAGTCCTTTGGAAGGTATTTTTAAGTACCAGTGACTGTGGATTCAGTGAACATCCAAGTATTTTAAACAGTGGAGCTCTGTTTAGATAGGCACTACTCATCTATCAAAAAAAAAAAAAAAGGGACTACGAACATCAATTGAAAAAACAAAATCAATAGTAACAGGGTACTTAGGATAATCTACTCATTATCCAGAAAAACAAAGCACTAAGACCAACCTCATGACTAATTGAGTAGTTGCACTCCTCAGTGCTCTCTGCCAAATCTCCCCTTACCACAGTTAAACTGGACAATTGGAATGCAAATTGAATGATCAGCTTACAAAACTGTACAAAGAAGAATTAAGCAAAGCAAATCAATATGGGTGAAATGAGAGAAAACAATTTGTGCAGAAGAGCCTTCCTAAAGTAAGGGTGGAAGGTCAAGAAGTGCAGAGTCATAAACTATTTCTTGCATTCTTCTACACTCTGTAAGAGTTTTTCTGCTTCTTATTGGTTGTCAAATCCTCTGAGTAAGTTACAATATTTGGATGCAGTTCTGATCGCCTCAGTTCAACCTAAATTCCTTTAAGGCCGGAACAGTGACAAGAACCTGCTGCACTAATGGAACAGGATATGAATGAGATCAGAGCTGAAATGGAAGTCTATCACCTTTGTCTTACAAGTGATACAGGAGGCCCCTGTTTCCTTTGGATGGAGGGTTAAACTGAACATTTTATTTCCATTGTTGATATTTTCCCTGCCATTGCTGTTTCTTTTTCCTTTTGTGAAATTGGGTTGAAATGAAACCAGTTGAAGCCGATTTAAGTGTAGGCTTATGCTGATTCTGGAGCAACTGTTCAACCTTTCTATTGACCAAGTGTACCTGGTCTCTTCGTTGTGCCAACATTAGCACTTCTGCAGGTTGTGCTACTCTTAGCTAGATCTGAGAACTTATCTGGTTGAATGTAAAACATTTTTTCTGTGTGACCACTGAGCTAGGAGTTTCAAGAAGTCTGTATATCTTGCATAGTTTGTGATAGGTTTCAGTCGTGCAATAAAAAGTATGCTCTAGCATTAATTGGTGCAATCAAGTACACACAAATAGCTTGTATAACTAGCTATTGGGGAAAATTATCAAGTAGAAAATTACTTCAACTGAGTTAATGCTGCCAATTGACTTGCATGTGTCTCAGAATTATTCACGGAGGCTTTGTGGTGCGACTGGTAATTTCAGGTTCCCTTTGGGGAACCCTGAGGTTTTAGTTGATGAGGCAAATGAGTAACATAGGACAAAGACTCAAACTGCTCTTCCCAGCTATGCCTCGGGCTGCCACTGTGAGAATGGGCAGATCAAGATCTTCTTGTGCCTTATTTCATATGTAAAATGAGGAGGGTAATCGGGTTTTATTTCCATCATCTTTCTTTTGTTAGGAACCAGATATTACTCTGGAGAAAAAAGTCTAGTTCTCCTGAGACAGATGTGGTGTTCTCTACCCTTCTGTGGTGCAACAAGAATAGCAACTAAAGCTTCACAGCCTGTATTTCATTATACGTACTATACCAAAAGTCATCCTTCCCCTGGTTTGTAATCATCCCAATTTTTCTTTTTTTTTTCCCTGTTGAAGGGGTAAAAAGCCAGGCATTTCCACACAGTACTTTTGTGCTAAACATGTTAATGTTTAGTCACAATATGTTCATCTGTATTACACTGAAAAATCCTCTAAGGGTAAAACAGAGAGAGGCATACAGACACACACTCTCCTTTTAGCACCCCAGTCTTTCTTATATTCTCTGCAGCCCAACTACAGAAATCTATAAAAAAGACTGAAAAGCATACTGTGTTTCTTTACTAGATTCACATTTTTCAGTCCTAAATTGGGTTATTTTATTGTTGCAAACTTAGTTTGTCTGATTAGAACAGCAGGACTTGCCCCTTTGTATCAGCACATATTGAAGGTAACTAAATTTCCTAACAGTCATGTCCCATTATAAACAGAATAGTGCAGCATTATTTGTTTTCTATTTTAACTTTTTTGCAGTTTCTAGAAGCACAATCAACAGAGTAAGTATGCAAATGGTGCAATTATTCCCTTTTACACTGAAGAAATACTGAAGGATAATCATCGAATCACAGCATGATTGGGGTTCGAAGGGACCTTAGGGATCACCTAGGCCCAAGCCCCCTGCCATGGGCAGGGACACCCTCCTCTACACCTGGTTGCCCAAAGCCCCATCTAACCTAGACTTCAACACTGCCAGAGAGGGGACAGCCACAACTTACCATAAATAATCTTGCCTTCACGGTTTAAAAACATGAAGCTGTTCCTGTATAAACAGTTACTTATTGCAAGCAGGTATTTTAGTATTTTACTAGTGGCCATATAGCACAATCTTTAAGGACGTGGCTACTTTAAATGACTGTAATTATAACCTGGGTTTCTGAAGCCATGAAACATTTAGTATTATTTCAGTATCAACTTATATAAGCTGTATGTCTTAATTTGCAATACATTTAGGAAACTCCTAGTGTTTTATATTAAAGTGTAAGACATAACCTCACAGAAAAATTAAAAAAACCCAAGCCAAAACAAAAAACCCAAACTTTTTTTAAAAAAAATTTAGCCAAAAAAGACCAGCCTGAATGATAATGTGCTGTGAGTTCAAATTCTTATATAAATTATTTTTCTATTGCTTCTGTGATGTACAATTACATAAACTTACAGTAAGCAAACTTTTGGTTAAGACCAAGGCCATCTAGGAAGTTTATTAACAAAAAACGGTTATGGTTTTTCAGACAGCTGGTATCAAAATAGATTTTCAAAGCAATCACATATAAAAAGTGTATGATTTTACCTGACATACAAGGCTGTAAAATATTACAAATAATGACATTTACACACAACCTTTTCCATAAATTATTATACAGTAGCACCTCAACTACCTATTGCAACTAAACCAACAATGGTCTTAAAACAGATGTGATGAGGTGCCATCAA
Organism: Zapornia atra; assembly: GCA_013400835.1. Lineage (NCBI taxonomy): Eukaryota > Metazoa > Chordata > Aves > Gruiformes > Rallidae > Zapornia > Zapornia atra. Next base: position 30,048 of record VZTU01032076.1, on the reverse strand, counting down.
TTGTTAGGCAGCCTTTACATGTGTGGATGCCCTTAGTATTATCAAAGTGTCTTTATCAAAGATCAAGAACTGACCAATATTTTTTTTCTATAATTTTTGACACTATCAAACACTAACAAATAGATTCTATGTTTTTTACCTACAAAAAAAAAATGGAATGACAGATCTAGTTTTCACTCTGATGTGAAAAGATGACTACTTTGTTTTTTTATCACAGAAAAAGATGCTTTGTTCTCATCTAGATCAAGCTCTTAATACAGCAGGATATGTCAGTACATATTTACATCCTAGATTCCTGCACTTCAAATTTCACTGCGCATTATATTCCTTATCTAACTTGATATTAATTTTCTAAACTTCCTGCAAACTTTCATAAGCCCTGGGAACAATTTCGAGGGGTGAATTTATACTTTTAGTTCAGGTGTAAATCTGATGTAGATTATCTCCATATCATTCCCACTTATACTGCTTAACATTTGAAAACCATTATTTTTTCTAGTGAAACTCCCGACATGCTCTAACCACTAATGGGTATCCAGTCCATGGGAAATAGCATGCATGACAATAAAATCATGTTTCATATTTTATGCCTTCCATCTTTTAACTTCCTGAAACAGATCAAAAGAGTTAATCTCTTCATTAGCAAGAAAGCATCCTAATGGGATCCTTTCTCATGTGCAGTTAGATATCTATGATGATATAAAACATGAAAATGAGCCCAGTAGGTTGAGTAGAAATCAACAAGATAAGCAGCCACATACCCAGATGCTACTGCTGCTGCAGAAAAACAGATTTTTTTTAGTTCACCATCTGGAGTCTACTGTTGCCAAGCACATCTTTGGAGTAGTCAATGGTACCGAATCCATTGCTGAGGCACATTACCAAAAATGGCAAAGGATTACACAAAGCCACTTCTGTAGTACTAGTAAGAAAGGCTAACTGAAGTCATTATATGTGTCAACCCAATCTGGAGAAGTTACTTGGAAAATAGCTTTCCATATATAAAAATGCAGCCTATGCTTTATAGAGTTTGGGCTAAGCTTTTAAAAAAGCATGTAATACTGCTTGGGTAACCAGTGGAATAATTTTGTCAGTGTTGTTGTGCAATTTTTTGTTTTCTGTGGTTTTGGGTTGTTTTGGTTTTTTTTCAAATATGGTCTATTGACATTACCAATACACAGCTTTGGTATGTGGTTGCATACCAGATGCTAATGTTTTAGCCTACAAAGGGATTCAAATGAAACAACAGATGCAAATTATACCATAGTGTCTATAGTCTGTTATCTTTCACCGTTTCATTTCTAGTTTACATGAGCACTAATCTGTTTGAATTGAGTCAATCATCAAATGCAACTAAAATATAATACATGCAGTCATCAGACTATTCCATTAGTCGTAATTCTACTAAGCTCAAGATCATATTCATAAAAATCTTAGATTTCTCAAGCATGATCATTATAAAAATAGATGTCACAAACAGACAGGGTTGTAAAAAACAGATTTCTAGGTGTTAAAACATTGTCTGAGGAGAGACATATGCAAAAAATAGGATTCTGTTTAAATCCTGCTTTATTTTTCTTAAACTGAATCCTTCTTTACTTGCTGAGACAGGAACACAAGTAATGACTTAAAACAGGGTTATACAACTGGAAGAGATATCCCTACTCATAAAGTCCACTCCCTTGGCTTTCACTGGACAGTAGCATTATTCACTCAGTTAGGTCTCTGATTTTATCATCCTTTCAATGCCAGGCACTGGCTTTATTGAAGAGCAGCAAGAAAAGTGTAGCATCATGAATATTCAAACACATGCTGTGGGAACGCCAACGGAAAGGCAATGTAGAAAATCACATCTGCACTAGAGTGCAGTTAGCAAGTAAATGAATAAATAAATAAAGTATTCTTGGCAATGGAAAAGAGTTAGTATTTTCCTACACTGTAAATGACTGCATACTTGCCATAAGGGGCAGCATGTGTTTACTCCTTCAAAGGGCAGTTGGACTTTGATTTAGACAGCAATTGATTGCTAGTTTCCATTAAGAGTCAAGTTTACTTCTCCTTGCAATGCACTGTTTATGGGATAGAATAAGCACAACCTATTTGTACAACACAGTTGGTTCAATTTCTGCTGGTCCTGACTCTTCCTGGTTGCGTCACTGTGCCTTGTCTAACATTAACGGTGGGTGAATGCCAAGACTCCACTCACCCTTTTCCCCCATTCCTGTCTGATCTTATGAAAGAAACAGATACAGATAGTCTTGTGAGGTCTCCAGCCTTGGATTCCTCATTATGGTGTTTTGTAGTTAAGCCCTAGTCAAACAATGACATCTTTCATACAGTGCAGGCCTGTGCATTAGTGTGATATGGCTAATGCATTTAAATATTTATATTCTGTATTGGATTTTGATGTATGAATAAATACATCTATGAAAAGAAGGACAGTCAAGGATACAAACTGGTATAAATTAACTAGATCTCTATCAGCAAAAGTTATTTGGATTTCAAATTGTTTCTTTTCTAGACTATGAAACCTTTTAATTCATTACATCAACTACACCCAAAATACCAATGTTCCCTTTACGTCTTCATTTTCAGAAATTGTTCATTCTTAAGTACAAGTTCTGAAAATTAAGGTGGTGGTAATAGTGGGGAAATGTGCGACTAATAGGATCAATACACATTGCCTGAGTTTGATATATACTAAGCCTATGTCAGACTTACATGATCACACCTAATTTTGATAGCTTTTACAACAAAGACCAGATCCCAGAATTTATACAATATTTTTACACAACATGTCACAATCCACTGGCTTTATCTTCCAGAGCACAGCAAAAGGAGATAATGTACGGCAACTGCTTGCTAGGTTTCCAAGTTTCCTCTCCTGATACTACTGGTAGACTTTTAGTTGTACACACTTTTTGAGTTCCACTGTACTTGAATATATAATCTGGGCTGGAAATTCAAACCCATATATTTTCACTGATTAAAATAATAATTTGAATAGATGTCTCTAAGAAGTTTGTATTTCAATCTTAATTTAATATATTAGTATTATTAGTATTTAGTAATTTCAAATATTTTAATGTGCTATTTTATGCAATAGGGGAATAACTTTTGAGGTATAACTTCCAGAATTATAATCCATGATTCTGACTACCATTATTATATTACTATTCTAAAAACAACAGTTGTTTTCATCTGTCAGAAATGAATCATATTCCCTTCATTCTGATATCTGAGTGTGGTTTCTAACATCTCTTGAAAGCTTGAGAACTGCCCTTCTGCATCTTCCACCCTATGTCCCCCTTTTTCTGGTATAAATCTGATCTAAAATAACTAATGAGGTTTATCCATTAAATATGTCCCAGTTACAGTCCTTCACTGAACTTTCTGTGCATATTTTGTCTGTGAATCATTACCTGTATAGCATAGCAGTTTGCCAGTAGAATGCTTTTAAGAAAATGTTTCCCCTCTAAGTTGTAGCATTATTAACCTTATCCAACAAAGAAGCATAAAATCCTGGAATTCAAAGGAAAAAAACCCAAACTTCTGACTAAAACTCCCCTCAATAACTGTGGTGATTTTTACTTTAGATTCTTGAAGAAGAGGAAAGTGGGGGACATGTTTGAAATTTTTTTAAAATACCGAATGACCAAAGAAATTCATCACTATACAGCAATGAAAAATAACACCAACCCTTATTTCTTGCATTTAGGATCTGAGCAAAGCATTTTATTTCAGGCTGAGATTATTTTTTTTTACTTCAGCATGAATATCTATCCTTATTCTAAAAATAATTGAGACTGTATCTGATGCTTTAGTGGATCATGAGAGGGTCAGCACCATCAGCAACAACCCTAGAGCACACTTCACCTGAGAAAAACATGGTAAGACACTCTTACTAGTGTAACCTACTAAAGAATTAATATATTTAATGTAAAACTTCCCATAGTGAATTTAGAAAACATAATCAACATTTTCTATGTCTTTCCATACTCCATTTTAACATGAAAATGGGCATTTCAGTACTATCATAACATCAGTTTCACAATAGGCTTAGAATACTCACATCCACTACCTTTTTGTCAAAGATAGCTTCACATTAGATTAACCTGCAAGGATTTGTGCATGCTTCTTTATCTCAGTAACAATAAAGTCTTGGACTGTCATTGCTTTGTTGCAAGTAAAGCTATGAAGTTAAAGCTCAGTAAGCTCCCTGATACAGTTCATCTGTGCTTGGAAAGATGGAGCATGGTTTTCTTTCTTGTAAGAAGGTATCAATCAACACTGCCATTCAGGAAGGAAAGAACACGGCATTGTATGAACGTTATTAGACTAGAACCCAAGCATGTTTTCTGACGTTTCCCACACCTCTTAAAATAACCATCTTTATTCATTTCAAAGAACATAAAAAATAAGAGGTTTAGTTCATCCAAACAGATTTCTACCTAGTTGTAGGAAAGTTCATTGTATTCCTTCATGAAAAGATCTTCTAATGAATGCTTCAAAGATCATCACAGCACATCCACATACTGCTGGTTAGGAAAAAAATCATTTTTTTGATAGTTCATTGCTGAGCTCTATTCCAGCAACCTGACCTCTAGCAAGTTTTAGAAAGAAAATATAGGCACATCCAACTATATATGTGAGTCAGTGACCTGAGTTACTAAATACCAGAATTCGCTGCAGTTGTGTGAGCACTCTATAAGAAGGCATAAAAAGTTTTTAGTCTTTGTGGCTTCATAATTGTAAGTATATTGATGGCAAGGATTTGGAAGAGGAAGAATTCTTAAAATGAGTCACAGACTATAAATTATGCCTTGCAGGGTATCCACTTTTTTTTCCTGAGATAAACAATTTCCATAATCACACAAAGTACAGAAAACACTCACACATGTATACCCAAAGATATCTATTTTTTAATGAGTATCAGAACACAGAGCTTCTAAGCATTTCATTTCAGGGGCTGGATGAAAAAAAGGATTAATTAAAGTAAGAGCAAAAATTCACAATGTTCATAAATTTGCTTTAGCTACATGTCTGAATTACATTTCACTACTAAACTAGTGGAATTTCAAAGCTATCACAATTAAGAACTAACAGGGAACTGTAAAGGTACCAGATATCAAAAAACCTACTAATACTTGTAACATCAACTTACTGCTGCTGAATTAAAATATTATTCCTTTGAAAACAGTGTTAATCAGAGGAATATCAAATTAATTCATGTTGATTTGTGTTAGTACTAATAACATCAGGAAAATTAATCCTAAAGTATTCTCATGACACACACACACACGTTTATAAGATTATTCTGGAAAACACTTAGCCTGTAAATAAGACCAAAACAGATAGAGAGATCATTTAAGAAATACAAGGGAAGATTTAACAGAAGTAATGTTTATATAACCTGTGCTAAATGCTTGGATGCCAGCAGCGTGGCAGAGGGAAAACACAGAGAGCAGCACTGAGCTTAAGTATTTGGGATTCAAATCCTACCTACTGAGCCATACTTTGTATTTTCTTACTTTGTACTGTCTGATTTGAAGAGATAGTGGTGTATTCTTTAATCATCACAATAGTTGCCTTTCTTGGTCTTCATTTTCATATATGGAAGGAAAAAAAGATTGAACTCTCTGAAGCGTAACAGCCTTAATGTAACTGACTGAAGCATGAGTACAGTGTTTTAGTTTCTCTGCTCCTCTGTATCATATAATCACAGAAATAATTATAGGGGTTGGAAGGGACCCCCAGAGATTATTGAGTCCAACCCCCCTGCCAAAGCAGGTTCCCCTGGACAGATAGCACAGATAGGCATCTATATGGGTCTTGAATATCTCCAGAGAAGGAGACTCCACAGTGCCCCTGGGCAGCCTGTCCCAGGGCCCTGCTGCCCTCACCTGAAGAAGTTCTTCTGCATAATAGAGTGGAACTTCCTGTGTTTTGCTATCCTCTTAGCAAACCATGTAAAGCATTGTTCAGGAAAAAAACATGTTTTAGATTCTAGATTGAATGGAACAAATCTATTTCTAAACTTAGTTATTTACACTGTGATCTTTTCCATATCCCCATTACTTTTCTGCAGCAATTCTTCTTTCTGAAGATTTACATGCAAAAATCCGAGAAAACACAATTTGTTAAATCTTTGCTTAAAATCCTTCAAATATTTTCATAGCCCAAATTCCTCTCTCTGCCACTATTGCTGTGATATTTTTCAGGAACAGAAAACAGAATTATCATCAAGATCAGTAGAAGTGAACTTTCAATTTCCCTTCTAAAATATTTTGACTTTGTTTCAAAAATTCAATACTTTGAGAATTTAAACACTTTCTGGAAATGGAAGGAAAATTCACAGCTTTAAAAACTTAATTAAATTTGATGTCTTTGCATTTAAGAACGACCTTTGCTCTTTCAATCAGTCCTTCCTTTTGCCACAATTGATGGATATATCTACCTATCACATGAAGATTTTATTTTATCTTTTTACTTCTCTACTACACTATGATGAAAGATGAAAGGTTTGATCAGTCAGATGTAGAGTTCTCTGCTGCATGACAGTTGACAATATCTTCGAGACATGTAGGAAAAGAGTATTTGTTAGCCTGTTAGCCCACCTATTTTGTCCTCTATTCATTTTGTTACTAATATCTCACTTGTATCTTTTTCAGGAATATAATTCAAGATCCCCATTTTTCATCAGTTCAGCATTGTTTAAATAGGGATTTAAATAGGGATTTAAATAGGGATTTAACAAAACAGTGAAACATAATCTGACAGCTAGAAGCTCTAAATTATGAAAATACAATTGCCCTGGTAAGGAGTAGCTCTGTGCAAACTATTCTTTTGGTTGGAAATCCATCCTATGTCACATTTCTAAAAGCCTTAATAGATCACCTCGTTCTCACACAACAGAGTTCAAAGCAAATTAATTCTTCCTGCAGTGAGGGAAGTCTCAGAAATGTACAGGTCATAAAGAAGTATTTGAAAAGAATTGACCATACTTTTCCTTATTCTCTTGTGTTACCCTATTTTAATAACATCACTGTAAATATCAATAATTTAAAAATAAATTAAAAAAAAAATCAGTCCAGTAAGCATCCTAGTTCTTTTGAAACTTTTGGAGGACCTTTTTCTATTACCTTCCTCTCCTTAGGCATTACCTGACGCAATTTTAAGTTACCTTGAGAGTATATCCCTTTTAAAGATAATATCCAGGGGCTTAAGTTTTTTGTTCACTTATTTAGAATATCATAGCTGACCGTAGAGTCTTAATAAATATAATGAAAAATGAAAAAGCAAAAATTTTACACTGTGAATTCTTCCAGTGTAATCTTATCCTTGCTGACTATGTTAAGTATATCCTTCTAGGACTTACATGATTCTATGGCATCAGTTTTCATAACAAAGATAATACTAGTTAAAAATAATTCCAGCATGCAGCATATTTCCAATTCACAATACTAAAATGACCAATACAAAAGCCTTGCACCAAATTAAATTTATTTCCAGCTCCATATGTAATAAACTATCAGAAAACAGGTTGTGTAAATTCTCTACATGAGAAAATAACTGAATGATATACAGGTGTTGTGAATGAGTCTAAAGGGAAACCTGACTTTTAGAAACCTTTTCTATTCAACATTCAGTATTTTTCAATCAGCTGAATAACACCAATGTTGCCTTGAAATATTTTGTAGAATTTCTGCTTGAAGCAACACTGTAATGTATATTCTTCCTTAAGAATACTGAACAGTCAGCATTTAAAGAGAATTTCTAAGTAACTGATACAATTGCATGACTTTAATGTCTAAAACCATCTAATTTAAGATACATTTATTTTGTAATGATACAGCAAACATTCCTGCTACATCAATATTTTGTGCAGTGCAAGTGTGCATAGACACTGAAATATTTATATTGCTTCTATTCATTTCTATAAAATACCATAGAACCTAGTTTGTGTTATCGCATGTTTATGATGTTATCTTGCTGGATTTGTTCAATTCAAAGGCTAATATTATAAAAGCTAAGACAAAATAGTTGGTAGCTGAATGATCCTTTAGTAGCCACATGAATCTCTGTAGGGTGATACCGCAAATTGTTTGCTGCATTCCAGATTTGTTTAGGGTTAGTCATTCAAGAGATTATTTTTTTCTGATCATTTTTTCCCCTCTGGTCTGAGCACAAAATGGTGTGAATCTACCTGAAATCCAAACCATATCTTTTCCTGCAATTTCTTTTTAATATCTCTTAGGTGCTTGATGTAGTGATTACAATAGCCACTAATACAGTCTCCCATATAAAAACAAATGTACATAAACATTGGGGTTTTTTATGATTTTAACAAATGTGGCTTACCAAGAGTAATGAGGTGAACTGCATTGGCATTGCAAGGACAGCATTGTATTACTGCAGTTAAACTAAGGATTGAAACCTCAGAGTTGATAAAAACCTGGACCATCTGTTTCACTTAAAGCAACAGTATGAACATTTTCTTACTGCTCATAGACTTACTGCACATTTTCCACTTAATTCCTTGATTGGTAATCTGGATGACAATAACCTATACAACTACAGCTAAATCACTCTTTTATAACCATGCAATGCCTGTTTAACCTCTTTGTACTGATGTCATCTGAGTAACTATCATAAAAATTCTACAATAGGTTAAATGTTCTTTTCTTGTGGTGGATCGTACTTTGTCTTTCTGATCAAGATGATTTTGCTGCACAATTGACTTGGCAATAAAATAGTACTGCAATTTAATGAGTTTTCACTTTCGGGATTAGCAACAAAAAAATCTTGTAAGGAAGAGAAAAGGTTTTTATTTAGGGCAGGATTCAACACCTCCAGATATGGTTAGTCTCTAAGTATCCTGGTTTTTACCTTTGCATTTGCATAAGAATTGTGTGCCAGTGGAGCATTTGCCAAAGTAAAGAAGGGACAGGATGGGTTTTATATATTTCTATAACAGTGAGGAAGAATCAAGCCTGGAAATACAATTAATTTTTAGCCTTTGCTTTTTTATGTATATTATTACAGTAATTTTTTTTCTGTTCACAATACCAGCTGGAAAGGCTACTTCATTTTCCAATTCTAGGTGGGAAAAAACCCTATGTACTAGAATTTTAATGATATAATAAATTATGATATGTTTAGCACTCATATTTAACAATCATAGTTTATAATTTTAGGGGGTTGTACAATTAGGTTTCAATATCTCTGATTTTTATTTATTTAAATTTTATTTATTTACTTTTTTGGGTTGTGATTAAATCAGTCAATGATATTGTCCACAACTCCCTGACAAAGACTGTGGTCGCTTCTCTTTTCCAGATGGAGCTCTGACCCAAATTACAGAATCATAGAATAGTTTGAGTTGGAAGGAACTACAAAGATCATCTAGTTCCAACTCCCCTGCCATGGTCAGGGACACCGTTCATTAGACCAGGCTGCCCAAAGCCCCATCCAACCTGGCCTTGAACACTGCCAGGGAGGGGGCAGCCAGTTTCTCTGGGCACCCTGTGCCATGGCCTCACCACCTTCACAGAGAAGAATTTTTTCCTAATATCTTGTCTAAATCTACCCTCCTTCTGTTTAATCCCATTAACCATTGTCCTGTCATTAAATGCCCTTGTAAATAGTCCCTCTCCTGTAGTCCCCCTTTAGGTATTGGAAGGCTGCACAAGGTGGAACAAGGCCACCTCTCTCAGCCTGTCTACAAAGGAGAGGTGCTCCAGCCCTCTGATCATTTTTGTGGACCTCCTCTGGACTCACTCCAACAACTCAACTGGGGACTCCCAGAGCTGGACACTGTACTCTAAATGGGATCTCACAAGAGCAAAATCACCTCCCCTGACCTGCTTGGTCATGCTGGTTTTGATGCAGCCCAGGACACACTTGAATTTCTGAGCTGCAAGCATACATTTCTGGGGTCCCACTAGAGCAGGGTAGAGGGGAAGACTCACCTCCCTCAACTTGCTGGCCACTCTTTTGATGCAGCCCAAGATACAGTTGGCTTTCTGGGCTGCAAGTGCACATTTTTGGCTCATGTTGAGTTTTTCATCAGTCAACATTCCCAAGCCCTTCTGCCCAGGGTTGCTCTCAAATCATTGCTTAGGACTAAAGCAATATAATTTTACCACTTTGAAATACAGTTGTTATCACAGAAAAAGAGGATATAGGAGTTACACCAGAGTGGGGAAACCAATGGAGAAGTACAAGTCTGTGGAAACACAGGAACTGTGAAGTCTAGTGGGGATTTTGGGGGGTGATAAGGGAAGTCTCCAAAGATGCTTTTGCTCTCCTGCTTAACAGCTACACTTGGTTCCCTCTCCTTGTATTCTGTTGTTCCTCTGACTGTTTCCCTCAAATATAGAGGAGAAAGAGGTAGATTACTCATTCCAAGAAGGACAGAATCCAGGAGAGAAAAGGGAGGTTGGTTGTCCCTAAGACTGACTGGGAAATCTAGGGCAAGATGCTCCTCCTGCCATCAGTTGCAAGAGACTATAGCAAAGTTAGATCTCCCACAAACATGGAAATACCAACACTCAAGCAACCCTTGCGCACCCCAGCAAGCAGGAGAAGTAAAGGAAAGCAGGGGAAATGGGTTATTTACTCTGATAACAAATATACCATACTGATTAACATGATATTTTCCATAAGGGTAAGATTTATGGTTTGGAGCATCGCTGGAGTCTATTCCAATTCTTTCTTTGAACTTTCTTTCTCTCTTCCTTAGGGATGAAACCATTCTTCTATTTTCTCCCTCCCCAAAACTGTTCTAAATTATTCTATCATGGCTTCCATTCTATTTTTGAGATGTTTCTAATGAACAACACAAGACATGCACAAATGTAGGCTAGTCTAAAAATAATCTATGGCATACACAGCTGCACTCACTGGGAATGAGAGTAGAAAAGCAGCATGCAGCAGCGTGGCACGTCTCCCAGTCATGTAACCCTGACAGCATGGACTGCATTAAGCAATGCTCTTTGAGCTTACTTATCCCTTCTCCCAGTCAATTTACCTCTGTGTTACTACCTCATATACCCCATTCTACAAATCTAATAATTGCTACATAATTGAACCATGAAGGCATACAGCTAATACAATACACAAAGTTTATGCTGTAAGTTTCTGTAATTTGGCCCTTGAAATAAAAAATTCTTTCGCTAGCACTGTTACTGAATGTGCTCACTGCATCTGTAGTAAGAGTTCTGCACCACTATATTATCCTTAAAACAGGATTATTGTCTGTTACATTATTTTTGAAGTATCTTAAAATCTTAGCAGATAATGATCAGATTTTAATACAAGTTTGCAGTTTCAAAGAAAACAAGTTTGACTTATATCATCAAGATACTGTGCTGCACGAGGAGTTAAAGTTAAGTGGTTTCTTTTAAAAGAAGAAACACTTTTTCTGAATTTGGTTTTCTGATGGACCATATTAAAATATTAGCAATAAAGCAACAGATTTAGTATCGTATGGAAACCAACCTTTGTATGAAACAAAAATAATCTGCAAAGAAATAGTTACAGAAACAAGGTGTTGACAGTTACTTAAATTGCCCTCTTCAGAAGTCTTAGATAGATAAGGCACCTACCATCTAAGGCACCTACCTAAGAACACATACCACATGAAACAACCTTGTACCTTATTAGTGTCTCTATGATCTAGTCATATTAATATCCAGTATCTTTTAGAGAAAAACTCACATGAAAATACTATGAAAATAAGTGACCACAAAAATGTGGCTGTTTATCTGCTCTGTTTCTAGCAATTCATTTCAATCCAAGTGCAGATGTTCCATGGACCATGCAGTTGTTCTCCCCAAACTTAGTTTAAATCTTAATACCAAGGGGCTTCCCTCAGGCTACTTTATTAATCTATTAATTACCAAGCAGCATAGAGACATTAATAAGTAACATACTACTGTACTTCTCATTTATTTGTATCTATTCCTCCAATCGCAGGTCCTGTGGAGGGGAAATTTAAACGTAACTCATTAAAATGTCAGAAGCTAGCAGTAAGCACAAATTATTCTGTTGCAAAGCAAACAGTGCTTTCTCTGATGAAAGATTTAATAATGAATTTGTGGTTTAATATTCTAAATATATTGTGTTAAACTCATTTGTAGCTGATATTATTTAATATTCCAACTAAAGGACAAAGAGTACAAAAGGTGATTTGTAGCAAATCACACCTGATCAAAGTAACTTTCTAGAATCAAATTACTGGTTCTATAGATGGAAAGGAGATAAGATGATGTAATTTATCCTGATCTAACAAAGCTTTTGAATACAGTCTCCCACTGTATCCTGATAGCCAAACAAAGGACACGTGGACTGGATGAGTGAACCATAAAATCAGCAGAAAATTGGCAAAACCATCAGTGCCACGGGAACAGTCAAGAGGAAAACTTAAGAGGAGCAACAAAGCAACACTTTGATAAGCAATGTCATATGACTAGGTAGCACAGCACACGGTGCCAAAATCAACTGCCTCTAAACCTATTGTCTAGCAGGCATTACACTGAAAATCTAAACATTCTAAATTCATACAAACAGAATGATGTGTCAGAGCCCACTAACAAACACTGCTCAAACAGAGGTAAGGAGGTTCTGTACTTGCTCTTTTCTTAGGTCCAGACTGCGCAAATATACTTTTGGGTTTGTGCAGGGAGACTATTCACTGGGATAGTATAATCAAGTTTTCTACTTTACTAGTTTAGATCTGTTGCAGCTAGTCCAGAGAAGGGCTGCAAACATGATCAGGGAGCTAGAACATTTCTCCTATGAAGACAGGCTGAGTTGGGCTTGTTCAGTCTAGAGAAGGCTCCAGGGAGACCTAATTACAGCCTACCAATACTTAAAGGGGTCCCACAGGAAAGTGGGAGGGGGACTGTTTATCAGGGAGCGTGTACTGATAGGACAAGAGGGAATGGCTTCAAGCCAAGAGAAGGTTAGATTAGATGTTAGGAAGAATTTATTATTATGAGGGTGGTGAGGCACTGGAACAGGTTTCCCAGAGAGGCTGTGAAAACCCCCATCCCTGGCAGTGTTTAAGGCCAGGTCGGATGGGGCTCTGGGAAACCTGATCTAGTGGAGGGTGTGCCTGCCCATGGCAGAGGGTTGGAACTAGAAGATCTTTGAGGTCCCTTCCAACCCAAACCATTCTATAATTCTAACTATGTCAGTAAGTATTTGAATGTATATAAAGTAGCGGCATTTACAAAGTTATTTATAAATTTTCATATGCTTGTCATTATGTGCAGCTTAGTGAAGATTTAAGCCTCTTGAAAGGATGATACAAATAACAATTCTCACTGACAAACAAGTTGGGTTTTTTTCAAACTACAGCAAAATAAAAGCAATAGATTTATTTTAATGGGATAAAAGAGGCCATCTTACCCAGTTGGATTTTATATCCTGCTAAATGTTGATTAATATTCTTCAGCATATTGTGAATGTTCAGGAGAATTCATCAATAGATTGTCAAGGATGTTAATGAAGTAAATCCACAGAGCTAACATAGAGGTTAATACACGATAAATGGCAATTGCCTGTAAGTTACACTAAACACTTCCTCCTTTTTAGCTTTAATCCTTACTTTCATGTTATGGTTTAAATGTAGGCATAGAAAGGGTCAACCAGAGTAAAGAAAAATTAGTATTATTCAAATATACAGCACATAGTCACTGAGCAAATGACATTTAATATTTTTGAATCAGTTTCTGTCTAGGCACAGTATACAACTCTAATTACAATTTTTTTTTTAAATTCACACATGCTGTTAAGTTTTAGGAATTTAAAATGTATTCAATGGAACATGGTAAACACTTCCATGTGGACAACATAGCCTGTCAAACTGTCAAAAAACACAGAAAACAGATGTTTCTGCATCAAAAAGAAGTAACCACACAGCACAGCGATAGAAATGATGGCATTACTTCTTTCTCTGTAAGACACATAATTTTACCATGCCTTGCACCACTACTTACGACCGAGTAATTAGGAGTTAATTCTCCAACATTATTAGATAATTGCTAAATAAATTGCATACGCCGAAAAGCTGTTAAAACAAATCATTAAAAAAGAAAAGAAACTCTTGAATCTTAGGGTATGCTAAGATATTTCCTTATATCCAGGAATTATTAAAAAAATGTAGGATCAAATCTTATTATCCTTTTCACTGTTTACTGAAACAAAATTCTCACTGGACTTAATAAAAGAATTTTAACTTAAAGGCCCTTCCTTTTGAGCTTTCAACTTGTTATAGTACTGAAGTCTAACATTATAAAAGATAAAACATTCCATGAAAGACATGGGAGAAAATTACAAATACCACAGAAAGTTTCAGAATATGTCCCTTAATTCCATAGATTTTTACAGAGCTTCTGCAAAAGCACATTCATAAATCTACATGAAGGTAACATTGCAGCACTCAAATAAATAGATCCTACTGCCACAATGTATAAAGAAATCACTAATCTGTTATTCAAGATAACATAATAAATGCCTGTAGTGAAACATTTATTTTGGCATATAGAAATGCAATGTTATGTCAAAAAAATCTAAAGTAAATAACTTTCAACCCATCCTATAACACTGAGTAATTTTAGCTTCTGAAGCAATTTCCTGATTGCATTTTGTCTCTATCAATTATTGACTGAAAAACGCATGTTCCAATGCTTTGCATGGATTCTGCTTTCTTATACTACTGAGCCTATGCAGACATTTTAATGCAAGCATGTTCCTTTATACAGAGTTACGGATCCCACTTCAGAGGTTCCTTTTCAGGGTACTGCCAAACCAAAGACAGGCCTATGAAGCGAGTCCCATTCTCATCCTACTCCCTTTGCTCTGAAGGCACTGGAAAAGAGAACCAGTCCCACCCCACTAATTCCCTCTGCAGACTCCCAGTTCCCTTCTGTTCATAGGGAAACAAAGCACCCTTAATCTTTTCATAAAGGGGTCATTTCAAGTGAATGAGTATGCCTGGGTGGAGATAAGGATGTAGATAGTTCATACTAAATCACTAATAGAATTGTCCACCTTCTGAAGCAGAATTGGTGTCTCAAAAGATTTTTCAGAGTTAGAAATGAGCAGTTTAATTTCACACAATAGCCTGTAAAAAAGAACTGACAGTGTAGGAAGGTGGTGGCTTTCAAACCTTACTGCTACCAGAGAACAAGCTGTTCATTTTGCACTTTTTACCTAGAAAGTAGCTGTGGCACAAGTACCTAAGAATTCAATACATCAGAAAGTCCTGTATTTCATTTTTAGAACCTGTGCATTAAGTGAAATGAATGCTCAGTCCATCCATTAAATGTATTTCTTTGTCATGCAGCACAATTGTGCTTTTATAGAAATGATATTTAGTGTAACGTACACACTGCCTACACAATAAGTATTTAAGTGCTGAAGGTTTTGCCACAATTAGAAATGACTTTGTTTTAGAAATCAGTTTACCTATCCACCTTGCAAACACACTGTGTCTCAGTAACAGTTCATGTTATTGGTATTTCTCATAATTTGCAGTTACCTTCTCATATGAGAGTACCAAATACATCTAATAATAAAAATATTTTACTATTTTCTATAATATCTTAGAATACATTGTAGTAGCTCTGTCCTGTATAGTTCAAACTATTATGCAGTTCCCAAGATTTGTTTCAAATTCTACTGCTGCAGTTCTAAAGCAGATAATAAAACCAGTATTTTATTAATGACTTCTCATACCCAGAACTGAGATAAGTAGAGAGTCAGTGCATTTGATTTCCCCTTATTACTTCTTTGGCAAGTGATCTGGATTTCACAACCGTGTTGCCCTTAGGTTTACGCGTCAGACTAATGTGGAGATTTCATATAAATACCTAAACACACCGTAGGGAAGGCGAGATATAATTCTGTCCATCTAAATATGTACTCTATCCTTATTAACTTGCAAATGATATAATTTAATATCAGTTATAGGAGATGTGAACTGGCTATTCGGTATTACCAAAATGAAGATTCTAGATTCTGGTATTTGTAAAACTGCCAGGAAGTATGGATAAAAGCTGAGCCAGAGGACTTCCTGTAAAGCTTCCATTAAGTTTGCAATAGCTTATTTTACCACCAACTTCTAAAATATATGTCCTCTGAACACAGATATAAATTGCCTTCCATACAAGCATGGACTGTAATCATGAGATTTTTTTCATGTAGGTGTGATGAACACAGACAAACCCTGTCATCTATCTGCAATTCAGTATTATTACTTGAATCAAGGGAGCACAAAAAACACCCATCAAGGTCTCTGTGAGACTCTACAAAATCAAATGGGAGAGAGTGGAAGAGGAATTCTTGACAAATAGGAGACACCCATAGTAGCAGACAGCTTGGGCGACAGTACAGCACTGACTTACACTGGCTCAAGATCTGGTCTCATAACATGAAATCTGCAGCAGCAACATCTGGAAAACTCCATTCCCTTCAATTTTCCTTTCCCAGCTCTTTACCATGAGGAAAATGAACTGGTAGGAGAAAAAAAATGTGTAACATTATAAACAAACAAAATTTAAAATATTTAATTTTCCTTGTAGTGCTTTACAGTTCCCACTTCTGTATCCCAGGGCAAAAAAGGCCAAAATACTGATATCAGAAGAACTTGACAGCTAGTCTATTGTGTTGAAGGGACAGAAATTTGTAGTGGGAGAGAGGAAATAATATGTGAAAACGTTATTGCTGATGAAAATTTCCTTTCTTGGCACTGGTGTACAATACAGAAGCTGTATTACTTGTTTTAAAATCAAGAGAACAACAGAAGTTCACAAGTGTCTAAGAAGTTATGGCTCCATCCAACTTCTGGCTGCAGTCTTGAGAGAAAAGTGACCTGACATAGTAATCCATGGCAGAGGAAAGGGAGTCCTGACACTGCCTTCCCCATCCCAACTGCTGGTGCTATTCAGATACCATGACAGAAAACATGAGAGAAATATCTGAAGTAGCCAGTTTTGCAAGACTGTTCACATATCCAAGTGAACATTTGGTGAGTAAATAAATTTGACCAAAGCAGTCTGCTCATCTATATGTAATTTTTAAAATGTTTTAATTTTGGATATGTGCCTTCCCAGTGAACAGACCCAGTATTTTAACCTTACCTGTAGTTCACTATTGTGAAATAAATGTTGGGTTGAGCTTCTTTTTCTTTTAAGATATATTTGGGGACTGTATTTTTGGTTGAGTGTGTACAGTCATTAGCAGGTCACAAACTGAGAGCCACAGTCTCTACTGGAATAGGCCACATATCAATAAATCAAGAAACAGCAAATAAATATTGTAAGCAATTTTACACGCAGGATATATCAAAAAAAAAAAAAGCAAAATAAAATAAATCAGATGCCATTTCAAAGCTTAACATTTACTATGAGGAGCTCTTCTGTGGTTGAAACTAAAGAAAACAGTGACAAATTCTCACAAAGAAAATTGTGAAGTTGAATTGTATGTTCCATTGATGTAACCCCACCAAGAAGTGTATCCCATTAACTCAGATACATTATTTGTCATTGTTCAAGTAACTGCAAAATTTTCAAGTAATAAGCTTTTCCAATGAAAATACTAATTCAGAAGATTCTTCCTCATGGTTACTAGAAAATGTATCAGCTGTGCTGACTTCTAATTTAGAAAGATTTCTTTAGAAATACTGGAATGCATGATCAAACACATTCAAGCTGCTGTATTACCTCCTTGGAACTTTGTTTCCTACATCACATAATCACATTGACAGTGTCTGATCAATGGGTATTCTTAAAAATAAAGTTTATTTTCATTTCAGTGGAGAACAAGAAAAGTTTATAAAAAGCTCAAAATATTTTGCTGTGTATTCTTCATTTATTGAAAACTATTTTTAGCTGTCTAGGCATTTATCAGTATTTCAAAAACATTTCACATTGTATTTCACATCCTTCCCTGCTTGTGATCACTTCAGTGCACTGATTCTATGGTTACCCAGAAAACAGTTTCCATAGCAGCAGAGATGAGCCCACAACTCAGTGAGGTTTCTGTTTAATACGATTATGTAACAGATCTTTATTCTTGGATTCCTTGCTGAGACCATCTAAACAGTCTTCTAGCCTTCTGACAGCTTCAACCTTCCATTCTTTTACTGTAATCTCATTAATCTTTGTCTACTCTTCCTCTAAACTTAATGCCTGGTAAATAGCATCACAGAGTCCTGCGCACAAGGAGTCAGAAAAGACCACATCAAGTTATGGTACAGTGTGAAAAACAATACACAAAAATAGAAAATATAAAAGTTAATATAAATATAAATAAATGAATAAATGTTATATTTAACATTTATATATTAATATAATTATATATAATTAAATACTAATATATTAATATGTGATAATTTTCATATATATACATATTTAATGTCCTATAAGGAGGCTGTGACTTAACTACCATTTGGTTTTGTGCTGGAAATAACTTTTTCCAGCTAATGAGATGAAGCAATAATGACATAGGGGGACTCCTGTGACCAACTTGATGTGAAAGACAAAAAAGAAAAAAATCTCTTCTTATAAAAATGATGCTGCTTTCTACAGCTCTGGTTTTCCTAGATCTTACTGTAAGTAACCCTCAGAGGACAAGTGGCTGTAGCTCAGCAAGACCTGGTTCAAAGCAACACAGGCAGCCTGAAGCAGTAACTTTCCTGCTGCACAACAGTGCCCCCCCAGCCACCTCTCTCAGCTGTGCTCCCCTGTGAGCTGTAACACTGGCCAGAGTCGGTCCATTCGTCCGTCCGTCCATCCTTCCTTCCTTCCTTCCTTCCTCTTTCTTTTTGATTTTTTCTTTCAAGCTTTATTTCAGTCATCTAGTCACACCAAAATTTGCAATGGCTGAAAGGGTGATGGCTACAAAGTCTGGGCAGGAATTTCACAAGCCAGTATTGCTACCAAATATCTTGTCTTGTGGCACTCCCCTGAGTCTACATTCTGATAATATGGCAGGCTCAATTAAGATTTACATAGATCATGTGCAAGTGTATATCATCTTCCCACAATCTTTCCTCCATGACACATGAAAAACATCAGAAGTGACTTGCTGGAAAGCAGAAGGCAAAGATACAGGAAACAGTAGTATCACTGCTATAGCTGAAGGGATAAACTCACACACTGATCTGAACTCGCACTGATACAGAAGCAAATAAAAATTGAGTACAATTGCTTTGACTCTAACCTAATTATGTTAATCAGCTAGATAATGTGAGAGACAAGTATGGTTAGCACCTGTGGAGCGGAAGAGATATTAGCAAGGAAATAAGTCATTAGCTTTGGGGGAACAGCAAGAGAGAGAAAGGTAGTTATTATCTATGGAAAATTAAGGGTGATCTGACAGAGAGGTGTGAGGAAAATTATAATGTGTCATAAACCCACTATTTCCATTGAGTTCATTCTTGCTGTATCTTTTGGTGCCACTAGTTTTAGTTCCAAGATCTATTTGCTGACAATATTTTGCAAATTTCTCCCTAGAATTAGCGATCAGGAATGACATCAGAAATGGCACAACTATTTTGGGACAACTGTTTTCCCACTGTTCACTAAGATTTTCTGTTTTTTATTGTCTATATGAATTTATTTTGAAATATGGGGATTACCTGATAAATAAAACTTCCCCGTGATAACTGGACAATGTATTTTACTCTCTACTGATCGTGTAAGAATAGCATTAATACTACAATATTCTGCATGTGCAATGGGAAAATATATTTTCCTTACTGAAAAATTTCCTTTCTTCCTTTGGGAAAAATTAAGAAATATTTTGTAATGCAACTTTAGCCAACTGACAGTTTAGGGACAAGCTATATCATAATCCATATTCGAAACAATTAGAGATTGACTCAATGAAAGTACGTGTTGTACTTTTGTCTCACTTCAACATAAAGTGGAACATATAAACAGCAAATGCTAAGTAGTTTTAATCAAGAACAAACCGGTTTTGCCCTATTAGTAATTCATGATTTTTTTTTAACATTTGGATTGTTATGAACAACTATACCATAAGAGGATGCTCGAGCAAGTTTTAATACCACCTGAGTAGACAATTTTTTCACTAACTAGATTACTTGTGATCCCTCTAGCGAGTGGGAATTTATTTGATCACAGTGGGACTATGGAACACAGTGACTCAAATCATCTGATTTTCAACATCTTCAAATCCCAGACATAACTATTTGCACAAAAAATAGGAAAAACAGCTTGTGTAATATGCTTAATATGCACCAATTTTCCCATTACTAGAGTGGATTTTTTCACTGCCGTGCTCATGCAACCCCATAATGTGCTATTAATGTTCCAAACTACTTCCATAACAAAAAGCTCTCCTAAACCATTAGAAACTTCACAAGGAGAAAGGCCACAGCCCTTCCTTTAGGATGTATACTGTTCCTATTAGGATCATTCTGAAGCCTGTTGAAATGAATATTGCAGACATTGCTCTTGCAGGTGGGAATCTGTTTATAAATTTTGACTCAGTTTTGCCAAGCTGCTTCCCAAGGTTAAGTACAGAATAACAAGGTTAGGAAGAGACCAGGTTGTAATTACTAAGTAGTAATTTTAGAGTTTCCTTGAAGGCAGCAATTACCTCCTTCTCACATGCAGAAAAAGTCTATAAAGGGTAGAAAGGATCAATGAGGTCATGTTCTCTGGGTGTATCACAGCCTAAAAGGATTAGTCAGATTTGAAGAGGAGCGATCTGCTGCCTCTCAAAGGCCTGCAGCAATGCATCACCCCCTGAGAAACAACACACCCAAGCAATGCTGCAGAAGTCTAAAACTTGGCCAAGCTTCAACTGGTGTCAGACCAAATAACACCCTGAAGTCCCTTACAAACTAAATTGTTCCAAAGCTATGAGACTGTGTGGATCTGTGACTTCCTAGTGTACAGCTCTTCTGCTCAATTTTATAAAAGATGACACTAAATGTGCATTTATTATGTTGATAATAATAATGTAACAAGTTTGCACATCAGATACATCTTTTGCCAACAACAAAGGCCTGCCAGCTCCTACTGTATGAAGACTTCTATTTTTCCTTTTCCAAGTGCTTCAGCACCTGGAATCACTTAATTCCTTCAGTTTTCAGTAAAATATAAAAATGCTATAGAAAAGATCTTGAAAGCACTTATATTTAAGATTCATAAAATGAATAACATCATCACCACCACCCCCAAACTTCCTGTGAGTAGGCATTTATTGCCGTGTAAAATGCCCAGGAATACTCAAGACATCACTGATAAACAATACAGGACCTGCAAGATACATGTCCTCTTCAAGAAATTAAAGGCCAACAACAACAAACCGGAATGGTACCTAACACCAAAGATACAAAAATGCCATGAAAGTTTATTCTAGAAAGGCAAAATGGTTCCCAACACCTAAAATGCTCCCAGATATGCTGCTGTTACTAATACTAGGCCTATCTTTGATTCTTTTTCCTCATGTTTGCAATCAAGTTACAATTTTCACACAGTTAGATACCAAAGCAATGCCATGGTCAACTTTATTTGGCAAAATAAAGATTTCGATAAAAAGTATACAATAAGGTAACTCAGCA
The DNA here is from genome assembly GCA_013400835.1 of Zapornia atra. NCBI lineage: Eukaryota > Metazoa > Chordata > Aves > Gruiformes > Rallidae > Zapornia > Zapornia atra. Next base: position 8,441 of record VZTU01032076.1, on the reverse strand, counting down.
ACTAAAAAGAGAAAATAGCTTTACCTTTTCCAGAAAAATATTCACTGTACATCCAAGACAATGATACTGCATCACACTTTTAAAAATTATCATAAATTATCAAATGAACGATCATCTATGATAAAATATCAATACTGTACAGAAGTTACACTTTTGTATCACTCCATTATATTTACTAACTAGGACTTTATACCAAATACACAATTTTCTGTTGTCCTGTACGTAAACTTTTTTACTTACCTAATTAGCTTTTTCTTTTTGAAATTTCTCTGTATAAATATGTTTAATACTCAATGTCACCACATCCATTTTTTACTCTTCTTCAAAGAAGCTGAATGAATCCTTTGCAAAAGGTAACATACACTTCCTAATTTTCGCAATCCAGAACAAACTTTTTTGGTCCCCTCATGTCAGTTATTCCTACAGCTTGTTTCAAGAAAAGCATTCAAATAATCTTTATCAGATCTATTCAGATTGCATTAATCTGTTGTATTAATTATCTTCGTTATTTAGTACATTTTACTTACATTGAAAATACATTCAGATGACATCTTTATTGACTCTATTCTGACTTTCTGAAAGAATCAAGGAAAAAACTATTCCTGAGTTTGAGTAGTTCGGTCAGTACATGCTTATTACACATTTATCCATGTGAAATTACATCCACAGTTGCGACATTCCACACTCTGTATGTTAAGTTCACCTGCTGGTTCTCATAATCCCCCAGAGTTCTTACTGACATGAAACTGAAACCATCATCCACTCACTAATTACTCTTCTGTATGGATAACATGCTTCATTGAGAATTTCTCTCAGACTACCCCAATGAAAATTAGCTCTCACTTTCAGGAAAGATAACAGAGCTTGACTTCCTAGTCTTGCATTTCAATTTAAGATTCATAAATATTTGGGTCTATTATCTGGAAGAAAATACTTAGTGATGTATTGAAAAAGACAAAGAAGCTATGGGAGGAAGAAGGGCTATGAGGATGAACAGAGGGCTGGAGCACCTCTCCTATGAAGACAGGTTGAGAGAGTTGAGCTTGTTCAGCCTGGAGAAGAGAAGGCTGAGGGAGACCTTACAGCAGCCTTCCAGTCTCTGAAGGAGCCCACAGGAAAGATGAAGAGGGACTGTTTGTAAAGACAAGTAGAGATAGGACATGGGGCAATGGTTTTAAACTAGACCAGGGTAGGTTTACGTTAGACATTAGGAAGAAGTTTTTCAATATGAGGGTGGTGCGACACTGGAACAGGTTTCCTAGAGAGTGGCAGAGGCCCCATCCCTGGAGACATTCAAGGTCAGGCTTGATGAAGGTCTGAGTAATCTGACATAGTTAAAGGTGTCTGTGCAGGGGGGTTGGATTAGATGACCTTTAAAGGTCTCTTCCAACCTAACATATTATATGATTCTATGATTTATTGTTATAAACCAACAAAACCCTTGTCCAAGAAATCACTCCCTGTATTATTTTCCTCAAACATGTTGAAATTCTGTCAATTTACTTTTCAGAACAATCAAATCAGGGACTAATAGTGTCCCCCAACTCCAGCACCACTGTCACAGATCTTTTCCCAATCAAGGCACAGAACCTTGATTCCAGATCACTTTTCTGACCTAACCTTCCGATTCTGGGACAGATAACTATGATTACTTTCAATTCCAATACTCTCCCAGGGAAAATGTCTGCAGGACCTATATCCAAGCACATGCCTCTTCCCCTCTCTCAGACAGATCTTTCTGTTATTATATGTTTAACAATCAATGCAAATTTAATTTGGTCAATCTCACATAGTGTCACTATGTGACCAGCTTTCCTTGCTTGCTTAATACATTATCATCTCAAGAAAGCCCAAACAAAACATTCCTAACAGAAATTACACTGGTTTAATCTACTTAAAAACAAAGTAAATGTTATGAAAATTGGAAAGTCAAAAAATAAAAAGCTGACAACACTGGCCTGACTCTTCATCTACTATTGCCTTTGCTTCTCAAGAGTTTCTATTCCCCTGGTGACCTGATTTTGGATCCTGTCTTCCATCCTTGGTTGGTGCTCTAGATAACGGCATTTATTACCCAAGAGGTCTCATGGGGTTAACTGGGATACCACAATATTAACAAAAGAGATAACTCTTCATGCTGCTTTATAGTAATAAACACTGTATGTCCTTGAGTGCCACAGAGCACTGTATGAATAAATCACTTTTTTAAGGAAAGCCTAGGATCAAACTAGTCATTCTACAACACTGCAAATGCCTGCCTTGGTTTCATCATCATCTACCATCATAACAGTACTAAAAATATTCTGAAATATTTTTTTTAATAATAAATTATATTGTCCATATAATAGTAATTTTATAATAATAATATTGTTCATATTAATAAAAAGGTAGTCCACAACAATGAATCATTCCCATGAATGATTCATTGTTGAATTCTTTTTTGGATACTTTTATGAGTATAGTAGTCCAGATCCTTTTATGAGTACAGTAGTCCGAGACGACCAATGCTACCTTGAAGATCTGTCAAGAGTTTTAGAAAAACTGAAATGAAATATGGTATTGTAGGCAATTATTTACTCTTTCCTTTAAGTTCTAATATCAAAAGTAGTTTTGTGATCTGGATTCTGAATTCAGTTCTGATTCTTACAGAGCTGGATAAAGTCTTAATCTCATAACCTGTGATTTTATAAATGCAGGTAGAATTAGGACTTTGATGGTAAGGATTATTTGAATTGATGCCTCTGAAACCCCACATTTTCATTTTGATACTGATTACAGTATTGTACCTTAACATAAAAAGCAGCACAGTACAGTCATATTTATGAGCCAGTTGAAGCCTTCACTGAAGCGTGAACTTTGGCATTTGTATCCTATTTATAAATTACTTGTAGCAGTATAGCAGTATCTAGAAGGAGAAGCGGGTGAGATGATAGAGGAACACTGGGGGATGGTTCACTCCCTTGGCATTATTTGTCTAAAAGTACAAAAACTACACCACTTCTCAAGGCATGTTATTTTTCCCTTTTTCTCCTCTATTTTTCCTGATATTTCAGGATCTGAGAAAGCTAATTTTTGTGAAGCAAGAGGTTGGAGCCCATTTTGTCTGCCTTCTGTTCCACTATGGGTGACAGTGTCAAACCTTTGTTATTCTTTCGCAACTCCATCTGCTGCCTTTTAACACAAGATTGTCACCTGGCACTCAGAATCTCTGAACCTTGAGTATGTCACATGACATACCACTGGGGAAGCACTACTATACACTTTGTCTGGTCTATTTTCCTACACATGCATTATTTGTTGCTGTCAGAGACAAGATACTGAACTTGGGTCTCATATGTGGTAAATATGTCATCAAGTAATTTATCCTAACAATGTTGGTTTTAGTGAAGGCCATGGAGGAACACAGGTTTTAAATAGTTTTCTGCTGACTATTTCAAATCCCTTTCTCCATATCTGTAGCTACATCACATGCAAGAAAGGCGTTGCTTCCAAATCTAAGGAACTGCTAGATTTGAAAACACACTAGGTTTGGTTAAGTAGCAATATTTAACTATTAAAAATCAGCATGTAAACTGTTGGGAAAGAGAGAATAGGTATTTAAATTTTAAATTAAAATTGGATCTTTATTTGAATGAATCATTATTTTTTCTATGCAATTAAAAAAATAAATTTATAGTGCTTCAGATAATAAATGGAATTCTAGCTGGTTCTAGCTGTTTGTAGATTCTTTCCTAAACTGTGCATTACAAGTTGTTTTACTGAAATTAATTTTCAATAGTTATTTGCAGGAATAGTTTCTATCCTGAATAATTGTTTTGGGTTTGCATGGCAAAGATTTGGTACTGGGGAGACTACAGGAGCGGCTTCTGAAAGATGTTGATAGGAGCTTTCCCTGGGTCCAACAGAGCCGATACCCAGCCAGCTCCAAGACAGACCCCTAGTGGCCAAGGCTTAGCCCATCAGTATAGTGGTAGTGGCTCAGGGGTAACACAGTTAAGAAGGACAGGGACAACAAACTAATGACAGCTTTTGCAGCCAGATAGGAGGGAGAGGATGTGAGAATCAATTCCACAGACATCAAGGTGAGTGAAGGAGGAGACAGGAGACAGTCCAGGTGCTAGCACAGAGATTCCTCTAGAGCCCGTGGAAAGGGCCATGGTGAGGCAGGCTGTCCCACTGCAGCCCATGGAGGATGACAGGCAAGCAGTTTCCCCTGTAGCCATGGAAGACTCCACACTGGAGCAGGTGGAGATACCTGAAAGAGGCTGTGACTCTGAGGGAAGTCCATGCTGGAGTAGGCTCCTGACAGGACCTTCGGACCCCTGGAGAGAGGGTCCCATGCTGGAGCTGGTTTACAGGGAGGATTTGTGACCCCATGGGGGACCTACACTGGACCAGGCTTATGCTGAAGGACTGTATCCCATAGAAGGGACACATGCTGGAGCAGTTCATGAAGAACTGTAGCCTGTGAAAGAAATTTATGGAGGGCTGTCTCTTGTGAGAGGGAACTCATGCTGGAGCAGGGGAAGAGTATGAGGAGTCCTCACCCTGAAGAGGAAGGAGTGGCAGGGATAAAATATGATGAACTGATTGCAACCACCATTCCATATCCTGTGCTGCTGGCAGGAGGAGGAGCTTGAGAACTCAAGAGTAAAATGGAGCTCAGAAAAAAAGGGAGGGGTGGGAGGAAGGTGTTTTAAGACTTGGTTTTATTTCTCATTACTGTTTTCATTGGTTAGAAATTAGATTATTTTTTCTAAATTGAGCCTGTTTTATCTGTGACGGTAATTGAAGAATGATCTCTCCCTGCTGTTATCTTGACCCAGGAGCCTTTCATTATATTTTCTCTCCTCTGTCCAGCTGAAGAGGGTGTATGATACAGCCACTTTGGTGGGCACCTGGCCTTTCAACCCACCACAATATTCAAATGAATAATGAATTACTACAGATTATAAAAAACATCTTAAAAAGCAGCAAAATTATGCAACCTGTAGCATTTCAGGTGTTCCTTTCTGACCCTTAGATTTTATTTTAAACCTATGACTTGCTGAGAGGCTAGACATTCACCTGATTTAAGACATCAGCCCTCATGTCCCCTGTTCCTGCTGACTGAAATTCAGAAACCTTTTGACCTCACACAGAATGCCAGGGGTCAGCTTGCATGAGCAGCATGAAATCAGATGTGCTGTATTGTTCACCATCTGTTCCCAACTACACGCAAATGTTTTCTTGGAAAACATAGGGCTGTCAGCATCAATAATTCTATGCTAATCCATCAACCATTACCTATGTTTTGTCTCACCAGTTACTTTCTTTAGAGCTTGTTTAGCAATCTATAACCCAGCTAATGAGCCTCAGATCAACACCGAGAATCTGCCAGTCTAATTTATATTGAAGAGATGATATTTTCCCTTTTCTCCCCTTTTCTTCCCTTTTCTTCCTTCTAAATCTTCTCTCATTTCCAAGACCCAGCCTGTATTCTCTTTTTGTTCTGCCTTACTACCAACCTGAAACCACTTCTTCCCAAAGACCTTTCTCTCTTGTACAGCAAATTTTATAGTATCATTATAGAGACAGTTTTATTGTAACTAATACATATTTCTAGTATCATTCAAGCCTCTAGCAATTGTGTTTATTTTATGTCACCATCACATCATGAAAGATCATAATGGTTATAGGCCAAATGCATTTCTAAATTAATATAAAATTTATAGTCCTTCATTAATTGAGCAAAGTAATAAAGGAAAAACTCTTGAATAGGTTTAGATATTTCTAAGCACTTTTAGCGTACTTAAATATTTCAAGACACATTCAAACCTATAAATCTAATAAAAATGAAGGTGCCAGGTATTTCATGCTTCTCTGCTAACACATACATTCAGGCATCTATAGTAACACCCTGAAAACCAACACCCACATAAACACAGTACTGGTATTGCTAAATATGCTAGAATTCATCTTACAGTAACAGGAGAGGTAATCTTCACTGATAAGAAAGAGACTTGTGTTTCCTTTAGGACAGACTTTCAGAGAAAGCTGAACCGAGCACCTATTTCCAGTGAAAGGCAATAAAGTATATCCAGTATAGTTCTGTGTAAATAAAATGCCAGAGCCATTTCAATAACCCAGTTTTCGTCATATTTCAGAGTACTTGTGTGTGCTAGTGCAACACTTGGCATAGTCCTACATTAGACACTTTAAAAGAATAAGGAGCACAATTACTGCTTTTGTCCTGTTTTGAATTAGTCCTTTCCCTTTTTTCTTTTAATTTTTATTTTTGTTTGATTTTTCTCTCCCACACTTTTTTTTCTCGGCTCTCATTTTCCTTTCCAAAACTATATATTAAAAAAGACTTCTTCAGTAAATAAGTTGAATACTATCAGAGAAGTTTTTTAATTGCAACTTTTTAGTGTATGCCTAAAGAGCATGAGAAAATCCATGAAGTAAAATCAAGAATTGAATACTTTTTGAAAGGCAAACACTACTTGTTACCAATAGTGAAGTTAAGCACTTTATCATTCAAAAATCAATCTTCTTAATAAACAAAAATATTTATTCTACCTCACAAAAGGACATTCTATTTTTACTCAAACACTGTGAAAGAGCAAAGACAGACAAAAGATGCATAAGAATAAAATGAGCCCCACCAGATCAAAACATATTCCATCACTACATTGCAAGCAAGATATCTTGCATTTATTCCCTCTAATACTGAGGGGAATATACCAACTGCCAAAACCACAGGTACTTTAATTGATCCATTGGGTCATATATTCAATTGTAAAATTCTAGTAACTTTTATATTCATGTTTATTGTATTACCTAGTTTTTAAATATTCATATGGGTTTTCCAGTAATTCATATCTCAGTAATACTGACACAATACCTTTAACCTGCAGTATGTGGATCAGAGGTGATTGCATTTTTTATTTCCTTTGGTTGACAGGTGAATAAAAACTGCCATTCCATAAAAAAATAATGGAGGGTGGGTTTTTTCAAGTATTGGTATTTCAAAATTAACTATGGAAAATATTCTAGTATGCTGTGATGATGCCCCACTTCAAAGTGATTAATCAAATCTAACAAAATCGGCAAAGTAATAGTTTCTGTACTTAAAGTATATTCAAATCTGAATGCATGGGCAAGCTTCTGAAAATCCTGAATTGATCAGGATCAGAGGGCAAAGAGCAGATTGGTATTGTTCTAGTTTTGTGTGGCTGGGTTCTGGTGGAGAAGGGGGTCTGCAGGGATGGCTTCTGCAAGAAGCAACAAGAAGATCGTAATAATAATAAAATAATTCTAAAGCTAATTGTTAAGTCATAAGGTGATTTAAATAAATTTGCAAATCCTTTCTGAAATTTAAAACTGAGAGCAAGATAATGTAGAACTATACATAAAAAAATCAACTGTCTCCCTTTACAACTAGCATTTTAATTATAGAAGAGCTAAAACCAACATGAAACCATCAGAAAATTAAAATGTAAACAGTTTACATCCCTCCTGAGAAAAAACATTAGTCTTGGATGTGTATATACACATAAGCTTATATCAATCAGCTGTGGGAATGAACCCATAGGCAAATTTCTTTTTATTATTAACTGTTCACATGATACATTTTTCTTTTAAATTAGCTACTGTAAAAAATGAACAAGTTCTTTAATAGTTATCAAAATCATCTGGTAAATAAATTGAAAATGTGCATTAACATATAATGTGACAAAAATTATTTTAACTATTATTTCTTTGGGATTGCATGTTCATCCAATAGAGCTAACATAGATTTTTGTCTATTTTACTACTTCTATATAGCATGCCCAGACCTAGAAAGATGATTTAAATGAGTTGCAAATTCCTGAAGACAATGAAGAAAATGAGAAAGGGTTCCATCTCTATAAGTTATAAAAGCATGATATGAAGATGACCAAGTATTTTTTTTTTAATTTCTCTCTACCTATTTATCTAGCATTATTATTAAAGTATCATCTTGACTGAGCAGAGAAAAGCAGGACAGTAATTTTGACTTTCATTCTATGAAAAGAAGTCCTTTTCCTTCTTTGACTTCTACCATCACAGTATACAAAAATAAAATGACTGAATAAAAATTGAATTAGTTAATCAAAAATCATATACATTAATTCATACTGTATTTTTATTGTACTTCTTTCAATTAGGTTTTGTGAAAGTAGACAGAAATCTGTTACCTTCTTGCACGCTGTTGGTTTTATAAATCTGAGCTTTGAACATAATATTAAAAGCAAACACAATAAACAGAAATTTTTTGTTGGGAAATAATTTCTTGGTATTGCTCTACTGTGTGGACAGTTTTCAATCGGGTCATAGGAAAGAAAGCTATAATTTTTAAAACTTCTGTGCACCATAAAAATGCACATTTCATCATTAGAGATGTTAAAATATGTATGTTGTTTTGTTTTGGGGTTTTT
>VZTU01032075.1:265-23209 GCA_013400835.1 Zapornia atra | reverse complement strand
GGCAAACCTGCTGAGTGGTGGATCAATCTTCACAGGGCATAGTTGTCTCTGCTCCCCGTCCTCATCCATGGGCTTCGGGGGGACACCCGTTTCACCATGGTCTCCACCACAAGCTGCAGGGGAAACTTTCTCTTCACATTCTTCATACCCCCCCCTCCTATGGGCCTGACCTTGGCATCTGTGCAGCTTGTTACATCTTGTCACTCCCGCTCCGGTGGCAAAGTGCGCCTGCCAGCAGTTTTTTTTCTCCTATATGTGATTCACAGAGGCGCTATGACCAGCTCTGATAGGCTTAGTCTCAAATTTGGCCTTGAATGTACCAATGATTTCAAAATATGGGGCTTGCAGAAAGCTGTAACTGCAGCTTACAAAAGCCACTGAAGCAGCACAGTTACACCAAACTGCAACAAGGCCCCATTCCTGGAGGCATTCAAGGTCAGGCTGGATGAAGCTCTGAGCAGCCTGATCTAGTTAAAGGTGTCCCTGCTTACTGCAGGTGGGTTATATTAGATGATCTTTAAAGACTCCTTCCAACCTAACACATTCTATGACTATGATTCTAAGATAGGGCTAATTTTCACAAGAAGCTGGGAGGGGACACAGCAAGGACAGGTGACCCAAGCTAACCAAAGGGTGGTATTCTATACCATATAACACCATGCTTAGTATAAAGGCAGGATGGTCAGTGAAGGGCATGCAGTTCCAGGATGCACGACTTGAGGCTGGTCCGGCTTCAGAGCAGGTCTGAGCTGTATGGTCTGAGTTCTGAAGGCCAGTGAGAAACTGCATCATGTATCACCAGTTTTGTATATTCTGTTATAAGTTCTGTTGCTCTTATTTCCCCCTCCCTTTGGCATCCCAGTAAACTGTCCTTTTCCTACCTGTAAGGTACTGGAAATATGCCTTACCAATTACAGAACTGTCCCCCCCTCTCTTCTCCTCTCACCTAACCAAACCTCATTCCTAACACACTACATCACCACTGGTCAGGCTCAGGCTTCCTTCAGACTATTTAACAAGCCACCCAGAAGATATACATCAGGAGAGACATCAGGAACCATTCACACATCAGGAGAGCATTCCACTATCAGGAGCACATATCAGACATTCTGTCATCCACCCTGAAGTATTCCCACAGGCCAGGTGGAAGCTTGTGGTGAGACAAAGGATTGGTATCACTACAAAAAGGGAGCATTCGAGAAGAGGAAGCAACATGAGGGAAGGGAAGCAACAGAGAATGAAGAAATTGAGGGACAAATGAGGGAACGCTCTCCCCTTCCATCGGACCGGACCGGAGAAACTGAAGGATACTCTGCCGTCAGATGGAAAGACGTAGCCTCGTGGTGGTAGATATAGCTCCCCCCGCCTTCCTCTTTTCCACTCTCTCTCTATCTCTCTCTTTTTCACCCCCTTTTTTTTTCTTTCATCCCCCCTTTCCCTGCATGTTTCTTCCAAATAAAGCAACCTTAAACCCTGACTCCGTTTCGAGTCTTAATTCTGTTCTCCGAGAATTGAATTGAGAACTTATCACAATGAAACACCTAGTAATTGTACGTTACTCAGGGGTTAAGCCCAGCCGCCCCAGCCACCCAGAGGGATCTGAGGTTTGGTTAGAAGGCAAGGGGGTTTAAGCTCTGCCAAACTAAGTCTTGTCTAGGTTGTGGATTGTGACACTACCCACCCACCCCCAGTTTGCCTTTGTCTCCCCATTCTCCACCCCATTGTGTCAGGGAGGGGTGATTGAGCAGCCATGTGGTGCTCAGCTGCTGGCTGGGGCTGAACCATGACAAGGCTGTTAAACTGTTCATGGAGATACTCATTCCTGGTACAGATAGTAGCACTGTGTAAGCTATGCTGTACAAGTCTTGTGAAACTTAGGTGCCTAATTAGTCTTGAATTCCAAGCCTTTATCTAGATGTCTGATTTTGGAATATTGAAGAGCTGAACATCATGAAGCCTCAGTTAAATATCTGCTTTAAAATACCACCTTATATATATGACTGAGACATAAGGTCAGACCTCTGTAGACTAGTATCCCACTGAAATTTCAGCCAGAGGGCTTTGCAGGACCAGATCTTTGATAATTAATAGTAAGGCACAGTCAGTTAAAGAGTACAAGGTTTTCTGTGCATAGATACCCTGGCAAAATTACATGAGGCCTTCTTTAAAAGCAGTAATCTACCACACAAGTTTCTGCAAAAGTACTACCAGATAAAACAACTTGCAGTAATATGGCCTACAAATCACAGTGGTATTGACTATGAACAGATACTATTAGCTGTGTTTTCCTGTTTTGTAAATTATTCATATTTCAATATCAAGATTTTTTTTTAATGTTATTGAAATCTTGCTGCCCTAGAGCAACTTTCAAATACCATAAGTTAATATACTTGCCTGACACCATCATAGGGCCTGCATTTAAATCTGGCTTGGGTCACAAGCAAAATTAGCTTAATGGTCTCAAATTAGTCCTTAGTAGGCATTTGTCCATATCACAAAACTACTATTGTACATAATTTGGCAGTAGAGTGCAACTGTAGAGTACTATTCTCCAAGGAACCAAGAAATGGAATAGAAGGGACATGGCAGAGCAGGTTTGCTTTTGGCAATGATATTTGGATCAAGTTCATGCAAATCACTTTTTGTTTTCATGAGAATCATTATTCAGCAAATTAGTTAACACAATGAAGTTGTCTAAATAAATGACCTGTCACTTTTCAATAGATCAAATGACAGGAAAATACTGTTTCGCAGTACCATGACATTTTGGACGGTAACAGTCCAACATGCACTTTGATTCATCTTATTTATGGTAATAGGCAAAAATTGCTGTAGGTAGTGATTTTATGGGAAACCAACATTTTGTTTGTTTGTTTGTTTGTTTTGAAGTATGATGATAATTAGAACATGAAACAACCAGGCAAGCCGTAATTAGAGGTTCAAATGAAAACAGCATCATCAACATCATTCAACTATACATAGTTAAATTAAATTGAATAATTTGCTGACTTTTATGTGGCCAGCTTTATCTAGCATAATAATGAAAAAGGGAAAGGTAACAACAGCAAAAAAATTAGAAGAAAATAATTCAAACTAATCAGTGTAAATTATTCTATTATTTGTGCTAATAATTAAAAGAATGTGGTAAATATCCAATATTGCCTTTCTTACACTTTTGAGACTGAGTCACTGAAATTCCACTATCTTAAATGTAATCAAGAGGGGGAAAAAAAAGAAAAGGAAAAAAAAAGTAAGAAAAGTAGTGTTCCTGCTTACACAAGCAAATGGACATTCTTAATTGTACAGAGCATTTTTAGGATAATGGTCCAGTTGTTCAGCAGTTCCACAAAAGCCACTTCATTAAAATTAGTTCATTAAGAGTGTGAGAAATACAAGACAACGTGGGAATAAAAAGTCATACTTGGGCTGGAAACTATTTGAAAAAGACACTGTGTTGTCTTTATTATCTGTCACTAGTTAAGCATGTTGCTCCATAAAAAATAGCAAACAAGATCCAACCCGTCAGATTCATACAGATGTGAAACTTTAAGGCATGCCTTAAAACTGCTTTTCCTCTGCTCCTGTGCCATAGACTTGGGTCCTGGAACATATGTAGACATATGCACACACATTTTACAAATATGTAAAGTTAAAGGTAATTACTTGAATAAGGAAATATTTCCTCAGTGAGGATTTAGCAGATTAAATATTTGAAAAGCAAGATTTCAAGATCACAGTCTTGCCATTTATGTGGCAAAAGATTGTTTTGCTTTGGTTCTGATATTTTGGTTTATTAAACTTTCATGTGAGAAAAAAAAAACCCACAACAACATAGTGGAACATAAAGAAGTAAGCACAAGCTCTGAATAATTAAGAAATCAATAAACAATTCAGCATTTCTTTGATGTTCAAATGACCTTCCTGAATTAGAAGCTAAGACACTGTATGCAATATGAAATCTTTAGCTAGCTAATGTACCAAGTAAATTTGAGTAGGCTGGTAAATTTTGATTTAACTATCTTAACTGCTTTGATAGGTTAACTCTAAAGTTTATTGAATCAGTCAGATAGTAGTTCAGCAAAAGCCAAATAGAAGACAGCACTTAGAAAGTAATACACATGCAGAGAAAATACCAGTGAGTTGTGGGAGGTGGGTAGTAAAGAGGATGCCCTACAACAATGCAAAATCTGTGATATAACCTCCTACTTTTCAAGACTGGCATCAGGCAAAGCCTAAGGAAAGCCAACAGTATAAAAATCTCACAAGCCCAGGCTTGAAGTAGGAAGGAAGGAATACATCAATCCCTTTTTGCTGTAGCAAAACCAGACCAGCCTCACTGGAGCGATTTGGCCTTGCTGGGGTCTCAGAATGGCTCAAACACAGAGTTTCTACTGTGCAGGGTGGAAGGGGAGGTTACAGATTCTGTTTTGCAGCAAACTACCCGTCTTTTAATCAGGAGTGCTTTATATGCAGCAGTATGCTGTAGATGGGTAAATATACAAAAGCTGGAAGCAGATTTTTGTGACTGGGGTCAAAAATATCTGCCGCTACTGAATGAATTTTCTTCTCTTACACCATCTACCTGCAGCAATCTTGTTAGGGTCATTCTGTGGAGCAGCTTTGCTGCCTCCTTACTTATGTATTCCAGCCCAAATCCAGCCTGGCTATTTTTCTGTAGCTGGACATAATATTGAAGATTCAGCTCAAGGACTCTGAGGGTCTATAAATTTCTGAGTGCTTTTGGCATGCTGGCGCTCTCAGTTCTTCACAGAACAAACCCAGCTCCCCCAGGAGTATAAATGAAGTCACCCCAAATGCTGCACCATGTATACAAAGTCTGCCATTCACTGAATGTATCAGCCCTTTAAATGAGTCAGTGCTCCTCATACACAAAAATAATCTTTCTGAGATGGTGGCAATAGATTTTTCCGAGATAAAGGGTAGCACTGAGAATCCGTGTTCACCTTTTATCTGCCCTCTTCGTGCCAGTTGTGTTGATGAGGTCTACAAAGCAGCCTGAATTGAAAGTCTGCTTGATAATTTGTATCTTGCTCTCTTACCTATCATTATAGTTCATCATTATCTTCTAAAAGATTTTCCATTGCTTCTGAAACAAGTGAAGTCAGCACTCTCTCTCACTCTCTCTCCTTGGGAAGCAGTACAGCTGTCAGTATGCCAATCTACCCACAACATGTTATATCCATTTAGCAGTTCAGAGGAAGAACTAAATGGATTTAGCTGTACTTGAGCATTTTTAAGTTTATTTTCATGTTAGTTCAAATCATTAAGAACTTGAGGAATAAGTGAGTAAATGGAAAATATCACTAAAAAGTGATGTTATATGAAATTAATCATGAGGATTATCAGGATTTTTAAGGACATTACATTCCTTATCAGCTCTAGGAGTACCGAAGTTTTTTGTTTTGTTTTTTTTTTTTTTTCTTCTCAAGCCAATCAAATACTTTAGCACATAAAATGCTTCAGACATTCGAGTAAACAGAGACAAAATAGATTACCTATGATGTACCTGTTTGGCCTAGGAAGTTTGAGTACAAACCATGGCTTTGAGCTACGCATTACTGAGAACTCCATAATGGTTCATTGATTATGTAATCTATTTCAATAGAGATTGATTGTATAAGTAATATGCCCCCAAACCTACATGCCATTTACACCTTTTATCCAGTATCTCTTAAAATTAAACTGAATATTAATATAGTCATAAATCAAGAACTCAGAAGTCAATAAGAGCTCTCTGCTCATCGCAGAGAAATTGCTAGAAGCCATAGAAACCTAACACAAATTTACTTAAGCTTAAAGCACTAATAGCATCTTGAAACTTCCTTAAGAATTATTGTGAACTTATTTAAACTCCAGTGCAATTCTGGGATCATAGATCTTTTATGGGGAAAAAAAAATCCTTTAATTCTTATGTTTGCTTCCCAAAAGATGAGAATTTCAGCAACATATCAAAATAAACCAGTGTGTAAATGGCAAAGTCTGAGTCATGCATCAAATGTAATAACTGGAGAGACATGCCTGTGAAAATTGGCTAGCAGTTATTTCCAACTATGCACAGAATGAAAATCCCAACAGTAGTGCAAGTGTATGAGCTGTGTACTCAGGCAGTCAGTTCATAAACAATCTGCTTTGTTGGCAGTACAAGTAAAAATGTAACAATAAAAAGAAAAAAACAAAGTGTATAACAAAGCCAGACTGCAGTGGAAGATGAACTTCTGATTTACCAGCATTTGTCCAGAAGAGTGTAAACATCAACACTCCAGCCTCAACTCACTGTGAGAAATTTCCATTCTTGTCCCTGCCTTGTATTTCCACCTTTTGACCACATAATGAGGTTGACTGGAGCAAATTACATTTGACAGAGAATTTTCTCTGACTTTGGAAAATACAGAAAAGGTTATATCATCTGCTGTGACCCTAGAAGTCTTTGAATCTGGCTTTTGACCTAAACTTTTTGATACTAAAGAATGATGCATTAGGAACACTGATGAATATGAAAATAATGGTATAGGTTAGTACTGCTATTAAGTAAGATACTGGTTGATGTTAATTAGATCTATGATGACATTTTCTGCAGTGATGAGTTCCAACTCCCATGAAACAAATGCCCATGGATTTTGTTAAAGCACTCACAGTTGGTGACCAGCTCCCTCCCCTTGATTGCCAAGTTACTCAACACATCTTCTGCCACAGTTCAGCTGCATTCATGTGAACAGACCACTGTTTATCATTTTCCCAACAGGTGACTAGAAGCTCTAAATCAAGAATTGCTTTGGATTTTGAGCATGACAGCCACCCCGTCAACCTCCATCATTGCATATCTTTGAGCCTTATTTTGCTTACTGTTACTCCATTGTCATAATTTCCAGGACAAATACCCAGATAGCTCAACACTGGCCACTTCCACACAGCTATTAAAGGGTCTAAGTCAAATCTGATAGTGATGTTTATTTTCATTAAAGAAGAGAGGTTCAGATTTACATTAATGTATTTTTTCTTCTCTGAGTCACTGTTCTTTCTACATTAGTTTAAGTGTAAAAGGCTACATAAAGAAGTACCAGAAGTGTAGCAATGAAGTTATAAAATGACAATGACTTTGCATTTTAAGAAATTAATTATGATGTAAATTGGTACTAACAATATTAACACAGTTTTGTGGATCTGCAGTAATAATTTTTCACACAATTTTCTAAAAATAGTCACAATAAATATTTAGGTTGTAAGCCTCCACCTGAAGGATCTCAAAGAAAAAAAAAAAAGGAAAAAAAAAAGAAAACCCAGAAACCCCCAAAAGTTCCCGAATAAGTAGGCAGCTGACATGCAGGATGTTCTTCTCTCCTGAAGAAGTGTTTAGAGATACACCAGCAGAAATCCCAATGGTTATGAAAATGGCTTTGTTGTGACTTTTTCAGACATACCTATTTATAGCAGCCAATAGCTTTGTTACCAGATTTTTGGACTAGGACTTCAGCCATACAGCAATTTTGGAATAGCCTGTTTGCCGTAAGAGGATTAAAGACAGATTTCTGTTCTTGTGGCATATTGCACTTACAGTATGTGTGGCATTTAGGTATTCTAAATCTGAGCTCCACTGCAGCAAGATGATGGACATCTCTTCTTAAGTGTCTCAAAATTTCTATGAGACAATAGTTTAATTTCAATGAACTCATTGGTCATCCTTACATTAAGAATTTGCAACCTCTTTCAGACATAAGCCAGAGTTTAAATAATGAAAAGTCAAAGAAAAACATGATCTGTTAATAGCAACAACATGAATTTGCCATCTCTCTTCATGAAAACAAAGAAAACCTGCAAATTGCTTTCTGGTCTATTAAAAAACCTCATTATAATCAACCATGCTCCTCACTTCTTGAAAGTAACAAGAAAGTCTAACCAAATATTATGCCCCAAAGAGACAGAACTTTCATAGAAACCTAATGGAGAGAAGGGAGAGTGGAAAGGCATAACTGATAGCTGTCAGGAACACTGAATCTTCCATAAGACTGGAGAACAAAGAGGAGGCAAGAAGCATTTTCGCTATCAGATACTCATTTAACAATTCTATCGAAGAGCAATTCTCATTCACGTCATCTGCTTCTGCTGTGAGAGTGGCTCTGAGGGAGGCATGTTTTGATCAAGTCCGCTGCTTTCCCCTTCAAAGCGAATGAGATAATGTGGCGGTGGAACAGCACCTTTTAATCAGATCAGCAGGATTCCATTGAAATGAAGTACAATGCAGCTGCAAGTTAGTATTTCCCTAAAACAGGTGTACACTTCTCCCTTTGAAATAGTGAACACAGCCCTCATCCCTATATCCCAAACTAGGCTTCAGCAGAACTGTGCTCAGCATTGCCTTTTACTTTTTGCCCTTTTGTCACATTTTCTCTCTGTGCAAAGGAGATTTATACATGTGCCAAAAATAGCTTTAACTAGCATAAGTCAAATGAGTTTTGGGCATGTTTTGCAAAAGGGGAAAGCAAGCTGAAAGTTAAATCAATTCCTTGCCTCATTTACCCTTATAGTTTCACCTTTATGTCTGAATTCAAAGGAAAACATGGTAAAGGATCATGTTATCAAGTAGAAGATGATCAGAAGTAGATATTTTGGGGAAAAAAATGGACTGATGTTTGCCCATACACAGGCCTATAGTTTTGTTGCTAGTTAGTAAATACTGTACTGTTGGCTACGTTCCTCCTCTGCCTTTCATGTATATTGCATAACAGATTAATTAGCTGTAGCTGATGCAGTTGTGGACAGTATAATGATCACAGAGTGTAGTACACAGTTTCTGGAAGTCTGCCTCGGTATAAGACAAGTTACTGAGAGAAAGAGAAAAATCCAGAGATTTTTCTAACCCTACCCCTAACCTTATCATGTTGAAAACAACCAGGGGAAAATAGATGGATGGTCACTCTATTGTAATCTATTTTAGAGCTGATATTTGAAATTCCCTTTTAGGGAATGGAAACAGGATGGACCTTTCAGGTGTTACAGGGCTAAACCCAGGTGATGTAAATACCTCTTCTGCTGATTTCTCTTGTACAACAATGTTTCACATGAAGCATATCTCCATGTCTACAGAGGGTGACTTACAGTTTAGCAGGTGATTCCTGCAGTCCTTCAGATATTTGTGGTGGTTTGACTCCGGCTACAGTCCAGATGCCCACCAGAGTTGCCCTTTTCAGCTGGATAGGGGAGAAAATCCATATTGAGAGGCTTAGGAGTCGAGATAAGAACAGGGTGAGGTCATTCCGCAATAAGCGTCACTGGCAAAACAGACTCAACACAGGATAAAGGAAAGAAAACACTCTAATTTATTACATTACACACAGAGTGAAACCACAGTTGGATAGTGAGAAGCACAACCAGATCTTAAAGCACCTCTCTCCATCCCTCCCCAGCAAACCTGCTCCGGCGTGGGTCTCTCTCATTTATCTTTCTGTCTCTGTCTCTCTCCGTGGGCTGCAAGTGCTGGCAGGGGCTTGCTCCAATGCAGATCACAGCATCTCCTGTATGTGTCCATCTGCTCCAGCGTAGGGCCTCTCCATGGGCTGCNCCATGCGCTGCAGGTGGGGTCTCAACCTTTTCCATGGGCTGTGGGGGGACACCCACTCCACCATGGGTTTCTCCAGGGGCTGCAGGGGCACCTTTCTCTCCAGCATCTGGGGTGCCTCCTCCTGCCCTTCACCAGCCTTGGTGCCTGCACAGTTTCTCATATCTTCTCCCTTCTCTGGTGGCAAGAAGAGCCTGCTTGTGGGGGTTTATTTTTCTCCTAAATGGGTTTCCCAGAGGCACTGTGACCCTCACTGATGGGCTCGGCCTTGGTCAACAATGACTCCAGCCTTGAGCTGGCTGGTGTTTGCTCTGTTCGGCCTGCAAAGAGCTTCTAGCTGCTTCTTGCAGAAGCCACCCTTGCAGCCCCCCCTCCTCCACCAGAAACCAGCCACACAAAACTGCATCAGTATGAAACACAAAACTAGCACCAGCCACACAGGCTGAGGCTTGGAACTGCAGAATCAAAGGAGTAGGAACCAGTGTGTGCCATTTCCATTGTTGTACAAAGGGCAGGTCAGTAATTTCTCATCTCTGTAGAATTGCAAAAAACCTTGCCTGAGTTTTACACACCCAGCAGCAGAAAATGGTTCTTTACCTAAAAAATTTAACAGCGTAGAGAGTTTTATCTCAAGAGCTATAAACTCCAGTTGTGCTTCCACTTAGATTTATGGCCAAAAGTTTAGAGACTAATAGAATGGAAAACATGAGTGTCTCAAACTTAAATTAGAGAGTTGGCCTTCGCAGCTGGGAGTTCAGAAAAATCTCTATTCAACAAGCACAGCAATGACATATAACATACTCTTGTGCTGGGTACTCATCATCTCATTAAATAGAAACTTAAAATGAGCAAGCTATTGCAAAAAAGTAAGGAAATAAGTCAGTGGTGTACAGTCATTGTAATATGTTTTTTCAGTTCCGCACTGAAATTATTGCAAAATAGGAAAGTAGGACACACAGAAAGCCTAACATAGTTGAATGATTGTTTCCTCCTTTCTCACTCCCAGATGAAGGAACACTGGAGGTGGACATAGGTCAGTTCTTCTTGAGAAATAGGTGGATTATAAAATGTATGGATCCCTTTTTCCTTGCAAGGTGGAGTGAAGGGGCAGGCACCAATCTCCTCTCTTTGGTGACCAGTGGTAGAACCTGAGGGAATGGTATTAAGAGGAGACAGGGGAGGTTTAGGTTGAATATTAGGAAGACGTTCTTTACTGAGAAGGTACCTGGTCGAGCACTGGAACAGGCTCCACAGGGTCACAGCACCAAGCTTGACTGAGGTCAAGAAGTGTGTGGACGATGCACTAAATCATATGCTCTGACTTGGCTGGACCTTTGTGGAGCCAGGAGTTGGACTTGATGATCCTATGGGTCCTTTCCAACTCAAGAGATTCTATGTTTCTATTATTTTTGAAAAGCTGATACATGCACTACTGCCCCAAAACCTATATTTTCAGTTAAATGGGAGCATCTGTTGAACATTTTATTAAAAGGAGCAAGGAGGGATGGCAGTGGGAGTGTATTAAAAATTAAATAAATGGTCTCTAGTGGAAAAGCAGAGCTTGGGACATTCTTATGGGAGTGTAAGTGCTTAGAAACTTGTATTAGATTGTGGTGGCTTCAGCCCACGCATGGGATCTTAGCCTCATCTAGATATTCCACAAAGGGGGATACTTAAGATACCAGCTCAGTATACCCACAACAGACCCACAGGTAATTGCTGTCAGTTTTAAAGCTCTGTTTGCCTTGAAGCAGAGTTTTGGAAAGAATACTTATTTCTTATAAGCTTATATTGGAATTTTATATCTTAAATTAACATTATTCCTCGGGGATTTTTAATTTAAGATTTTACATCCTCTATTTTTTTATTTTTATCAAACTCCTCATTTACTTTGCCTTCACTGCATCTCTGAGGCTCAAATGCTATGGCTGCTATTTGAAGCTTCTCTACGAATGTAAATGCCAAATATTATAGCAAAGGATATCTGAAAGATAATAGAGGGAAAAAAAGTAAAATTACATGTTAAAAAAAAAAAGTCTCCAGATAAGACAAAAGAAGAATAAATTTGGTTAAAGAAAGTAACAATATAAAACAAGAGGAAAGTTGTATCTGATTGAGCTTCATAAAGAAGTTTCTGCTGCTTAACTCTAGTCTCTTACAGTTAATGGGAAGAAAAAGGCAACTCTGGAGGCAAAACAAGTAGCATAATTTAAACACACAAATGAAATGAATACTGATCTTCATGTGCAGACTTTTGTTAATCAATTATAAACAAAGTCTGGGGACCTAGCTGAGATTTAGGTGTCAATTTTTTTCAGTGCCTTCAGTAGGAAAGATAAATTGTGCCCAAGCCATTCAGATATATGTTAGTGAGAAAAAGAAGTGGGAAATTTTATTGAAGATGCTTTCAGAATAGGCTTTAGAGAAACAAAGTATACTGTGCAGATATCTAGACTAAAACATACTGACTCTGAGAATGTGAGTCCACTGTCATCAGTGAAAAAAATCTGAAATAACACTGTCTTCAGGCAAATTAAAAAAGGCAAGAAGGAGGATCCCAGTAACTATAGGCCAGTCAGCCTCATTTCTGTCCCTGGAAAGGTGATGGAACAGCTTGTTTTGGATCTCATCTCCAAACAACTGGAAGAGAAGGTCATGAGGAATAGTCAGCATGGATTCACCAAGGGGAGATCATGCTCGACAATCTCATAGCCTTCTATGATCTCATCACCAGCTGGGTGGATGGAGGGAGAGCAGTGGATGTCATCTACCTTGACTTTAGGAAGGCTTTCGACACTGTCTCCCATGACATCCTGATAGAAAAGCTGAGAGAACATGGGATAGATGAGTGGACAGTGAGGTGGGTAGAGAACTGGCTGTCGGACCGGGCTCAGAGGGTCGTGATCAGTGGAGTAGAATCTGAATGGAGGCCTGTGACTAGCGGTGTTCCCCAGGGCTCAGTGTTGGGTCCAGTCCTGTTTAATATCTTCATTGACGACCTTGATGAGGGAATAGCATCCACCCTCAGCAAGTACGCCGATGATACAAAGCTGGGAGGAGTGGCTGACACACAGGAACACTGCACTGCCATCCAGCAAGACCTGAACAGGCTGGAGAGCTGGGCAGGGAGAAACCTAATGAAATTCAACAAGAGCAAGTGTAGAGTCTTGCACTTGGGGAGGAATAACCCACTGTATCAGTACAGGCTGGGAGATGACCTGCTGGAGAAGAACTCTGTGGAGAAGAACCTGGGGGTCCTGGTTGACGACAGGTTGGCTATGAGCCAGCAGTATGCACTGGTGGCTAAGAGAGCCAATGGGATCCTATGATGCATCAGGAAGAGTGTGCCCAGCAGGTCGAAGGAGGTGATCTTCCCCCTCTACTCTGCACTGGACAGGCCCCACCTGGAGTATTGTGTCCAGTTCTGGGCTCCCTGGTATAAAAAAGACAGGAACCTCCTGGAGAGAGTCCAGAGCACAGGAAGTTCCGCACCAACATGCAGAAGAACTTTTTCACAGTGAGGGTGACAGAGTATTGGAATAGGCTGCCCAGACAGGTGGTGGAGTCTCCTTCTCTGGAGATATTTAAGACTAGTCTGGACGCCTATCTATGTAATATGAGATAGGGAGCCTACTTAGGCAGGGGGGTTGGACCTGATGATCTCTCGAGGTCCCTTCCAACCCCTACGATTCTGTGATTCTGTGAAATTGCAAGTAAAACTCTTCTCTGTTTCAAAAGATATTTAGAAATATCCTTTGAAGTTCTAATAGAAACTAGTGTTGAGTCCTAATGGACTTAGTCCTTGTCTATGGACATTTATTTCTATCTTTTTATTCCTTTCTCCTCCCCACTCATAGATATATTGTCTTATACTCACTTTTTTGGTCTTACTGTTTTGGCTATACCAACTAAACCATATCATATCCTGTTTTCTTGCCCCTTCCTTTCCTCTTTATTTGTTGTTTAAAAATACTGTTTTGTTTCTATTCTTTAATTATTTTAGTTTCATTTACTAATTTCCAAATCAATTCAGAGGAAGCCAAAAAAAATTAGCTTGGATTTACTCCAACATTTCCATCATCTCTTAATCACATAATTTGACTAAGGCCTTTATCTCACTTTTTTCTATGTAGTAAACAGCCTTCACATAGATGCATACACCGTGCAGGCACATACAGTTTCTTTAATTCCATCCCTTATGCAGTCACTAGGTTTTTCACTTCAAATATGAAAAAACAGAAATTTCAAGAATGTTTTTAAAAGCAAGCTACTTTCAGGACTTACTTTAGTATTCTAAAGATAATAACATTGCATCCAAAGACCCTTTACAGTTCAATTTGAGAAGGACTGACTACCCACACACACAAACACAGACACACAGAGATGTGCAGCTTTTCCTTCCTCCAGAAAACAAACCTGCAGTGTAATGGGACCAAGTGGGCAAAGAAATCATGGAATGTAATTTATTTCTAGGTGAGAGTCCAGAAGATTGACAAACATAAGTCTATTAGCTGCACTGCAACTAGTCATCTGCTTGCTGCAGAACAGCAAGGGAGCTTTTCAAATGCCTACTACTGCTTTATATATTTCTATAGGAATTCCAGGAGACACAAAGCAGTCAATTTGGAATAAAATTCTACTTCCCGCCCTTTCTACCTCCACTTTTTCTGCATGTTTGTTTTTTTTTTTTAAATATAAACATGATAACAGCTAAAAACCCAGATGTTTCCTGTTTTTATTCAGAAGGCTGAATTAATTTTGTGATAACAGTGTGAACAATAAGATCCTGCATACACACATTTCACTAACACATCTGATTTTTTTTATCTAATGGATTGGTCCCAGTACTCTAACACGTGGGGAGCAAAGGGCGGATCCCCAAGTTTCATATAGAAATAACGTAAGATGGGTAAGATATATCCGTAGAACTGTATTTTAAATTAGTGGTTAATAGATTTTAAGAATATTTATAAGAAAATGCAGTTTTTCAAAAGCAAATATAATGCTTTAAAAAGTGAAAATTTACCTCCCTGTGGTGTCGTCTCTTTATTCACATAAAACCATAGCATTCAAAAATCAGATGAAATTAAGTTTAACGTGGAGAAAAGAGTTCAGCATCTGAGTGTAGCTACCATAGATTACTCAACTGAGATTTACAAAAAGATACATTAAATAGCAATGACTATAATACTTTTTTTCAAGAGTCAACAGCCTTATATCACCAAGCTCATTTCACATGAACCAAAGCAATTCATTGCTCTCTGAGGTCTGGTTTGAAACAGTCATCCAGAAAGGAAAGATCCAATATCCCATTGTGGGAACGCTAAACCCACAGACATTATCAAGAAAATTTACACTGAATAGTTAGATCTAGTCAAAACCAGTTACTTACTGAGATAGAAAACCAGATTCATCCAACCTGGGGAATAAGCCTCAAAACAGACAGCACTTTTGCATACAGTTTTGACACTGTTTCATATCTTCTGGCTTGACTAAGTAGTGAATACGAAGTCCCTATGAAGTTATTAAACGTGGTGTGTACAGTAGGTTTACTTCATACAATAAAACATTACTATTCTGCATTTTTTGTTATATAGTTACAGTTCTACTCAGATAAACAACTTTCACCAATCTTCTGGTACCAGATCTGGAATTAGTTAAATATCTCAAACCTATTCAACTAGGGAAACATATAGAAACCTCCCTCAATGAACTCTGGAGGTCCCTTCCAACCCCTACAATTCTGTGAATCTTCAAGGATGAATAGATGAGCACAAATAAGAAATTCTCCTCATCTATCTTGGTGTGAAACTCCCAAGAGAGCAGAGTTCACAGTTTCTCATTTGCAGCTCCAAACTCCTCACTAATGTCTGAAACATGGACATATTTGAATAAAATACTTTGCAATAGCTTGCATGTTTTCATGCATTTTTTTCAAGCATATGGTTAATACATATTTGGAACTTGAGTTCCAGAGAAGGATCATTTATTAATTTATTTATTTATTTAGTAGCTCAATAAAACATTCAAAGGGCAGGTCTACACTTATCACAGGTGGGCAGTTTGTGGAGATTGACATGATCCTAAGGCTTTAAGTTCTCAAATTTACTTTGTGCTAGCCACAGGTGTATCAGAACTTGAATTTGTGTAACCCCCAAGAGAACTAATTATGTGCTAAGAAAAATGCATTTTTTTCCTGTGTAGCATACAACACAGAAAAATTACCATACATGAGGCTTTTGAGAGACAGAAGAACTTTAAGCAGGTAATAGGTATAGTTGTGCATGAGTTTATTCTAAAGTGAACTCCCTTGAAAGCTTATCAAAATGTTGTGGGTTTGAGTGGAAAGGTTTGGGCAGGATTGGGGGGGGGGGACAGGGTCCAGGGGTCACTTCTGCAAGAAGCTGCTAAAAACTTCCTCTACGTCCAACACATACAATACCAGCAGACTCTAAGACAGACCTGCCACTGACCAAGGTTGAGCCAATCAGCAATGGCAGTAGTGCCTCTGTAATAACATATTTAAAAAGGAAAAAAAAAAAAAGCAAGCAGATGGTTTTTGCCTGCAGAGAAAGAGTGAGAAGATGTAAGAAACTTTTCAGACACTATTGTCAGTTAAGAAGGAGGGGGAGGAGGTGCTAAACTGAGGAATTGTGGCCTGGACAGTAGTAAGGTGGATTGAGAGCTGGTTGAAGGGAAGAAGCCAGCAAGTTTTGATCCATGGGACAGAGTCTAGCTGGAGGCCTGTATCTAGTGGAGTCCCTCAGGGGTCAATACTGAGACCTGTACTATTCAACATATTCATTGATGACTTGAATGAGGGAATAGAGAGTACAGGCAGAAAGTTTGCTGATGAGACAAAACTGGGAGGGGTGGCTGACATGCCAGAGGGCTGTGCTGCCATTCATCAAGATTTAGACAGGCTGGAGATCTGGGCGGGGAGAAGTTTAATGAGATTTAACAAGGGCAAGTCTAGGGTCTTCCATCTGAGGAAGAACAACCCCAGGTACCAATATAGATTGGGGACTGGCCTGTTGGAGAGCAGCATAGGTGAGAGGGACCTGGGGGTCCTGGAGGACAGCAGGATGACCATGAGCCAGCAACATGCCCTTGTGGCTAAGAAGGTTAATGGCATCCTGGAGTGTATTAGAAGGGCTGTGGTTAGTAGGTCAAGTGAGGTCCTTCTCCCCTTCTACTCTGCCCTGGTGAGACTGCACCTGGAGTATTGTGTCCAGTTCTGGGCCCCTCAGTTCAAGAAGGACATAGAACTCCTTGAAAGAGTCCAGCGCAGGGCAACCAAGATGATGAACGGAGTGGAACACCTTCCTTATGAAGAGAGGCTGAGGGAGCTGGGCCTCTTCAGCTTGAAGAAGAGAAGACTGAGGTGTGACCTTAATAATGTTTATAAATATGTAAAGGGCGAGAGTCAGGAGGACAGAGCCAGGCTCTTCTAAGTGACGGCCAGTGATAGGACAAGGGGCAATGGGTGCAAGCTGGAACATAGGAAGTTCCATGTGAATATAAGGAGAAACTTTTTCACTGTGAGGGTGATGGAGCACTGGAACAGACTGCCCGGAAAGGTTTTGTAGTCTCCTTCTCTAGAGACATACAAAACCCACCTGGATACGTTCCCGAGTGACTTAATCTAGGTGATCCTACGCTGGAAGGGTGGTTGGACTAAATGATCTTTCAAAGTCCCTTCCAACTTCTAATGTTCTTTGATTCTGTGATTCTATGACTAGGAAGGGGCAAAGAAGAGAGCTGAATATTTTTCATGGGGTTGCAGAAATACTGTAATGTTTTCAAGTTTTCAAACATGTTCTTGAAATTCACGAGATGGTATTCTTATTTCCTGTCTGAAAAGCTACAGTAGATTTCTCATTCTAGCATGTAAAACTCTATGGAAACCACAGGTCCATCATCTGAGCCTAAGGCCTGTTACTGAATACCATCCTCAGAGGGCCTAGGCAAATAATCTCTATGTCTTTCCTGTAAAAGCTAGATTTATCTGACTGTGCAGGCTTTTTTGTGTATTTTTAGTGAAGAAGCACTCTAGGTCAATTTATTAACTGATATATCTCAGACTTTCTTGCTACGAAGTTTTAGGTGTACAGAGGAACACTGCATAGTAAAATCTAGCCTATATGAATAGGCTTACTTCTGGCTGCCGTTGAACAGGAATTGGTCATTCTGGTATTTGTCCTGAAACCAGGAGCTGAAGCCATGAAATTTCACTTCAGAAGGTGTTCTGATTAAGAGATTGACATTTGACTGGCTAGGTGGATGTGTTGTCTCACTTGACTTCAGCACAGCTTTGGACACTGTCTCTCATAACATACTCAGAAGCAAGCTTAGGAAGTGAGTTGGATGAGTGGACAGTGAGGTGGATTAAGAACTGGCTGAATGGCAGAGCTCAGAGGGCTGTGATAAGTGCCAGAGAGTCTAGCTGGAGTCCCATGGGTAGTGCTGGGCCTGGTCTTATTCAAAATACTTCCTTTCACATGCCTTTAGCAGTCTTTCCTTCTCCTGAACATACTGACTAAACGTGTGAAACAGAAAACATTCCTAGTAGTAAAAGAAAGCAGGTCATGCATTCAAGTAATATGACAGTAATCTCTCTGGACATTTTCTTGGGCTATAGCTCTTTATTGCATTTGCTGTATTTGTCAGGATGGGTGTATAAAGACCAAATGTACTGGTGGCTCATTACAGGCCTGCTGCCTTTTCTAGATCACCCCGCCTGGAAGGTATGCCTCTATTCCTACCACCTGTACTAGTAGGCTATTTCCTCCTGACAAATAGTACCTTCAGATGCTCAAGGTTCAACTACAACTGTAGCTAGGGCTATGATAGCCTTAGGGGCAATTACTCTAACAATTTCCTGAAGTTCAATTTACTCTGCATTGAAGAACAAAATCAGAAGATCCTTTAACTCAATCCCAGGTATGAACGCTGCCCCTGCAAAGTAGAAACCCTCTTTTTTTCTGCCACAACATGCAGTTATTCAAGAGTTTTCATCACTGACAAATTTTCAAGCCCCTACCCCAGTTCACTGCCCTTTTTTTTATGATAGTAGGATAACAACATTTTATTATTTTCTTCTCAATATAAATGTAGTTATTAAACAAGTGTCCTCACCTGGGTTTATAAGTATGTGTAATAAGACTGATCTTTGACATACCTAGTCCTTAGTTCATCATCGGATACTGGGAATACCCTCCCCTGTGATTCTGCAATTTTCACTTTCACCTTCTTCCACTTGTGTGATCCTTGCTATGTCAGTGCAATAAGCAAATGCCTTCAGAGAAAACTTTAAACATCTTCTGAATCTTTTGAGGATTAGAAATACTAGTAAAATGACATTTTATTCATGCTTAACCCCCATAAGTGATTTTGACCTTTCATGGTGGATTTGCTTAAGTGAGCCTGAGTCATATCTTGAGCTGTACATGGTTCCACAGTTTCACAGAGTGAGGGTTGATGCACACATTTTCTCCACCTTCAGTGCACACAGATTTTCATCTACAGTTTTTCACTCAAGTCCCAGGTTACAACCAAAACAATGTTTAAAACAAAAATGTGTGGATCTGAATTACCCAGACTTCCTGATACCAAGCTGCCTATTTTGATGCAAAAGCAAACAACTAAAAAGCACCTATAGCTGAGTCACTGGATATGTAAGATAATCACATGGTTTTGTCAGTAAGATACTGTTCAAAACACAGAAACTGGTATGTTATAAGTATCATGACAAAACAGAAAATTCCAGTTCATCAAAGGTAAAGCTAAGGTCAAAATTCCTATAAAATAATTCTATTAGATGAGTTTTGCTTGTGTTTTATGTTTGCTTTTTAATTAAGAGCTATATTTAAATTTCTCCATATATCTTTATCTAATGTTGTGACATACAGTTTGTAAGGAATTGTTTGTTAATTACTTAAAATTCAAAACAGGAATCATATTGAAGTTATGTTGTCACTACTGCTTTTGCCTGGCTGGAAACGTGAATTATGTTAGCGAACCCGTCTCATATAACTATTGTCTTCTATTAGCTTAGTATTATCTGCTTCCACAAAAAATCCTGCCAGTAAACATCAAACTTAAAGATACTGAAGACATGTTACAAAGGGAAACCAATGTGTTTCTTAAAGCAGGTGTGTGTTATTGCCTCAAAGTTTTGTTTTATTTTCTTAGCTGCAGTTTCAATCATACTTCACACAATTCTAGTTACAGTCACAAGATTCCAAAAGCATCTGAAAATTAAAAAAATGAAGGTACAAACTGCAGTAGAAACAGCATAAACACCTTGCATATGCACCTTTCATTCCAATATCATAAAATTATGATTCAAACCTTGTGGCTAATTTGATATTTTTAAATGTTTATTCAGTTTTCAATAATATTTTGCCATGTCAAGAAAGAAGGTGTTCAGCAAATAAACTCTTCTGAATGAAGACTGGTATTAATTCCCTCTCTGCATTCTTACAGTGATCAAAAGATGGACTTCGACCACTCTGTTCAGTTCCAGACTTCCAAATTTGGAAGGACATCACACTTTTTACTGTAATATGAAGTTGATGACATTCATACAGTAATCCATTAGAGGCCGAGCTGAACCATCAAATTCATTTTGATTGTAATCCCAAGCACTTCAAGTAATCCCAAGCACTTCAAATCCAGTTCTCCATAAGAGAAATTTAAATATATTGTCAGTCAAAGAGCTACAGCACTTCATGTGTTTTTAAGAGATCTCAAAAAACCCAAAATCATTAGAAAAAGCATACAACATTTTTAACAGGTAAGAATTAATTTGGATATGCAATTGAACTGCATTACATCTATTTTGTAAGTTTTTGCAGTTTTACATTATACAACATAATATAAACATTCAACTTTTTTATTGTTTATCCTTATTGATTTGGGTTTTTTTTTTGCCCCAAACACACAGGCTGTTGGTTAACATTTTACATTAGTATCCCTAATTACACTGTTTTGATCAGCATGTAATTATTCTGTGTATAAATGCAAATATGGTTTTCTGACATTTAACTTTGTGCACTAGTGAAGTTAAAACAGCTATTTATTTACAATAGCATGGCACACATTATGCCAGGAAATCTAAATCACACTCAAGTTCAAATGTTAACGATGGATTAGAAATATTCATTAAATGTGCTGGAATGGAGGGTAATTCAAGGTGGTATTGTAAACTCCTTCAACAGGAAATTCAGGAAATATTGTTTAATGGTAGTGAGATAATAATTTAGCCATAATTTAAATGTACAAACTTATGATCTCCCAAGACATAAGAACCTGAATGGTTAATAGAGCGATTATTATTAAAAGTTTGCTATTATGGAGGTTCATTTAATACATGTGAAGGTCATTGAAATTTAGAAGTACATAGACTTGTTAAAATAGGGTTTTTTTCAATATATCATATTTAAGAGTATTTTTATCCTGTTCCCAAGTGTCTCCCAGTACTAGATTTATGATCTGGAAGTTCCAGGATTCTCAAAGCCATTTACAGAACAAAGAAAGAGTTTAAGCATAAATCACCTGTAAGTCAGCAGAATATTTTTGTGTCATGTTTTCACTGTTCTGGTTTTTTTGTTTGGTTGTTTGGTTGGGGTTTTTTTGGCAACTGGGCTGAGCTGTTAAGGATATTTTAAGAATTTTTAAGGACTTTTCAAAGAATTTTTTAAGGATTCCATTTCCACATCTGTTGTGTCAGTTGAATTTATTTAAGTCTAGCTGCTCCCATGCAATTCACTAACTCATAATTCTACTGAAATCATGGGTCATAATCCTGACAGACTAATTTCTCTCCAGTCTATTCTTACTGGGAAAACAAAAAAATCAGACAAAATCCAAACAAAACCCAGTGCAAACAAAACCCTTCCTCATCTTTTCATATGTATGAAAACTGAGAGCAATTTTCTAACTTGTCTGGAGTGGATGTTCAGGATGAAGCAGAGAGGTGCAAAGGGGGTGAGTCACTGGATTGTGTGGGATCTTGTATATTAATTTTCTGCCTTCATATACTAGGAATTTGACTGAGAAGTTAGCTCCAGTGACACCAGCTACTCCAAAAAGAAGAAAAGTACATCTAATTCCTCCTTTCTGCTCTCATCTTTACAATGAGAAGAAGAGAACATGTATTAGAATTTAGTTCAAAAGTAGCAGTTACAGCCCTCATGTCCCAGAGTTCAGCAAAGGCTCCCAGAACTCTTAGTTCAATAGGAATTTGCACAAATAAAGTAGTTCACTCACATTTCAAACTGGACAACAGCCTTTAATGTATAAATCCCTAAGGAGATTTCCCTTTTGCAGTCTCCCAGCCTCCATGGCACCATGAAAAGTTTTGGTGCCTTAAGAAAGATCATTATTTCTTTTATGCAGTTCCTTAGAGCTAACTGTTGGTTTTTCACAAAAGATTGAGCTAAGCAGTAGGAAGAAAGCAGCAATTTTATCTGTACTAATGAATTAAATGAATCCACAGAACATTCCCCTGCTCTGTAATTCAATCATCTCTTCCATTGAAATTGGGAACAGATTCCCTTGAACAGCGTAGACTGGAACAATTATGTTATGTCCATGTTAGGAATTTAGCAAAGACCTGGGATTATTCTCAATAATCAGTTTGGCCATAGTCATCCAGTTTTAGAAAGTACGAGTTTAGCAGTTCAGACTTGGGTTTTTCTAAGGCAATTATCCTTGTTTCCAGAGAACAGTCATAAACAGCCTTAAGTTACTAAAGGAGACATAGCTCCTCCTGGGCTGTGACAATCTGGGTCAGATGAAACTCTCCTAATCCGAGGTACACATTCCCAAGGAGCAATGTGGCACACACAGTTTAGGAAGGATTATGGAGTACATGGACTACCCAAAATACATGGCTGCAACAAGCTGAACATAGCCCATTGAGGACAAGGATTGTTACAAGAAAAGCAGACAAAAAGCATTCAGAGACTTGGAAATGGCAGAATGGGGTGCTTGAGGACATTATGTTTAAGGAAAAGGTGGAAGAAGATCAGCCTTATAACTGTCTTCACCGTGGGGTTTCCGCCTCTTATGAATTAGTGGTAATTATTTCTATAGACATAATTTATTTGTTTGTTTCTTTTTAATCTCTCGGAATGCAAGGCAGTCTAACTAGTAATATTACTAACAGCATTAGGTGACTCTCTTTCTATTCTCATAACTGTCATTTCAGTGATAGAACTTAAATTAAGGACTTTATTACCTTAATATTTCTCATTTAGCACAGACTGCTATTGAAATGTACAAGCCAGAGAAGGCAGAAACAAATCATGCCAAAGAATTCTTCTGAGATCTTTTCCCAAGACTGACTTTTTTTTTTTTCCAAA
>VZTU01032074.1:0-88022 GCA_013400835.1 Zapornia atra | reverse complement strand
TGGGAGGTGGGGAACAAGATCTACGCTATCTTTCTGATGCAGTTTTCAGATACTTCTTGTGGTCAAGAGGAATTCTGTGGGATTTTTAAAAAAAAAAAAAACTACACCAGCTCTTCTGACAGCTTGTTCTTAAAGCAGCAGAGGCTTTGGGTTTTTACCCTCTGTGCCAAGCTGTAAAGCACGTTCACGTGCGCTCAGGTTTGTTAGTTTATGTTGAAAAGAAGTCCCTATAGGACAGCCTTTTGTTGTAAAATAAAAACGCAGATTCTCTCTTCCGTGTTGGTAATCACTTGCATTTGTTGTTATTAAGATGGCAGCACAATAGGTTCCATCAATCATCGAGATCCTTAACAACCCCACAACGTTGTAAATATTATGTTTGAGTGTTTGAGTGGAACAGCTCGTCACCGGGGTAGGTGTGGTAATTAAAACCTGTTAGGTTGCTACGTGTGTTTTTTTTTAAAAAAAAAAAAAAAAAAGACTTTAATGTTTTTTCATATAACAATGGCGATATGTACTTTAAACCTTATCAGGGCGTGATCATTAAATGATATTTTGTGGGAGTTACTGTTAGCATTATCATGGCTTTTGTCAAGAGTTTAAATAGCCTTACACTTCCATGTGTTTTATCGCCATTATGATTCTGTCAGGAACCTTATAAAGTTGATTGCTGTAGGAGTAGTCTTTAAAGTTAGTAAATAGTACTCTTGGAGTTATGCTTGCCTTTATTATCTATTAGCATAACTCAATTCAACTCTATCCTATTTTTCTCTGCAGTAGTAATTGAATGAAACTTGGCCGTAAACTGATGAGACAAGCCCATTACATTTTCAGTTCACTGAGTCAGTGCTCACCCCATTTACGCTTAATACCGGAGATAAAATTAAAAGGCTTACGGAAAAGCTGTTTGTAGGAGGGAACGGGACATTATTTGATAGGGAAATAGCTTGAAGCTTGTACTGACAGCCACTTCCAAGTGCAGTCTCCTGCTTTCCTGGCACAAGATTTCAGCGTCCCTTCACAGAGATTTTCTATCTTCCTCACATTAAGATCCCCCGGTGAGGCAAACGGCCTGCTGCGAAACTCATTTCTGACCAAATGCTGACCTGCCCAGATACTGCAAAGCCTCCGTTTTTTCACTTGCTAATGCAACCACAGAGCGAGCTGCTCTTGCCCCACCTCAGCCAAGCAAAAAAGGAGGCATGGAGGAGTCGACCAAGACAGAAATATCTAATTAAAAGTGTTTGGCTTTAAAAGACTGCACAGAAGCTGGGCAGAGATGTATCTTTCCCCCAAGTGTAGCAGGAAAGTAAAGACGAGGTTATGTTTTAGTCTGGCGTAGATGGCAGGCTGTTTGATGAGATTTGTGGCAAGGAGGAAGGAAATGGTCGTTGGGAGACACTTGAAAACAGGGAGACGCTGCAATGATATCAAGGCAAAACTGTGAGGGGGCTTAAGGGAGGACAAAGCTGAGGAGATGCAGCCACAAATAACCTTTTGGAGATAATCTGGAGGATGGAGGGGGGGTTTTGGTTTTGATAATAACAATTTAAAATAGATACTTTTTTTTTTCTATTTTTAATCTGCTTAAAAATTGCTGGGTGCTGCTGTGACTGTTTCGGATTGTGGGGATTGGAGGTGCCACGTGGATAGGACCTCCACTCCTGCTGTTTGTGGATGCCTGTTCTGGGTGGAAAAAGAGCAATTTTGGGATAATTTTGGGATACGAGGAAACACTCTTTGGAAACCCACATTCATTCCACCTTGGAACAAGGCAGAAGCATTTCCAAAACACATTTTTGGGGAAGAGCAGAGCAGGGATAATGAATAGCCAGGTGGTGAGAGCAGGAATGTGAGAAAGGGAGCCCAGATCTTCTCCCTCTCATTTAGTGTGTGGATCTTGAATGCATGTCTCCCCCATCCTAGGTGAAAGCCCTACACATCAGGCTCTTGGCTCTTCTGGGCTCTTTCCTCTGCCATAACCTTTCATTGCTCTTACGGGAACAGAGACACAGTTAGACACTGCTGGTGTTTGCAGAAATAAAAACCCATCCCTTTTTGGTGTTTGTGTTTTGTTTTTATCTGAATAACTGTGTATTAAATTAAAACAAATACTGTCGCAGTGCAAACTCATTTCATTAACATGGCTCTGCTCTTTACAGCACAGAAATCTTTCTCCTGGATGATCCTAGGTAATCTGCACTGCAGCATCTGGGTGAATTAATTAGTCTTTTTTTTTTTATATACACCCCCAGATTGCCAGCATCTTGCAGATTATGCAACAAGTGAAGATTAGTTTGTGCCTGTGGTGATCTTGGAGAGTATTTGGAAACAAAAGGCACTTCTCGATCCAAAATTAAGATTTTAGTGTAGAAAAGAATGGATGTTGTATGTGAATCTGCCTGTTCTGGCAATCCAGAATATAAAACAAAGGCTAGAAATTAACAGTAAGGAAGTGGGGATGCTGAATTGAGCTTGACTTTAGTGTGCTGAGGTGTGTAGTTTAAACACTACAGCCTTGATAGAATGAATTACTAAGCGATTTGTGAATAGTACAATAGAGTATTACTTCCTGTGTTCTTTTTTCTGTCAGAGTCAGTAGGTACTTTGTCAGAGACTTTTGTTCTGTATGCAGGTGAATACAGATGCAGGACCTCCTCTGGTTTTGATCTCTGGTGTCATTTTAGGCGAGATAGTGTTCTGCTTGGAGGAAGCAGAATTATGACAAGCAGTGTATGTTGACAGCTACTAGTCTTGAAAGCTTTACAAAGTGTTTTAAAGTAGCATCAAGCATACGAAGAACATTTTTTTGTTGTTGCTTTATTAGTTACTGGACAATAGTCCAGTCCTGTAATTAGGGTAGTAGTATATAATGGACATTAATTATTGCCTGTGTCAATAGCAACCATGAGGTAGGTAGCTTGAAACTGGAAATTGCAGGTTCACAGAGGTTTGTTTTAATATTCATTTACATTTTGGCTCACATTGAACATACTGAATCCTAGGTGATTCTCAGCTGCCTATTCTGCTGATACAGCTTTTGATTTCAGCTTGAGCAGCATATTTAGTTGTGGTGGTCCCTAATGAGAGGCTGTGGAATGAGGAGATTTCTGAAACATCTGGAGAAGCTGAGCCTGCTTTAGCTATTACATAATGCTGAGTAAGAAATTGTATTCACAGAGCCAGTAGGCGAAGCTCATATGTGGGAGAAAGGTGTCAAAGTCTTAATTCTCAACTATTTGGTTCAAAGCAGAAGTGTGTTGTATACTAAGGAGGTGTTTTGGTTTTGTTTTGGACTTTTCACTGCTACAGAAGACTCACAAATGACTACTGACCGCCTTGTCTTCTAGTTGCAGTATCCCCTCATCCTTCTTCATTTGCCAGTTAAAAAAATAACTATAAGTATTAATACTCCTCCAACTTGAGCTTTTATCATGTGTGCTACTTGTGCAGCATTTATTACATGTGTAAACTCAAAGGAAGCTTAAAGTTAAACTCCTAATTTCATGATTTTTTATTTCCACTGATATGGTCCTTGTCAATTTTCACCCAGTATCACAGAATTGTAGGAGTTGGAAGGGACCTTGAGAGATCATCAGGTCCAACCCCCCTGCCAAAGCCGGTTCTCAGGACAGGTCATATGGGTAGGCATCCAGACAGGTCCTGAATATCTCTAGATGTTTAATGTGTCTGGGAATGATACTCTTCCACCTCTCCCTACCCCTTTATACTGTCTTCTGCATATGTCCTGCCCTCTTTCAAGCACATATCTTCACTAGCTTCTGTCAGTGTTGGGGAGCAGAGTGCAGAATAATCTGAGGGTGCATAGAAAACTGAGAAGGTGAAGATTTGGAGCACAGACATTACTGCTGGCAATTATAAGGTGTAATAGATGGAGGATAGATAGATGGCCTAACTCCTCTGTTCCTCGGTTTTCTTTTTATCAGATAGGGTGAAATTTCTCTGTGTGTGTGTGGTAAACCTGTTTTGTTTTTCTTCTCAGTTAAGTTCTTGTCTGTTTAATATGCAAATGATGCAATGCAGAATATTGCTAATTCGTGCGTAGGCAAGAAAAAGCCCTCTGCTTTGTGGTGAGCTTCCCTTCGTGGGGAATACGTGTTCCTTTGTCCCTGCATGTACTCATTTCTCATCATAATTTCATGTTCATGAGTTTGAATGTTCACAACCCAAACCAGATACAGTTGAGTCTAAATTTTCAGACAGAGTTCCTACATCTGTTTTTAAGATGTTACAAGTAATACAGGAATACTCTTCCTGCTCCATCCTTTCTGGGGCATGCCCAGGGAACAGTAAGTGGTTAGATGCTAGGGGCATTTGCTCACTGTTGCTTTGGGTTTTTCCCCCCATTCTCCCTTTTAAAATAAACTTTTAAAGCTGTAAATACACTTTACACTGTCTCGTTCACCTCTTCTTCCAGTGCACTTAGGTGTGTAGTCTTGTCGTGCTGGGCCTTAGAAAGAAGGTGGTGAGTGTGTGTCTTCACTTAGAGAGATTTGGCTTAGAACATTAAATGTTTTGTATGCAGTGATCTTCTCATTACGTGGGATAATGAACTGTTTCAGAAGCACTGCTGCTGCCTATCACTTGTGTTTGCTTTCTCTTCCCTCTCTCTGAAAGAGGGGAATATATCCTTAATGCTGGGCAGCTTAATGAAGAGCCTTCTGTATTTGTTATGATCTGTAAACACGAGTAAATCGTGCATCGCCTTATGAGACAGTAGCCCAACTTTCTTTCGGTTTACAGAAGGAGAAACTAAAAGCAAACTGAAGTGCTGGGGCTCCTGTGCCTGTTCAGACCAGATTTGCTGTATGGTGCAATCGCTTGGTTAAGCTGTTGTTAAGTGTAAAGTATAAATGGCATCTTTGTTACGGTAAGATTATCCTTTCAGTAATAGAGGTTAAGGGTTCGGTGAGTAAAATATACAATTTTCTGGCATAAATAATAGAAGTTTTTCAAATCCATGATTATTTGTATTTTCTAGCCATTTGGGATTCCAGTATGAGGTGTATGTATAATGAGAAATGACCAGGCAAAGAAGGGTATTCACAAAGGTTACATTAGCCTAGGTTTACCAGGTACATGATAGACAGGCAGGCTCTTCCAGGGCGTTATTGAGAGCACTAATGTTAAGCTTTTGCTCTAAATCTCATTGGAGAATAGCTGCGTTTCCTACCTGCTACAGTGTGGGGGTTCAGGGTACTTAGCTGTCTGCGTGTTTAAGGGTGGGTATCTTAACATCTTCAGTACTTTGAATTTACCACTACGTTTAAGAGAAAGGAATGAACTATAATATTAATACTTAATTTTATATATTTTCACAGACACTTATGTCTATGTTACAAGTATATTAAAAACACGTATATATATATAAAAATCCCATGTGCTTTCCCTGATGTTAGTATAATGCTCCTTCGCTTTCTCCCTTCCTTCATTCCCCAGTCTCCTCTCAAAAGAACAATTGTCCCTCGCCCCAGTCTCCACAACTGGCCAAAAGTAGACAATTGCTCTTAGCCTTTCTGGTAATTCCTGTCTGAAAAATGGTGAAATGGTTTAAGAAAGAGTTGGTAGTAGGTACCTTTAGCCAGCTAATGTTCCCTTGCTGTTGGAGGAAAAAAAAAAGTAATAATTTGATGCTTATTTAGGACAAAAGGTATCTGCAGAAACCTGCAAATTGAAAGCACCAGAATTGTGATGGTTTTAGCTTTAGAAGTGTCATCTTTTTTTTTTTCCTGTAGAACTAACAGTATACAGACAACATTCCCCCCCCATATTTTCAACAGAAAGCTAGTTATACTAGGCTTGTTCCAATATTAAGAAATCTTATCTAAGGAGTGCTTTCAAAATAAAACTGAATTTGAGAGAAAAAAGTGCCTTGAGGTTTTTATAAAGCTGACAAGTTTTAATATTCCAAATATGTAGTGACAATGATCTTTTTTCATAATTAAGCTACGAGTGTGGTTTAGGACTGAATTCAAAGCTATTCACTAAATGCTGCTTATATTTAAACCCCCAAAAATCCCCAACAGAAAAAAATGGAAAAAACAATCCCAACATATATTTTCAAATTGAGATAAGAAAAAATAAACTCTCTTGCACCTCAATTTAATAACCAGTTTTGCTCAGCTACTACCAAAGGCTTAAGGAATTGTGTTTAGAAGTGATTGTTTGGAAATAAGTGTTTCTCGAAGATTATGAGGGCTTATACAGATGATTTTGTTCACCTGCTGAGTGTTCGAGAGTAGAAATAGTCCAATCTGACACTTTCCAGAAGTGTTTGTTCTCTTAAAAAAAATTAGAAACATTCCTGTGGAAAAAAACCAGGACTTCATTAATTGTTCTTCCACGTTAGACACACAATAAAGTAATATTATTATGTACTTTTGATAGAGACATGAACATTTTGTGAATTGCAAAATCCCAAGGTCCTGAAATGATCTGAGATGTTTTCAGCTTAAAATGTTGTTCTGAGAGCACTGCTTAATTTGTTAATACCTTTGCTTCTGTTGTTTGTACTTCTCATGAGATGCAAGGCATTCAAATGCCTATTGACTGCTTTATATTAATTGCAAAGTAGGCATGGAGGTGTTTTGAATAGAAATCTTAATGTATTTTTCAATTACATGGGCCAAATGAGAACAAGTTAGTGTT
Source organism: Zapornia atra (assembly GCA_013400835.1). Classification (NCBI taxonomy): domain Eukaryota; kingdom Metazoa; phylum Chordata; class Aves; order Gruiformes; family Rallidae; genus Zapornia; species Zapornia atra. The sequence goes on along the minus strand of VZTU01032074.1, from coordinate 81,353 downwards.
AGGGTACTTGGAAAAACAGAAGAATATATTCATTCTTTGACTCCATGAGAAGGAGAGGCAAGAATATTATTCCAGAGAGGGATTCCTGGTGCTAGAACACAACAGAATTTGCCATCTTCTTTGGGTTGTACCTGAATGAATTACTACAAAGTAAATGTGATGGCTTTCAGCATGGAAGAAAAAGGCTTAAAAAGCCCTTCACACCCCTCAGATGGGGTGTACAGCAACGACTTTTACTCGTCTTTCATCTCATCACTCAAGGGGTGGAGGTTCTTCGTAAGGGGTCTTGGCCGGCAGCACAGGCAACATATGCTGCTGGTGGCAGAGGAAGTGTGATGGATACATAACATAACACTTGCTCCTTAGACCAAGTTGGCCCCGTGCTATATGCCTTTCTGCCTTAATACCAGAGCAATTCAGAGGAAACAGAGCAAGGCAGGCAGTTATTTTAATTAGTGAATTCTAGACTGTCCTCAAAGGCTCTGATACTGTGATCTCGTTCAGTCTTCCGATTTTCTGTTGATGCTTCCAAACGCTTCAGACTTACTCAGACAAAAGCCTCTTTCTTCACAATTGTCAAATTTCATTGAATCTCGAGTCTTGGTGATAGAGCTTAATTGTCAGCAAAATAAGTCTTGGTTTCTGTGAATTGTTTGATCCTCAATTGGTTTAGAAGTGACAGTATACTTTCTTTTACAGGGTTTAGATATTGTTTCCATGTGGCATATGGAGTAAAGTTGGACCAACTAAAGAAATTATTCCAATTGTTTTCTGTCAGGAAGGCTTGACAAAGAGCTTAGTCTCAGATCCTTTAAAGTTCAGGCATCTGCCACTAGGGGCAAAAATTATTTTCCTGTAGGCACTCGTCTTTTATTGTAGATTTACTGTGCTGCTCCACTTGGTTGATAATCTAATTTAAACCTCAGGGATGAGTCATACCTCCTCAATGGGATTCACAGCTAGTTTAAATTCTCTGATGTCAGAACCTTTCAGTTCTTCCAGGGATCTCTGTTCCGAATATAATGGTCCTTTGGGTGTATGAATGCACTGAGGAGGGAAGAATGTGACCCATGCGAGCGGTAACGCTTTAGTTATGTTGTTTTACAATCCACCCAGGGTTGGGATTTCCCCCCCCATTATTTATTTAAGTTTCTAGATCAGGTAATTTGTGATGTCTTGACCTGATTGAGGTCCTAATTAAGCCAAGTGGTCCATTGTGGACTGACTTCTGCAGGTATGAGTGCAGTACCCCACTCAGGTAAGGAACCTTCTGGAAGGTGGAATAGACCTCACCACATGGCTCATGCGCTCTACTAGAGACTTCTGATTCATATGACCAGTGTTTTCCGTATCAACTGTGATACAACAACTTTCCAGAAAACACTGGCTTATGAAAGATTACGAAACCTTGATCTCAAGAGATGTTTCTGTCTCCTTTCTCTGGAAAAAGAAAACACATTGTTCAGAAGTCCCTAAAAGGTTCTTAAGAGTGACCCGAACACTGAAATGTGGTCATGACCTCTTCCTGAAAACATCACCACTGAAGAGTTGACCGCTAAGAACTTTAGGAATTAAATGTTCATATTTGGAATGTGAATTGCTATTTAAGGACTTCCTTTCCAGAGGCAGTCAAGGACAAAATAGACATTCAGAAAGTTAAGAAGCATTGTAAATACCATTCAGCTGTGATGAAAAGTTTATTGAATGCTTTTCATATGCATTCCGAAGTTAAGCTACATTTTGAAAACTGTCAGTGCCAACATTTGTTCTCTAAATATTGTAATTAAATATCTACAATGCTCAGTTGTTACTAATTAATATTCTGTGATATTAACAGTGGTCGGGTTATTGACACAGTTTTGCCTTCTGTGGGTTTATTGAGGTTTTTTTGCTCAAAGTTACACTTTTGTATATATTAATGATGTATCCACAGATTGATCCAGAATCAAGTTCTGTGCTCGTGCTGTTTTGTGAGGAAAGAAGGGAAAACCTCAGATATTTTTCTGTCATTTAATTTCGTTATTATATGTGTATTTTCTATTTTTATCCTGCCTTTTCAGAGATTTAGATACCGTTTTTAATGCAGAATAACAGCAAAGCAGTTGTTTTAAAACAGCCTTTTCCAAAAGGTCTGGGATCCGTTCATTATCAGTGATTATTTGCCAAGTTTGTAGTATTTATTCCAAAATATAACTTGCACTTTAGGTCCATGAGAAGATTTTTATATGTTGGACCACAGATACTTGAAAGATAGGTATTTCTGTCATAGTCTTTGTATTGCTCCTGTAGTTGTCCAGTTCCTTGCAGTCCTGGAACTTCATTCATCCTGATATATCTAAGCATACTGCCAGCAGAGAAGCTACTGGTTTTAAAAATAAAAACCAAGTCCAAATTGGGGTGAAAATGGATATGGGAGAAACAGAGTGAATTGTTGGTAAGTGAACTGTTAAGACCTAGAGACAGCCATATATGTTTTGAAAAAGAAAACTTTTACTGAGAAGTCCTCTGACTGAAATCTTAATTGGTCTTGTGAAATCTTAAGACCCTGTGTGAATGAAATTAAGTGAGCTAATTAGAGTAGGCTCTAAAGACTAACGAGACCAAACTGACTGTTGCCCCTGCAGTTCTGTAATGCTCTTGTAAGAGCAGTTTAAAACAACCAAAATTGTTCTCTAAGGGCAACTGAGTGTAACCTTGTGACTAGCTTCTATATATCAAATGCTTGTGGCTAATGCATATGGTGTGTCCTGGATGCACCTTGCAGTCTCCCTTCAGGTGACGGTGGCTGTTTGGCTTCCTCGGTTCTAATTTGGGAACTGCTTCAGAAACTGATCTCTCACTTGCTGTAAGGGTTTCCCATCTTTTTCAGTGTGAAACACCCTTCCTGTTGCCTTTGCAACTCACGTGTAGTTACTGAAGTTCCCCTCTCTGGCTCTTTTTGTCACTCTGCATTTCCAAAACATTAATTCAGGCACCTCTCTAGTTTTAAGTGTTGCAGCTACCTTCTGTTCCCACTTGCTTTGTCTCAAAATCTTCCATGCTTCCTAGCCTGTGCCTTGCTGTGTCAGCCTTCATGCCTTGGTTGTGTGGGGGATAACGTTCTCCCCTCATTTTCAAGCATGCTTGTTTGTATCCAGAACATGCGCTGTTCCATGGGGAAGGGGAATGGATGAAGCAACATTGAATGAAAAGGGAAGAGAGGAAGTGGGGAGCGGGTATGCAGCAAATGAAGTAGAGGGTGAAGGAGAGGCCATGTGCAAGCAGCCCGTCTGCATAGGGCAGAAATTCAGGTCAGTATGTACAAAGCTCTTCTGACATCCAAACATCCCAAGTTCAGCAACTTCCCTGACTGTTAGTGACAGCTAGTCTTTTGACAGTTCTGTCTTGCAGCTTCTCCCCAGGGCCAGATGGAGAGAAAGCTTTTTCTTGATCTTATGGCCCTCGTATACTTTGAGGAAGTCTAGCAGGAGTGTGGCTTTATTTAAGCATTAGACCTCTTCCCATTCAAAGCTTTTACTGTTTCTGCACCTGGTAACTGTTGGCACACTCCTGCGTTTCCTCCCTCCATCATCATTTTGCCTGCTTATCTTTCATGCTTACATCTTTGCAACTTCCTGCTCTCTGTGAAGTAAAGTTCATCCACAGTCTGGCTCTTCTTCATCTTAAAATCATCTCTCAGGATACATCGGGATCATTGTAACCGCAGTACAGCTTTACACTGGCAGTAGTTAAACATATGGGTGGAGAAACTCATTAATTTCCTGACCCCTTTGTTTTCCCATACTTTAAAAAAAAAAAAAGGCTGAGAGACACACATCTTGTCCTGCAACTTTCTGTTCCAGCTTTTACTGCTACATCTTCCCTTTGCTTGTTGTGCCTTTTATGTGATGGTTTCTCTTAACTGACACAACAGACTCTTCAGGGCAGGGCATGCTGCTGGCGACGTGATGGTCCAGCATGCATCCTACTGGGGGCTCTGCCTCCCACTTCAGATGTATTAATCCTCTTCAGGGTGTATCTGTCACGCAAGCAGCAAATGGCAGTGTTCTCACTAGTCCCTTGTCGTGGGTGGCTCCCTTCTATTTTTGCCTGTTTATGTATTTGAGGAGTTCATAGCGCTGGACAGCTCTAAATCAGAGCTTCGCAGCCAAGTCTTTCTTTGAATTAAGACAAGCTAGACTGTAAATTGTATTCACTTTTGCTTGAATGACTGTTCAGTGAAGCTGTTTTTTCTTCCTTGATGTGTGAGGGTTTTTTCCTCTCCTTATAGAAAAGTCAAGAAATATTGCTGCTAACATATTTACGTCATAAGCCATGGAAAGTAGAAAATTTTAGGCCTTTGTTCGATTTTTAACTTTAAGTGATGGATATGTAAGCATATGTTTTTGAAACAACCTCTAGCATTGAGCTGTCAAAAATCTAGGGGCATTCTACATGAACATTTAAGGTCCTTTGGTCTTGATTTATACGCTACTGGTGTTTTAGTATGGTCAGCAGCTATTTCTCATTCACAGCTCCTTACTCCTACTATGTTTCTCCTTTTTGTTTTCAAGGTGAAGCTTTCTAATAGTTGCCCAGCAGAGGGGGTACAGTAAAGTCATAGCAGAGCAATATAACTTTGCTCAGTGCTTAGCATTTAATTATTAAAATTTATTTAACGTAAGGAATATAAAACACAGCAAAGAGGAGGTCAGATTTTGGTTTTCTCTCATTTGCATGGATATTATACACCACATTGCCTCTTCAGTGTTGTTAATTATAGTTTAGGCTGTAAAGTTTACATTGTAGTGATTTATTGTTTTTTCCCCCAGAAGCTGATGGCCCAAAGAAATGCATTGTCAGGCTGTATCTAGATTCCTTTGGACAGCACTCTTTGCTTGAAGAAAGCTCTTGGGATGTGGTTGCCTTCAGCTTTTCTGAGACAAAAGATTTTTTTGGTTGTTTCTCAGGCAAGATTTGCAAGTGGAATTTGGTGCCAATAACAAAACCGAAGAGGAGGTGAGGTCGTCCCTCCTTATACCCTACAGCCCGCTCACCAGGATTGGATCCATTCCGTGCCCTAAAGTAGGCTAAAAAAAAACCAAACCCCAGACTTTTTTGGGGAAGGGACTTGAATCCAGCTGTAGTCCCTCCCATGCTGATTACTGTAGCCTTCAGGCACGCGGTGATTCGCCTTTTTCCGGTGCCATACTTACTTACTGATTCATCCAACGGGAGAGCAGGTTCTGGAGCAGCAGCTGAAGGAGGCCTACTGCAGACTTGCCTCTAGTGCAGCAATTAACATGCTGGCTGGGAAGGTGGTGGGCAACCCACATCCAGTGTGCACGCCCTGTGATGGGTAAAAATAACGTGTTCTCTTGCGTGTCTGCCCAGCCTTCACAGAATCACAGAATCGTAGGGGTTGGAAGGGACCTCGAGAGATCATCGGGTCCAACCCCCCTGCCAAAGCAGCTCCCCAGCTCATATTGCACAGACAGGTGTCCAGACAAGACTTGAATATCTCCAGAGAAGGAGACTCCACCACCCCCCTGGGCAGCCTGTGCCAGGGCTCTGTCACCCTCACTAGGAAAAAGTTCTTCCGCATGTTGGTGCGGAACTTCCTGTGCTTCACCTCTCATGTTAAGTGTCCTGACCCCTGGGCTTGGCTGTACCTTTATAAACAAGATGTCTGGACGCCGACCTGTGCGACCTGTCCTAGGGAACCTGCTTTGGCAGGGGGGTTGGACCCAGTGATCTCTGGAGATCTCTTCCAACCCCTACGATTCTGTGAATCTGTGATTCTCTGACAGGTTTCCCAATAGCTGCTGCTTTTGTGGTTTTGCAGGTGGTACCTAAGTTGTGAACCTACTTGTTTCCATATTTTCTTGGCTTTTCTCTAATGTGGTTTAAAATGTCCTAAATGGAAGTAAAATTTTTAATTTAGTGGTTTTTTTAACAGAAAGCAAGTTTTCCAAGCAAATGTTTTGATTATTTGCACAGCAAACCAAGAGATGCAGTTCTAATTTTCTGATAGTTATACCAAAATTTCTCTTTAAGTTCAGTAGTAATGATGTTTCAGCCGAGACAGGAAAAAAACCCACACTGAACATTACCCAGTGTTACCTGGATAGCCAGACTGGTGTTATTGCAGTCGATTTTTTTTTATGGTGTGAGTAATTAAAAAGGAAAAAAATATTTCAGGAATCATTACATGGGTGCATAATGAGTGAACTTCAGAGAGAATCCATCCTTGCCAAACAATTCACTTTTTCCAGAGGAGGAAACTGAAAAACAAACAAAAAAAAGAAACAAGCTAAAGAAAAACAAATGATCGAACCAAAGGAACATGCCAAGCAGAAGATAAGGGTTATGAAGACATGAAATGCTTCAGCTGTTTGAGCTGGCTGAAGGCTTTATGCTCAAACCTGAAGGCTAGGTAGAGGCTGGATGTCCTGACTTGTCTCTCTCAGCAACAGTCCCTATAGAATTCTTTTAGAAAAGGAAGAAAATGGATGGACTACATCAGAGTCATCTTTTCAGTGTGTGGGAGGTGATCTGAATATGTATGATTGGTAAAGTGCAGGATAATACTGGTTTTCTGAATGACAACTGTATCAGCCAAGTATCTGTTTCAACTGAAGATTGCAGGATGCACAAGCTTTATATTCGGTAGTATCCTACTTGGTTATCATCATCTTAGACTGGGTGATGATTGAACCCTTCTAACTTCAAATCCTGGAAAAAAGAAGGAGGGGGGTGTGAAAAACATTGGAAAAAGGCAAGATTCTTACTCAGTGAATTATCTTTAGGAGATAGAATGGTAAGATGATTATCAATTACGAGTACATTTGCAAGAACTGGGTGAGATTCCCCTATTTCTGATATTTTCTGAAATACAGTATTTAAAGCCTATTCTGATTCTAGTCTTGATAGTATAAATAGCAAAGGAAATGCTTGTTGGAAAAACCTTACCAGAGAGGTGACATATATTTCAATTTTTTTTCTGTTTTAATCCTTGTATTGATGTATGTTTATGTGTGTGGAAAATGGAAAGTGGCTCAAAAAGCTGTTTTCCTCCTTTCATGCAGAAATTCCAGCAACAGAATACTCTTCAGATATTTTAGTCCACCCTGATTTGTAGCATTCAGTTTAATTCATTGTAAGCCCCCCCTCCAGCAAAACAAAACTTGGGACATATTTTCAATCCAAATTGGATTTATAGCAGAAAAGAGAACTAGACTACACAAATGCTTTCAGAAGTGGGTGTGTAGTTAAATAGTTTAGCAAAGAATTAAATTCATAATCTTGCTAGTAAAAAGCCAGTATCGGACTGTATTTCATATTTACTATTCCAGGTTTCTATTACAGCAATGCTTTGTATTGTGGTGAGAAGTTGAAGTAGGTGAATTTATGTCTGGAGTAGAAAAAGGAGGTGGTGTAAATAAAAGAAAATTCTGTAGATAGTGTACAGCTTATCAACTCGAGTTTAAAAGATGTCAAGAAGTTGTAAATGGTTATCTTTTTTTTTTTTAATCTTTTTTTTTTCCCTGTTCAGGAGGGAGAAGGAGGCCAGTGTCGACTCTTCCTGTACCCCCTCCTCTATATAAATACTTATGGTTCAGTTGGACTATATCTCTTAAAAATACCTTGTCGCTTCTGTTGTAGTATACAGCAAAAATTAAGTTGTGCTGCATTTTGGAAGTATGTTAGAGTTGGTAGCTCGGTTTTAGGTTTTTATGTGTTTCAGTACCTTGAAATGTAGATTTTACTCATTAAACTCAGGATAATTTAAGATAGCTCCAGTGAATAAAAGTGAGTTTTGAAAGGTGTGGAAAGGCTATCTAGAGCTTAGCTTCTGGAATTGTTAGCACTTTGTTCTGGTGATCATCATCACACAATTAAGTATGGAAGGTTTACTCTAAATCCAGGGATTGGCAGGAGAGCGGGTGGGCAGGCAGGTTTCTGCCTTTGTGGTCAGTCCAGTTAGGAAGCAGAGGTGTAGTTTTGTACTCATGTTAGGGGATAAAACTTTATATCTAGGTAGAAGTTTGTTCTTTTGAATGATTCTGATACTGACTTCCACAATAAATTACAAAAGAAAAAAAATCTGTGAGTAGGAGTATCATTACAGGCATCAATAATTTGGAAGTTCCTAATGAATATATTATCCCAGATCTGTCATGCTTTTGTAAGAGATCATTTTGTTAGCAAGTATAATACAGCACCAAAGTTAAATTCTGTTGTGCAAATTCTGTTGGCTGCTGAAATTGTGGTCAACTTGGTTAATGGATGATGATGTGTAATGTGAAAGCAGTTATAATGCAGAAGGTATTTTGAGATTTCTCATGAAAGCCATTTGGGAAGATAGGAAAGTTACACTTGCCCCCCACCCCAATCAAGATGTCTTTCTTTGTGTCCTTCTGTTCTCACTGAAGACTTAATATATCCATTCTGCATTGTATCATGAGGAGAAAGAATTTGGCTGGTGATAACAGCTGTTAATACACATGCTTTTCTGAGTACACCCAGGCAAAAAGACAAATCGTACCACATAATTTAGCAAAGGGATAGGTCAACTTGTGTGGAGCATTGATCTGTTTTGATTTTCTGCACAGGCAAGGCAACTCTCATTGGTAGGTCATTAAAGTACTGTGTGTTTCTAGTGGCCTGGAAAGCTCAAGAAACAACTGTACAGTTTGGATCAATGTATTCATACTAGGTAATGTAGATGTCTCCATCAGTGGTAAAAATAGAAATTCATTTGCAAAGGAGCCTGTTTTCCATCCTTATCTTTTGTCATAGTTAGCCGTCTTTCTTTAAATCCCACACTTAAAAATAAGATCAAATGCAGCGTTCACGTTTTCTTCTCGTTTGCTGACTGTTTTCCTGTTTGACAGCAGTCATGTAAAAAGTCCTTTTCAAGTAGTAAATTAATTTGGATAGAAGGCATCCCACCTGAATTCATTACATGCTGGCAGTTTAGATAAATGGATATTATGATCTCAGCATATTTTGGCCCAGCACCACTGTGCCCATTTGCAAATGTCTAAGGAAGTGATAATATTCCTGTCATTTTCAGGCTGCTAAAGAAAAAAAAAAGAAGGGGGGGGGGTAGAATTTCTTATTTATATTTATAGGATGCCTGTGGTGAAGACAGTAATGCTGTATATGGCAGTTTGTGTGGACATGTGGTGCTAAACATATATTAAAAAAAGATAACAGACCTATTGACGTTTCTTTGTAGAAATATGGAAGAAAAGCCAGAGTAGATCAGTTATTGACAGCTATGCAGGAGATGCATTTCCAGATTTCTTTCTGAAGAAATATTTCACAAACTTAAAATTCCTTTCAGAGTCGGTAATCCATCTTTAATTATTTTGTTGATTTCATAGTTGTATTTTACAAGGTTGATGTAATGTCTGCTTCCTGCCAACATTTGATACGGACAATCCACTTTGTCGCTGCTTTGATGAAATGGAAGGCTGCTTGTAGTTGCAGTAGTTGGGGTTTTTTTTCCTGTTTTCCTTTCTTTTTTTTCTTTCTTTTTTTTTTTCAGCATGTGTGTGTGTGAAATGAGCATGGGTAAAGACTTATCAGTCACTGAGTGCTGTAGCTTCCCAGCAAGAGATGTGAGGAGCTGTCGATCCATGCCACAGACAGAAGGGGAAACGCATTCAGTGTAGTTAAATCAACGGGTGTTTAAACCTACCCAGTTCTGTGCAGTTTTTTTCTTTCATTCCCACTTTTTGAGTGTGCTTTCTTTACCACAGACGTGCTTCTGAGCATTATTTTACTACTATGTGTATGTTTAAAATCACTGTGGCGTTACAAGCTGTAATTGGGACTGTTGGGAGTACTGGGTTTCTCTCTTTCGGGGAAGCGAGCACCTGTACGCATACACAAACCGAGGCCTGGTCTGTGTGTGCCTCTCCAGGCCCCGGTGCGGTAAGGGGGTGATGACACCTTGGTCACCTTGGTCAGGTGGTGTCTGGGCAAGTGATGTTGGGGGGCAGGGGGGTGCTTCCCCTCCTCGCTCAGTAAAGTAGGTGGCGGTGAAGTGTGCGCTTTTGACTCTCTAACTTCAGTCCCTCTAAATTAAAGCTGTCTGGGACTAGACGAGCATCTCTCTGACACGACAGCCATCAAGCAAAGCTCAGCCATGGTCGGGGTCACTTACACTTAGTTACTCCTGTATGACCCAAGTACCTTCCTGAACCCATTCGGTACGAGCTGCTTTCAAGTGGGTTTCGGTGTCTTTGCAGCAAGGAGTGGGAGAAAACGTTGTTTCATTTGTTAACTTTTCTTTGTGGAGACAGGGAAGTGGGGAAGTGCTCCTGGCTTTGCTCTTGCAGAGCACATTCAAGAGGTTATGCATATATTTCCCCCCGCCCTCCCCCCAGTAAACGCAGTGTACTAGTATGTGAAAAAGGGTATCTAGTCCAACTGCCATGGAAGGAGTTTATGCTAGTATGCAAAGCAGTGTTTATTAATAACATTTGCATATTGAGCTAAAGTGTGATGCAATAAAATTCCCTGGATTGAGGATTAGCTTGATCTGAGGGTAGAAAAATTCCAAGAGCATGCACCCATATGCACGGACACACAAAGTGGCCAAAGCTTTCTGTCCCGGGAAGGACCTTCTCTTAAAGCCTTTCTCATCTCCAGAGAGTCAAATCAGTTGACTAGAGAAGTAGCAACAAAGTATTTCTGTGTCCTGTAACGAAGCAAGTGAGGATAAAAGCTCTGTAAACTTTGCAAAGTATATATAAATAGATCTGCCCGCTCTGTGCTGCTACCTAGGAGTATTTCAATGAATGCCCTAGCCAACAAACTATACTAGAAATGTCAAATACGTTTAGAAATCTTAAGGTCCTTGATGTTTGGAATTTAGGTTGCACAACACTGAATTCTATTGGTGGCATTTGGCTGTTCCAGTGAAGGTTCCTCGTTTCTTGTTTAAAAAAAAAAAGAAAATCCCTTTTCTTTTCTGGTGTTTACATACTAAGTGTTGATTCAGTTTGGATTATATTTCTTTCATTGTGAAGTATGTATAAACATTTTAAATAGGTGTGGCACACTGTCAAGTGTTTTCATTATTGGGATGATAGGCTTGAATATCTGTTCCAGAGTATCAGCAGGCACCTGCAGAAGCAAAGTGGGTATGTAGCACCTGAACACATTCTGATTCATGCAATTAAAGTAGTTTACAAAGTGAGGAAGAAAAGAATATCACATATTGAGGTTTGATGTCTTTTTTCCTGGAGAACAAAAGAGGTTTGCTTCTTTCACTTCAAGTTTAGCCTAACTATTGTGTAGTGGAGGAGGTTTAATGAATCATTGTTTAACTTTGATACTGCCAAGTATTTGGCCATTAAATAGTCTGAAATGTGTACATAGCACTTTGGTGACAGACCCTTATTTAACTGTGATTAATTGGCATTGAATAGTTATTTAATTACTTTGGAAGAAATCTTAACAACAGTGTGTGTTCTGATTAAGTTATTTGATGTAAAAGCAAACACAGGACTGCTGAAGAGAGCACGTTTTGCAGCTTGCTACTGATGCTGCACACCATATGGAAGCCTGAGAATGATTAAAACATCAGATACTAATCACAAATTTTGATACTGTTGTAATGTCAGTTCTGGTTTTCTTAAAACACTTTTTCTTTTTTGGTGGTGGTTTCATGAAATTTCCTTTGCCTTTCAAATTTTAGTTTCAGTATTTTCTTCTTGCTTTTGAAGCCCAGACCGAAACTCACTGGGATAAGTAAAGGGTGCAAATATCAAGCGAGTTGAACAATTTTATAAATTAAATATACTGGACAAATTTGAAGAATTAGTGTTTCATGGCATGTTTCTCTTATCACAGAAATGCTCACTTAGGGAACCTGGGACTTTGAGAAGTAGAAAGTATTGTGGGAAGGCAGTGTTGATAGTCTGTAGGTTTGGGAGAGAAGGATATTAAAAGCTTTGGAGAGAAAAATATATGGGGGGGGGGCAGGTGGGAGTGATGTTTGGGTCCTGCCCTTCTTGAATAGCAGGTGCAACAGTTCCTTTAATTTGAAGAACCATCCCAAAAGTTAGATTTGCAAACAAGTATGAACTCTAGTCTGTAAGACTTATGAGTCCTGACTCAAGATGGCTACTTTAACTTTCACATCTGGAATGTTTTCTCTTGCATGCTTGGTAATACATAAGCAAGCCACTGATTTACAGTGCTTCCAGTAAGTGGAAACAGTTGTTTCTTCATACCTTGCGAAATAGAACTCATTTACTTGTAGACGTCCTTATAAATGTAGCAATCACTTGGGATGCAACATCCTGATGGCTATGGGGCATTTTGTGGGTATTTCCAAGGCACAGCACTTCTGCTTGGAGGTGCATTGCTCTCTCTGGTATATGGAGAGGGAACTGGCTTGCTTTAGTGGGTTACTGTAGCTTGTTTCTGCATAGGGCAGAACGCTACTTCAGTTACCGCCACATGAACAGCATCTGAAGTACATCTCCAGGCCTGAGTTTTCTCTTACACAGTCACTGGAGTAATGTCCCTGAAAACCAGCATCAGCAAAAATGGGGCTGAGGCTGGTGGTTTGGTCGCTTGCTCTTAAAAGTAGAAAAGCATTAATGGTTGCTGGATTGATTTTAGTGGAGGGAGATGTGGACCTCTTAGCAAGAAGAGAGGTATTTCAATAGGCTTAATAACCTCAGGTGTCACTTTCCAGAATCACTATTTGCAAGCCCTAATAGAACATAAATTCCTTTTTTCAATAACTTGAAAATTCAAAAAAATTAAGATCTGCTACTACAGATTCACCTGTTGTATTTGGGAGGGAGCTGATTCATGTCCCCACTGTTTAAATTGCTTAAATTGTATCAGGTGGACTGTAAAAGGTTCCAGTTTTCAAGGTTTGTCTTTTTGATATACAATTTCTTTTGCTCACTCGTAGTTTAGTCCATGTCATTTTACAGAATTACTGTATTTACATTTTAAAGAGGATTAGGCAGATTAAAAGATGTACTCATGTTTTATTGATAATGTCAGATTAATTTCCACTTTCCCAGTGGCAGCTTGCAGCTCTGTCAGAACAGAGTCTATAGAAACACTGTTATACTTAACAATTTCATAAGGCGATTGCCAAAAATACAGTCGTGGCAATTACTTACCAGCTTGGTTACCAATGGGAACTGGAGTAGTTAGTGATTAGGGAATGTATGGAAGAGATAGTAAGACCAGAAGATTACTGAGGCCAGCTCAAGTGAGTGAAGTTTTCGTTCAGCACCATGTTCCTCAAAGAACTTCATTGGAAGAAGTGTTATTGTAGAGAAGAACATGGCCACAGTTGCTCTTGGTGTGCAGGGTAAAGGCAAGTATGATTTGTATCTATGCTGGCTTTCTACCCCCAGCAAAGCACCAGGACAGATCTGTCTCATGCTTGCAGCCTAAAGCTCTGCTTGTTGCAACACTGAACCTTTCTCAGGAAATGGTTGGAGTTTGTCACAGTCCCCTGCTGAGCTCTTCTCTGTGTTACCCTGTGTTAGGATGTGCGGGATGGGTTCAAAGCTGTGCCAGGAGGGTTCAGACTGGATATTACGGAGCATTTCTTTACTGAGAGGAGGTCAAGCACTGGAACAGGCTTCCCTGGGAGGTGGTGAATCCCCCAAGCCTATCAGTGTTTGAGACATTTGGACAATGCCCTTAACAACAGGCTTTAACTTCTGGTCAGCCTGAAGTGGCCAGGCAGGTGGACTAGGTGACTGTTGTAGGTCCCTTCCTACTCATAAGTCTATTCAAACAATTGCTAAAAAAACCCCAACTCAAACCCAGGCTTAAAATCTGCAAAATTTTTCCTTGAGCAACTTTAATGTGTGATTCTTCAATAGAAACCTCAGGGGAGGGAAATGAGGGCTGACCTCCAAGATACTGCCAGAACTGAAATTGCTTTTGACAGGAAGCGTTTCGTAATGGCTTCTCTCCTCTGACCCTTAAGGCCTTGTCCATACCATACAGGAGCAAGCACAGTGCTTTTCTGGGAATGAGTTTGGATGTGCTCTTCCACTTGTGGGATGAGGGAGATCAGGAGGGCACTGCTTGGTTCCTGGATGTGCCAGCTTTGACCTGACCTGCACTGTGGCCATGGAAAGCGGGCAGCTCGAGTGACCTTGCTGCCTCCTGGCACTGCTGCATGGGATGGACTTTGTGCAGTCGCTTCTCATACCAGCCTGAAACCACTGCAAATAAAACTTGGCTTGGGCTAAAAGGTGAAGGGGGATTCTAAGGCTGAATTAAGGTGGGATTTGCTTGCTATGGGAATAATCCTTTGCCATTGTGTACACCTTGTCATTGGTGGGTCTCAAAGTGTCTTATGGACGGGCTTGGCACTGCCACCATATTGTTTCCTTGCTCTGCCCCTCCTGGACAGGTCCCTTAGGAATGTCCAATCAGAAAGAAGAGTTTAACCTCTTTTGAATGATTTTCTTTTGCCAATGGAGTCTTGTTTCATTTGAAAGTAACCTGAAATGTTGTATTTTCAGATGTTAAGAGGTCTTAGCTAAGGCATTCATGCAGTGGTGCTAGACCATTCTTCCATGACCAATCTTTGCATAAGGAAATCACAGGAAAAGGATTTTTTTTTAATTGTCTGGGGGTTCTTTCTGATGTGTCTACCCCAATGTGAAATACGTGAAAGGGAATGTCCCTAGCTGCCATTCCCTGTAGAAACAGATGAAAGAGATTTTACTGAGCCTTGTGCTACTATATACCCTTCCTTTCTGCATGCAAAGCATAAAAATAGGATGAATCCTATTCTTGTCTGCCTCAGTAACTGCCTTTGGTAGTAAAGTACTGCAGAACAAGCTGTTTGCTACCAGTATCTCTCTTCAGAGTTGTGTCCTAGGCCTGAGGAGAGGATGTTTTGCACGTTGCTTGGTGTGGAACAAAAATTCCTTTAAAAAAGAGATCAGTGTTACGCAACAAAACTCGTAATGCCGAGACAGCCATGAACAGAAAACCAGAATGATGGTTGCCACAGAAGTTACTTTAGTTAATACTCTTATCTCTGAATTATGTCTCCAAGCGTTCCATGGAAACTTTAAATTTAACTACTTTCAGTTTAATGAGCTCCTTTGAAAAGAAAGAAAGGGGAGAAAAAAAGCACTTTGTTGCCTGTGCAGTGAATGTGTTTGTACCAGTTAGAAGTAATAACTGAATCAAGATAGATGTAGATAAAAAAGCAAGGCAAATGCATGTATGGGCATTACACACCTTAGAAACAGCCAGGTTCCCATCCTTAGTTTCACCTCTTCCCTGGCAAGTAGAGGTATCGATTAATAGAGAAAGATGGTAGTCCCCTTATGGGTAGCGGCATTGGGACTTCAGGTATTAAAAGAACTCTTGCTATAGCTGATTTTTTTTTTCACTCAGAACTTGAGAAATTAGTAAAATGTAAATGCTTCACTGACAGCAGATGAAAAAGTGGTTTATTGGTTTAGTGAAAATCAGGATTGTCAAGGTTTTGAACGCGAGGCTGCACAAACACATACCTTTTTTTATTTCAGAAATGCCTGTGATTTGAATCCCTGTGTAATAGTGGTTGGTGGAAACAGCAATACTGGGAAGGATCAGTTAGATCAGCTCTGATTTATCTGGTACACAGGTGAACTAGTGAGTTTCAGTCAAGGATAGGAGCAGATTCTAGCCGATGTTACTTGGTGGAACTTGGATTGAGTTGTCTGAACTGTAAACCTTTATCTGCAGACCTTAAGCATACAAAGAGTCTGTTTCACCTGTTTAATTCTATTGGACCAGTATCTTCAAAGCCAGTTTTAATTTTTTCCTAGCAGTTTGAAGGTTTTTATATTCAGGTGAAAGGCTTTTGTAAAGAAGTATTCTTCTGCAAAATGTACTGTGGTGGTTGTAAAAGATCCCCTTCATGGTGGTTGTAAAAGATCCCCTTCATGGTGGTTTCAAAAACGTGTCTTTTTATGTTTAGATTCTAGCTGCTTCCTTTTCACTGTTACTAAAATGGTAAAATATGGTGTCTTTAGGATATTTTACAGAATTATATTTACTTTCTGTTTCTTTTTCTTCTCCAACCCTGTTTCTGTAGGAAGGATCCTAAATCGTTTCTCCAAAGATATTGGCCACCTGGATGACTTGCTTCCATTGACCTTTTTGGACTTCATGCAGGTAATTCAGTTGCTGCTCTCAAAGTCTGCTGCGCTGTGTTCCGAATTGAGGTGCCTGTATGCTTTGGTGAAGATCTGCTGTTTGCTACAGACATGGTGGCTGAGTTGAATGAAAGGACTTGTTTGTGAAAGAAAGGTGCGGTTGAAATTTAATGTGTCAGTAGAAAGCTAACATGAGTAATAACTGGCAGGTAGGAGTGGCTATACACAGCTTGCTATTATGTCAAGATTTCAGTTCGTAGTAGCTACATGCTTGGTAAATTGCTCCTGATTTGCCTCCAAGCAATCTGGCAAGCTTATTGCTGTTACAAGAAATATGTCCATAGTAAAGAAACAATCAGCTCACATGAAAAGATAGCACAGATTAACCTAATTACGTGTCTACTTCCACAAAGAATCAAGTGCTTACCACACCATTTTGGATTAAAATAGGTGTGGCTATTTACAAAGAAAAGATTAGTAGTAATAGGGTGAATATAATAGCCTTAATAGGAGCAAGTGAAATAAGTTGCTGCAGACAAGAAAGATGGACAAAGCACTAAGATTTTGATGATGATGAAAGGATAAAGGATTATATGTGACATCAAGGTAATTTTTCTGTTGCAGTTGCTATTAATCTTCCTTATAAAAAATTGCAGAAGAATGAAGCTGCAAAAAAATTGATTGTACTGTATCAAAATAACATGAATCACAGAATACACAGAATCGTGGAGGCCAGAGAAAGAAACGATCCACTTGGATCAGATCTGTCATGCTCAAGTCAGAAAAGTTTATTAAGGTGCTGTTTCTAACCTTGCTTTGACTCTTAGAGAGAACTTACTCAGGATCTAAACCTTATTTGGACTTACTCAACAATAAACCAGACATTTTGGGTTGAGCAGTTTAATCATGTTGTTAATGCTGAACTCTTGAAAATGGGAATGTGGGGGAAATCATTCCAAGGAGAGAGTAGAAATTTTTTAAGATAAAGTCTTTTTCCTAGTTTAGTGAACTTGTTGAGGTGTGTATTTGTTTTTCAAAGCGTGGCAGTGCTACATGTCATTTGGGGGAGGAAAGGAAGGTGATGTATTTTAACAGTTGAAACAGTTGGGATTTTTTATGAGTTTTGGAGTTGCTTGTAGTGAGTATTAAGATTTTGAATTCATAGGCCAGAACAGATTTCCTCCTGAAAGTGCAACATGAACATCTTTCTACAAAACTACTGCTTGTTTTCTGCTGTTTATACAGATCACAGATTTTCTTCAGTCTTACTCAGTCTTGTTAGGCAGAATATCTTGCTTTATTTCTGCTCTCTTGGGACAACACGTACATGCCTTTCTTTTTTGGCTGGAAGCTTAGGCTGTCCTGAAGTCCTTATCCTCTTCTCTCAGCATAGGGTTTACACCCACAAAGTCAAAACCATCTCTTTTGCTTAGTGCTCCTTGACCATTAGACCAAGCAGTGCAGAGGGGTTTGTGTTTGCATAGGTTTGTCTCCTTTAAAACAGACTATATGTATGTTCATCCTGTGTACTGCTCACAAACAGTGTCCTCTGCTTCCCCTTGTCTTGAGATAAAATGATGAACCCTTTTCCTGAGTTCTGTGCATGTGAAACAGCAGGAGAGCTGTGTTGCAGCCCACTTGTGTGGTGGTTTTATGGCAAGAAACAGTGGGTGTTTGGCATGCCCCAGCAAGCAGTTTAGAGGCATTTGCAGTTGTCTGAGGATGCAAAACTTGCTGGGGAAAAAAGATGGAGAAGCCTGCATAAGCAGAGGGAGCCAAAATTGGTGTGGTCTTGTCCATGGTTCCTTCTGAGAGCAGACACTGAAGTAAACTGTCTTGAGAATTGCACTCTTTACTTTTTAAATTTTTTTTTTGCCTTGGGGAAGCCAACTGGTTTGCTCCAAAAGAAAGCTAAGGAAGGAGCTAACCTGTGTGCATGGCACATACAGAGGACTTCATTAACTACTAGCAAATTGGAAAACCTACTTATTTTACCAGTGTATCGATACTTTAGGCAGCACCTGCTTACCAAACTTAACTGGTCTGGGATGAAAGAATGAAGGCTGTTGCTCTGGATGTGATGTCTTTCTTCTTTCAAGCTCCTACTCTAAACCATGTTTTGTAAACATTTCCCCTCACATTGATTACTTGGTATACCTCTTCTAAATTGGCTATTGAGTAATTTGTTGAGCTCTAAAGTTTATATTTTAAGGTGAAAGTTTTGCTGTTCACAAAAACCAAAGTAGATGGCACATGTCCATTGTACCACTGAAAAGATACTGTCCTTCAAAACTTGCTGATTCTATTTGGTATCAGGAAAAAAAAATAATTTAGGAACTTAACGCTGACTGATAATGTGCTGCTCTCCACAAGAGAAGAGCACTTCCTTCTTGGCAGGTTTTCTAAAACTTGCTGTTCTTGATCAGCAAGCTTTTTTTGGTTAGTGGATGCCTTTTGAAATTCAATAGCAAAGATGTGATATTTATTTTGAAGCAGCACAGATTTTTACAAAGGATAACTGTTATCAATTATGATAGAGATCTTTTGTCACTTGTTTTGTTTGCAGGTGTCTTTTATAAGACTTCGTATAATCCCTTCAGGAAGAAATATTTTCTCCTTTCTAAAAACAGTATTAGCTAAATATAAAAGCTCTGATCCCAGCCATTGTTGCTGATTCTTTGAGAGACATTTCCCAACATTCATTGTCTAAATGGTTGTCAGGAGGAATCAAGTGAAACTTTATTAAACAATGCAGTAACTGGTTCATCTTACTTTGTGTGTAGAAGCTTTTCTTGAGCGGATTTGCATTGAAGAAGTGGTCCTTTTTCTACGTTATTGCCAGGATCACTGTGAAGCATTCCACCCTTTTACTCTACTGGCAAGGAAGTGTCTAATTTCTGTACGAATAACTGCAGTGTGATTGGACATCCAAAAGCTACAATGAGCCTATTTAAATACCTGTAAATAAGTAATTAAAGTCTGCTCATTTTGAGAATGTCATCATTACGCTGAGTACAGATTTTAAGGCAATTCTGAAAATTGGTAATGTCCTTTTTTAGAGTGCCTAATAAGATTTATACACTGCACTACAGTCATAATGAGCATGATTAGTCTAGACAGCTATACTGGATGAAAATTAATTCCTTGAACTGAAAGAGTTGAATTTTTTTCCATCTTCCATTGAGTCGGCAAAGAAGAAACAGTGGATAGTCACTGTAGGCTTACCTGTTAAAGCAGAAATAGCAGGTGTGTGGCAGGCACAAAAATGCATCATAGACCTCATGGATTCTTCTGAAAACATGGCTAGATTTTGTAAAACTGTTGCTTTGCAATAGCTCCCAAAGTAGCAAGTCTCAGTGTGTTTGAAGTTTCTTACCCACCTTTCTTTCTTTGGTTTTAAGTTCACCAAAATACAACACACCTGTCTTCAGAGAGACATGGGGCAGGAGGGGCAGTCCTTTTATTTTTTTTTTTTTTCCTTCTTAACTTAGGAATTCCAACAGTGTGAGATGTGTCACAGTGCAGTTGACTTACCATTTTGTTGAAATTACTGCTGTATCCACAAGATAGATAAATAAAATATGTCTGTTTTTATGAGAGCGTATTTCTGGCTATGTTGGACTACATGGCTGTTGAGCAGAACTCAGTGGGTAGGTGTGAAGTATAAAAACTGAGAAGAAACCACTGGTTAAGTTAGGCACTTCAGCTGGGATATCTTTTAATGGTCCATTTGCAGTCCAGTTCAAAGCTCATTAAAGTAAAACATAAACCTTTCTACAGTCTAAGCCTGGGCCTTACCTTCTGTAATGGATTCTGGCTACCCTTAAGGTTCCATACCAGCTCTCCTAAAAAATAAAACAAAAAGCAATGCTGTGTTCACTCTTGATACTTGTTACTTCTACGAAATACGGCACCAGATATGTTTGTAAAATGAGGTAGCAGTTAATGCTTGCTGGTTGATTCAGGTAGTCAGAAAGCTGAATGAACTTCTTTGGTTATTTGGTTGGGTATTTTTTATGTCAGCATGCATACTTTTAATTATGTGCCTTAGTACTGTCAGCCTCCTTAGCCTCAGCTCTTCATCTCCACTTCTTTTTCCTATCCCGAGTTAGGTGTTTTTGTCAGGTGTTTTCCAACCAAGTATACAGTCTCCTCAGGTAAAGGACTACTTGTGTGAAGGCCATTACAGTGTTTTAAGTCTTTCTAAGAGGATTTAAACATCTACTCCGTTTTACATATGTATGCTTTATTTTATAAATTTGTTAGTTTAATCAGAGGACAGGCTTGACAACAGCCTCAAAGAGCTTCCCAAGCACAAATAATTGCACAAATGCTTACTTTAGTTGGTACAAACTTGATCATCCTATAAGTCCAAAGGGACTTGTGAAGTCAGGTGCTTTTTAAGATGCTGTTACTTAATTTCTTAGGCGCCTCTGAAACCACCAGCTGATTCACTCAGTGTTAAAACTGAGTTGATTCAGTTGTTCCTCCTTCCTTAAAGTTCTGTGAGAGTACAAGATTCTGTTGATGTGGAGTTTGCTAGTAGGTTTGGGGCTTCTAGTTTAAAGGGACATGGTGAAAATGGATAGCAGTGCCTCTCTCAACTCAGCACTGACAAAACACTGTATTAATTTTGGAAAAGGCCAGTCAAAGAGTAGAATAAAAGAATTTAAGGAGTGTGTACTAGGAATTAAGAATCCGATCCATTTAAGAGTATTTTATGTACATTAGCCCAGATATTCCTAAGTGGTCAGTATTTCCGATGCTGAAATATTTTTGAGACCTTGTCAAAGGCTTGATTTTAGTACCCAAATCTCACTTTGACTGGAGATAGATACACAGAGGCTTAACATCTTTAAACTGTGGTCTCGGGTGGTGCAGGATGAGTACCCAAACTGATAAGCTGCAGGTTGAAAATCATGTCTGTAGACGTTGAATACATAGGCTGGTGAAATGTATTTCATTTTGTTATTTGTTAATTATGATGATAAATTTTAGAGAGGTGGTTTTCTGTGTTGTTTCTTGCCCTTTTAATTCTTCAGTGATCTTATTACCTGTTAACAGAGTTGATTTTCTGCTTTAGTTTCTAGTGAATTTGAGTAACTTAATGTGATGGCCCCCTTCATTTTGATTTCTTACCCTGTGTTGGATTGAGGGAGAGAAAAAAAATCACGATCTGTTTTGTTTCTGGAGAACACTGTGAACATGTGAACTATCTGCAGCTGCCCTTGGAAAAGGGCAGTGATTTATTGAGGAAAACTGAATTGCAAAACCTTTTTCCTCCCCAAAATCAACAGCTTGACTGAGTTTAAATAACTGACTTTTCATTTCCTTTCATCACACACAAAGACCTAATCCTGAGACTACTTGAGCCACCAATGTAGGCTGTGGCTGAGACCACCACTGAATGTGCCATTCCCTTCTCACCACACACAAAACACATTGACTGCAGCTTTATGAAGTGAAAATGCTGAAGAAAAGGAAAATGTGAAGGAGGTGTCCACAGTCATTTCTTTAAAAAAAAAAAAGAAAGAAAGAAGAAAAAAAAGAAAGGGGGTGGGGGGGAAAGCTGCTGCATCTGGATATTAGGAACAAAAAGTGCCTCAGACTGGAATAATAGCTTGGGTCACTTGCTTTCGTATGTGCACAAGAGTGGAACTGCCGCTCCTTGTTTCAGTACCACTGACCCCTGCATTTTATTGTCTGAAGATGTCAGGGAAAGTGTGTAGAAGGAATTCCAGGATCTTTTAGTTTAACAATGACGTTGTTATTTTGTGATTTCTCTGAGAGATGGGGTTCTGGGAGGTTTGTTGTGTTGGTTTTTTTCCAGTTTAGCCAGGTTATGTATGTATGCATCTGTGGGTTTGAAGAGATAGTGTGTGTTTAAAATACGATCGTAAATATGTTGTGAGAAAATAACCAGTGGTGGGGGACCTCTGTTAAATGTCAGCATGTTCTCTTTAGCCTGGTACGTAGAGCAGACCTCTGTTATGGAGACACCTTTTGGTTTCCTTTCTGCTGAATACCGGTTTTCATACCAAAGTTTTGCTTCATGGTTCTGCAGCTCTTCTGAGGTTTAAATGAAAAACAAAAAAATTTTAAGAACCCCAGTTGCCTGGTGGCACTTGACTGCTGAAATATTACAGAACTTCTGTGGAGCAGATGTTCTAACTGTACATTTCTAAGATGCGCATGTTCTCCACGGTGCATATTCTTAGTGCATAATGAAAGGCCAATTAAACCTTAAAGAAAAATAATAGATGTATATTTTTATTGGTTATTTCTGAGCTCTAATTATAGTTAAAAAATAATTTTTGGTATCATCATTTGATATTTCTACAGGCTTTCAGTTTTGCTGTTTTCTTTGAAATAAAAAGGGGCTATACAATGTGTTATTAAAACCAAACAAAACACTGTCCATCCTGCCTACCTGGCTGCCACCATCCTACCTTCCCACCCCCCAAAAAAAATAATAGAGAGAAGGGGGGTTGAGGAGGAAGAGGGTGCTTTGGTTGCACAAGTCTCCAAGGCTAATGTGTGGGAGCTGTGAGCTTAGCACAGACACTTGTCGAAATAATGCTGTTCTTTATTGACTGTTCATTCCTCTGTCCTTGAATGCCTTGATTGTTAAATCCCAGTAGCCAATTAGTCTTCCTGATGGTGACCAGCAGTGGAGATAATCTATGCCATAGCTATTGCTGGCCTTTACTCTGTACCTGTCATCACATCGCTTTGAATGTAAGGGTGAGTGTTTTGCATAATACGGACTATGTATTATTCAGATTGATGGCACTATATGTATAGGATAAAACATGTAAAGTCTGGAGTGGCTGCTAAGAGGTGGATTCTTTCTTATACATGGACTTTGGCTTTCTAGGGAAGGCTAAAGTTCTGGCCTCACTCTAGCAGTCATATGGAATCCAGCCCAGTCATTTCCCCCCCTCTTTTTTTTTTTCTATTTACATTAGTGCATGGAATTTTTGTCTCAATAGGTATGCATGTCATTCCCCACACATCAGTGTCAAGGAGACAGATACCATTGCAGTAACAAATGTAACTTGTATGGGAACATAACATAACTTTTTTAATAATTTAGAGTTTGTATTTACTTAGTAAGAATTGACTGATCTAATTAGTCTAAAATTGACTAATTGTCTCTAACAAGGGAAGGAAGATAAAATAATACCAAAAAATAGGATTTCATTACCTTTTTGTCATCTTCCCTTTTTGTGCTTGCCACTTTCCTGCTCTTAATATTTTACTTAGCTCTCTTCCTTTTAGGTTTTATACTTCTCCATGTATGTAGTAAATGTCAATACCTTTGTTACTGGGCTGTTCTTTTTGTTTCTTCAGTGAAGTGTGGAATACTGATGTTTCCAATATAGTACTTGGGGAAAAATAAAGCTAGCTTTCACTTAGTGGAATCCTGACTTCTGTATCTCTTTATCCAGAACACGGGAGCATCACGAGATGCAGTCTCTTCCTCTTCTTTTCTCTAACGTTATGCACATATTGTGACTTAGTGGTAGGAAGACAAAAATGTAGTTTTTCTTGCAGTATTGTGGTATGTCTTGGCTGAAACCTGTAAATATCAAATTTCAGTACGTTTAAGTAGTCTCTTCTCCAAATTAGCTTTTCTCTGTTTTCTTCATCAAGTCACTCTCAATATATTCTCAGCTACTAGAGCACAGGACAGTTGTATGGAAGTCCAGTGTTTGTGGTTTGGAAATATCCCTTCTTTTGGTTAAGGTGAAATCTGTAAAAGTTCTAGAGGGAGGTTCTGTTCATCCCAGTCTCTTTAAATGTCTGTTGGAAGGTGTTCTCTTGTTTGCTTTTCATTTGTGACACAGAGCAAAGAAATACTTTGATGTAAGAGAACTTACGTTCTGTCGTTGCCTCCTTTTCTTTGTGGTCCATCTTTCTATGTGTACGTGACTTCGGCTTTTAATGCCAGTCAGGGTTTTTATTTTTATTTATAAGTATTTACCTGACTTTTTAAACATTATTGGAACCTTTAACGTCTGCAGCTCAAACTGGGTGAGTATTTTATGTGATTTCTAGAGATCATTAACATTTCTAACACTTCACAGTAGCTAGAAATCTTTTAATTCTGCTGTCAGTCATAGAGTGTAACAATCCTGTTGCAAATGGTGATAAGTACAAATCTTCTAGATTGCCTTAAACTACTGATATGCTGTAGATAGGACAATGTGTGCTTACAAATAAAGGAGAATATCACTGTTCAGCAAAAGAACTGGAGATTTCACTTTTGATTCAAGAGCAAAGGAGAAACTTGGGAGGTAATTTGAATTACTAAGTCCTATAGCTGGAGTGTGTGTGTGTGTTAAATCATTATGTATATTTATGCCCAAGACAAACATGTGGGACAAGGAATTATCTCTAGCAAAAAAAAAGACCGTATCTAATAAAAACGTGCTGTCAGGGTTTTGTGTGCATCTCATGCACAATGTAGGAGAGGTTTTTTTGCTGAAGCCAATACTGTGACTGCCTGGTGAACTCTACAACTGATTTGAAACTCCAGATGAGTTTGTTCTTCAAAAATAGAGGCTTCAGTGTGGGCAGTTTCATACAGCAAAAAGTGAAAGTTCATTTTTCAATGCCAAGTTGTGACTGGGAAGCTTATACCTCTTTGTGTTGCATCTACTTTATAGAATGGTTTGGTATCACTTAAAAAAAAAAACATTTGGATTTCACTCTTGAAACAGGAAAAATTGTGTGTTGAGAAAGGCACTTTCAAGGCGGTCATAATAGCTATTCCTGCACTGTGGAAGAATAAGATGCTGAGTGATTGCATTTTCTTCCACAGTCACATCCCTAAATCTTGGTTCTTTGGGGTTTTTTAATTGGGTTTTGAAATGAGTCTTAACATTTAAAAAAGCAGACCGTTCTTACTGTGAAAGTCATTCGTATGCTAAAGTAATGGGTTTAGCGTTTCCCTCCTACAATTGAAAACGTGCTGGCTTTGGTACCCATTTCAGTTGTCTGTCCTCTTAAATATAATTTAAATATCATTATTTTGAGAAAAATATTTTTTCATTCTTCTCCTCAGTAGAAAGGCTGTATTTTGGGGCCGGGCCAGTTTATCAGTTATTAGTTTATTAGTTAGTTTATTAGTTAGTTAACTTCGGTAAGTGTGGCTTTGTTGATGATTTGTGATAAAGGTATGAAAAGTCTTCCTGATGGTCTGGGAGCATATGTGTAACAAAATGTGAATGAACATGTGCTTACCACAGGAAACAATGCTTGTTCTCTGCCAAGGAAGTTTCTTTTTACTTCTTGAGATGCCGGTGGGTTCTGTACCTGCAGAGAACAGCGGAATGGAGTGAAATCTGATGGTGGTGGTGATTAGCTAAAATGTGGTTGCTGAAAATGTCAGGCCACCATTAAGCTTTCTGGAGCTTGAGTGATCACTGAACAGCATGTAGTGCTGAGGAGCTGTGAGTCGAGCTTGGTTTTGAATAGGTGTCATGGTTTAACCCCAGTGGGTGTGTAAGCACCGCACAGCTCCTCACTCACCTTCCCCCTTGGGAGGGAATCAGATGAGTGAAAGTGAGAAAACTCGGAGAAGATACAAATGGTTCAATAGGTAAAGCAAAAGCAGCACACACAAGCAAAGCAAGACAAGGAATTCATTCCCCATTTACCATGGGTGGGCAGGAGTTCAGCCATCTCCAGGAAAGCAGGGCTCCATCACACCTGATGGTGACTTGGGAAGACAAATGCTGTCGCTCTGCACATCCCCCCTTCCATCTTCTTGCAGCTTTGTATGCTGAGCATGACATCATATGGTATGGCATATCGCTTTGGTCAGCTGTCCCAGCTGTGTCCCCTCCCAATTCCTTGTGCACCCCCAGCCTACTCGCTGGTGGGGTGGGGTGAGGAGCAAGAAAAGGCCTTGGCTTTGTGTAAGCACTGCTCATCAATAACAAAAACACCTCTGTTTTATCAACGCTGTTACCAGCACAAATCCAAACCATAGAGCTGTACTAGCCTTTATAAAGAAAATTAACTCTATCCCAGCCAAAACCAGCACAATAGGAAAGTAGTATTATGTAACCCGGTCAGAGTGGCAATGGAAAAATTTGGAACAAAACCCCAGAGACAGGCTAAAAAGCAGCTTTTTGTGTGTCTGCTATGAAAGAGTACACCCAGAGAAGAGCAGAAGGCCATTTTATTTATGTCAGTGTCTGATGCTGTGGTCATCAGTATTTTTCATAGTTTTCATTTAACTTGGGCAGAGGGGCTTCTGTGGAAGTTACAGAAATATTAGTACTGCGGTCAGTCCACCTAAAAATAAATATATGAATAGTTTATTTTAAATAGCAGGAATGAACAGTAAAATGCTTAAAAGCTTGTAATTACTGTAAGGCTGAAGAGCTGTTCCTGAAGAACTGATACTCTTTTTAACAAAAGAGACCACAGGTCAGACGTAGCACAAAGCTTTTAAAGTTGCTGAAAGACCTAGAATTGACTTCTGCCAAAAAAGTTAAGACTTGGCTGAGGAGCAGAGGTCATGTGGTTGAAAACAAGGTATTCTTGGGGAGCGCAGGGGGGGTTGCTCTGCCGTTATAGCCATGAGGGACAAGAGGCCTGAGGTGGGAAAGGCCGTATAGCTCAAAGCCAGAGCAGCGGAGTGGACAGCGGCATCCGTGGTAAGAAAAAACTTGCCAGGCATTTGGAATAATGGGGGGAAATAACACACAGCATGGATGATAAGCTTATGATAACATCATCATTAGCTCAGAGGAATTCCTCACAGGAACAGCGGACAGTATTTTAGTAGAGACAGGTGAATGGACTAGGCCATAAGAACATTAAGTAAGGCCAGGCAGGGTCACAGCAGTTTTCTGTCCAAGAAGGTCAGGGGTCTTTCCCCAGCAGTAGCAGTGGGAAATTCTGTCTGGGGAGAGCCTGGAAACCTGGCTGCTTTCTGTGATCCTTTCCCTGTTTAGTTACCCCAGCATTCACAGTTTTGTCCTTGGGGGGGAGGGTGNTTTTTTTAAGTTGTTTTCAGATGTAGTTTTGAGATTGTCCCAAGGCTTCCAGCCTGACTTCAAAGGTTAAACGAGGCTCTGTAGATCCGTGTTCTGGCTTGCATGTGCATGCCCAAATGCTGGAGAGGGACTGTGTGTGTGTGTGTGTGTGTATGTGTGTGTGTGTGTAAAGGTCTATCCCTTCCCAATCCTTTTAACACTCAGTTTTTTCCATCATTTTGTATCACCTTGTATGATCTGCCTCCTGCAGCCTAATACCCTGGAAATAGTAGATAGTTCTTGATAATTATTATTTTTTATTTTGTTCTGTGTGTGCCCTTTCTGTGGAAAGGAGGCAATAGCCACTGAAAGAAAACCTGCTTTTAGGAGGGTTTTAACTGGGAGAAGACTGAGGATAAATATTGGTGAATCAGCCACTACTTATAAAGTGCTGAATATATAAGCAAAGAAAAAAATAGGAAACACCCCATTTGTAGTAGGGCTAAAGAGAGAAAGACACATTATTGAACTAAATATTTTGATTTCATCAAGGTCTGTGCTCAGTGGCGCTGTGTTGGGCTGACATCACTGGGTAAAAGTTTTGGAGATGGTTTCTAAAGGGTAGGAGGGTAGCAGAAATTGTCGAGCCATTCTTTAGCTTCCTTTTAAAAATGCCGCTCACTTGGCAGAGGAGATACAGAAGTGAATTGTTCTGGGAACCTTGAAGCAAGTGCAAAAGCCAACAAAGTGATCCCACTTCCTGGTGGTACTCCTGCTGGTGGGGGTGTTGGAGTCCTTGTTTACACAGAAATCACAAAACTCCTAAATTAATATAATGGAAAGGGATGCTTTCCGCTGCCTGAGAAGAAGAGTAACTCTGGGAAGGTTGGGTGGTGCCAGACGTTTCTCTGTATTGTTTCAGGCAGGTTCTGGCAAGAGCTATTGAGAAAACAAAGCATGTGTGTATGCATGTTCTACACTCTCACTGATTAATGCTGTTTCCTCAAGCTACCATGTAAAATTATGCTTGGCATCTGAGGTGTTCCACAGGAAGATATAACATATTTGTCATGGTACAAAGAGCGCTATAGTTTATGTGAATAGGTTTTGTGTGCCTGCATTGGGTTGTTTTTTCCATGGGAGAACAACAGCATAAGAATATAGTCAGGGACTGTGGACATTTACAGAAGACCACCACTGCTGAACTTCAAAATGTATTCACTTGTTATATCATTTTAATAGGGAGATCAGCATAAAACTATGACTAGCTCCATATTAAGTGCAAGAAGAGGACCTCTCACTTTTATATAGATCCTTGCATTGCAAAGTTGTGCATTGCTGCCCAAATCCCTGAAAACACTTTTGTGGAGACGTGCCTAGTAGATATGAGGTGCAATAGAAGAAAAACTTTTGAGGAAAAAAAAAGAAAAAAGAAAAAAAACCCACAAAATTTAAGGTGGTCCCCAATTTTTACTGCTTATAAATACAAAACTATGTTGTCCACAGGCATTTACAAGAATAGGTGTTGGCTCCATCCTTTTCTTGCACGACGGTGTGGCTTTCCATGTGCAGCGGGTATCAACAGGAGCTGCTGCATACACAGATGCAGAAGAGCCATAGCTTTGGCTCTCATAAAAGCTTGTGTTTCCATTAAAAATCTGTATCAGCTGGAAGGAACTTATTACTGTGGCCAAAAGCCCCTGCCAGCTAACTTCTTACACAAGTGAAGATTAATTTATTATAAAATGGAAAATAATCTCTATATGATTTAGGAATGTAATGCAGAGTTTTAAAGGACAAGGATTTTGAATGCACTGCAGAATCATAAAGTCCAGAGCTTGATTATGGATCTGTTTGTAAAGCATCACTATCTGGAAGTCTCAGACAACGTAGGGACTGTGATTTTTAGGGGGGTTTTTTGAGAGCTGCTACTGGGATCGAGACCTGCATAAGATAGCTAAGCCTCCTGGCCCATGGTGCTCAGAAAGCCTATTTCTTGCCCTTGTTGTAGGGTAAGAGATTAGTGATGACAGGATGCTGTTTAAATACAACAGGATGGTGGCAGTGCTTGTTAAGGAACAATTGGACACAGTTTGCTCTGATGTTGAACAAATACTAAGGCTTCTTCTCACTTCATGGCAAAATGCATGCCAAATCAAATGAGTGAGTGTGTTGGTGGCACGGAAAACATTTGCCTGGAGGAGCTAAGTATGCGCTTGCTCACTTGGAATAACAGTGATCCAGAAAGACTGCACTACAGAGACAAGAACAAATAGAAGGTAACAACATTAAAGGTGTGATCGGGAGTTTTCAGTATATATCAGGTGGTATTTCTGGCAGACATTTCAGCCCACCTACAGTGACACACAGATTTCATGAGGTAACCTCTTGTTGACTGATTGCAAAGAGCAGGATTCTGAGGAGAGGTAAGGCAGGCTTGCTATTTTTGAAGATTTTAGAGCAGGCAATATTTAGGTGTTACTTTTTCCTTTCTCTGAAATCACAGTTTTCAGTTCTTTCCCAACTGAGTCTTTGTATTCCAAATTTTCTCATGAATACATGTTTTCCTGAAGCTATATCGCTGTTGACTGAGAGCTGTCATTCCTGTAAAAGATTGCTCTCACCAGTTGCTTCAGAATAGGACTGTGCTTGAGATGTTTTTTTTTAAATGTTGGAGTTACGTGCAGCACTTTTCTCCTGTACTCATAAGTCCTCACTACTTTTTCACTTAAGACAAATCTGTTCCTGAGAGCTTGATGCAAGCAATATTACAAATAGCCATATATATTTTTTCAAACCAGTTCCATAAGAAAACCTATACATTTTATTAAAGACACAACTGTGTGCCTCAACTCAACCCCTTTCATAGAATCACAGAATGGTCTGGGTTGGAAGACACCCCAAGGATCATAGAGTTCCAACCCCCCTGCCACAGGCAGGGCCACTGACCTCCAGTCAGGATCTAGACAGGGTTGCCCAGGGCCCCATCCAACCTGGTTTTACTTACCTTTAAGTGAGCAAAATGGAGTAAAGCTCTTTACAATCCTATTTTTATAGGATTATAGTACAGGGATGAAGGATTTCTGTTTGGATGTTTCATGTTGGTTTGGTTGGGGTTTTGTTTTTGTAATAAAGAAGCAAAAAATGGAAATAACATATGATGTGGTTTGATAC
Source organism: Zapornia atra (assembly GCA_013400835.1). Lineage (NCBI taxonomy): Eukaryota > Metazoa > Chordata > Aves > Gruiformes > Rallidae > Zapornia > Zapornia atra. The sequence goes on along the minus strand of VZTU01032074.1, from coordinate 51,037 downwards.
ACTGCTCTGGGTGCAGCTGGCCTGAGTGAAGCATTTATCACCATGATCTTTTCACTGCAATGTCCTCTCCCTGGGAAGCTTGTCCTCTGCTGTGCCAGTGTGACCAGATGGCTCTGCGGCTGCGCTGTAACAGAGCGGCAGCACAGTCAGTCCCAACAGTCTCGTTTGGAAAAGTGTGGTTAGAGAAAGAGAAAATAAAAAAGGGAAGTGTTCTAGGAAAATCCAAATGTCAAAACTGGCTTAGGGATTGATTGTGCATGCAGTTATTTGGCAGAGCCAACAAGGAAATGGCTTGAGTTAGGGGGAGGGGAGGAGGAGGAGGAAGGGTTGATGCCAAACAAGTGTGAACAGAGTGGGGTTTTGTAGTTTCTTGACCTGACTTTACTTCAGACAGCATGGCCTGGCCAACAGTGCTCTAAATTAATGCAGTTAAGGTTGCAAACTTGAAATCCAGGGTATGTACGATGTGCACTGTTGCTATTATTAAATCAGAATGGCTTTGTGGCCATAATCCGTGGGAGTGCACATTGGATGGATGTCCCATCCCTGGAGGTGTTCAACGCCAGGTTGGATGGGGCTTTGGGCAACCTGGTCTAGTGGAGGGTGTCCCTGCCCATGGCTGGGGGGGTTGGAATTAAATGATCTTTGAGGTCTCTTCCAACCCAAACTATTCTGTGATTCTATACTGGAGTCCAAGTAGCAGGAGTTAGGGACAGGGAAAGGATAAATGTGTTTGACTTCTGCTTAAATATTGGTAAAACTAGTCCTGGATCACTGCAGTTCTTGAGTAGAATTTGACTGCAAATACGGTCATCAAAATTTAAGTATCTTCTTGTTGGGGTTTAGATGCTTACTTTGCTGTAGTCAGAGGGCATGTAGTCAATACAGTTAGCGGAGTCTAGAGAAATGTTCAGCTGTAGGGTCACTAGGTATCCATTTAAAGGGTAGACAAATCACTTTCTAAACTTCTAAACTCAGACAGGAGTTTCACTGGGTAGGTCATATGTAGACTCCCACATTCAGGTTTCTGAGTCTCAGATCCCATCCCTTGGGCTCCACTCATCCATTAGAGATCCTACCGGGTCACCAGCTGCAGGTCCAGAATGGTGTGGTTCCTATGGTACTAGGTCCTATATCATAGCTGTCAAACCTATGTGGTATGACTGCCATCACAAAACACCCTAGGAACTTACAGACAGGGAACTGCATGGTACCCCTTATACATATATTTTACAAGAGATGCTGAAATACATTGTAAGATCCATTTAAAAACAAACAAAACTACACAACTTCTTTTTTTCATTACGGAAGAGGATGGAAGACCCCAAAGATCTGTCCCTTGAGCTTGTTAGAGAAAAGATGGGAGTGGTGTTTTGTAGGTACTTTCACAAGGAGATCGAGGGTTCTTAAGTACCCACTGGAGCAAAGTGCCAGCAGACCTGAGGGGTTCATAACGGGGTTCTAGCTGAAGGACAGGTGCCCTTTTCAAAGAAGTACTTAAGGCAAACATGAATGGAGCTCGGGGTATAACCAATAGGGAAGGGCAGTGGTCTATAGGACAGAAGGGTAGACATCTTATGAGACATCTCAAACTCTAAATTTTGCTTTTGCATTTTTGTCCTCTCAGCTTTATTAAATGGTTTCAAATGGCTTACAATTTGTGGTGCTTAAGATTTCTAACAGTATATAAATGGTGTTGTTTCTGCAACAAGGGAAAAGCTTATAGCTTGTGATCTGTGTATGGCTTATAGCTTGCAATTCCCATGTCTTTCTAGATTTTTTTTTCTCATTTTTTCTTTACCTCATATGAAGTGCTTTTCTCTTGTGTGGTTGTGGTAGAGAAATACCTTGCTCTTCCCAAGTTAAGAACTCTTTAAGATGTAAACTCCAGGAGATGACTCTCAGCACCTGTAAGAAGTATGTAGGTCATCAGAAGATGAAGGGAAAGCACATGTTTCGCAAGTGAACGTGCTGATCAGAGCATTCACTTCCCCAGAGGGTTATAGGAGGATATGCTTGCTCCAGTAAGACAGGAGATTTCTTGAGGAAACATAAGCATCCAGTGAATGGAGTGACTGAATAAAGCATGATGGAAATCTCTAAGGACTCTTGCAAGCAGCAGGATGACTCCAACAGAAACAGCACATGCTTTTCTATACTCAAAGGAAAGAGTATGTGTAATCTGTGAGTGGGAGAGTCTTCTTTCTCCAGGGAAACTGAAGCAAATTTAAAGGTGGACATTGGACTATATGGCTCCATTAGAAAGCAAATCAGATTTCTCCCTTCAGATCTTTGCAGTTTTGGTAGCCTGTGCATCCGTTGCCTTTTGTGTGAGGTGGCCGTGTTTCCAGCACTGTGCAGGTTAGCTGTAAAATGTAACTAAACAGTTCCTAATTTTTTGTAATGTGACTGTTGTTTTCTTCACAGTCATTACAGAAGGCTTATAAATGATAACATTAAGAAATACAGTAAAAGCTGTTAGGTTTATAGGCCATGATTCTTTCCTGTAGGGGACTCTCACCAGCTTAGCTTTCTGATGGCATTTTCAGTCGGAAGCCGATTCTGCTGGACAAGGTCTGGATCCCTGGTCCTGAGCACTTCTTGCTCTGCAAACTGAATCCCTAGCTTGCTGCTTGTCTGCAGAGAGGAGAGCAGTCAGACTGCACGCATACTGTTCTCAACAGCCTGATGCTGATCTTGGGTCCTCTAGCCTGCATGCGGTGGAGCTACTAGAAGTTGGGGCAGTCTCCAGCTGAAGAGGTTTGTTGTCTCTTGTGAAACTCAGGAGCTAGAACCTTTGCCTTAGCTCAACGCAGTAACTACATGATTACAGCCTGCAAATGGTTGTGTCTGGCTTTCAGACTATTTCATTAAGAGTTAATTTATATGCAAGTTTGGTTTTCCAAAAAAACAACACACATGACTGATCCACCCTATCATAAATTTTTATAATGATAAGGTGGTGCAGGCTCATCTAAAATTCCTTCCAAAGGCGGTGCCAGATTTTTACTTTACTCATCCTAACCATCTTTTCCTTCCCTATATTTTCGCCGTAGCAAGGCTTTGTTTACATTAGCTGGATCCTAATAGTTCTACTCCCACTCCCACCCCCACCGGCACTTTGCAACATATTGTAGATTATCATCACTAAAACTTTGGTTTGGCTTTTTTATTTTTTATTAAGCAGCATGTATTTTTATCAGAATTCTTCTCCTTGAAGCAGCTTTCCTCAACACTTCACTTTAGGTTTGTGGCTGGTGGTATGAGGAGACAGAAGTACTTCAGAAACTGCTTTTTTGTGGCTGTCTAGGAGGTGATGGAGGGAGAAGGAGAAGGCAGCAGGCGTATCAAGCAGATTTGGGATTGAGTTATCAGAAGGAAGGAACGGACTTCCATCTCCATTCGCTAATGAGGATGGAGGTGAAGGGGGCCTTTAGAAATTAGCTAATGGGTGGCTGGCTGGCAGGCTTGGCAGAGACAGTGAGCAGTACTGGGGAAGACAGTGGTCCAGACAGGAGAAAATTTGGAGGATGTTGGGAATCATTATTTCCTTTCTCCTCACCTTTCGTAAAAACGAAATACGCTTACAGGGTTTTAAAGAATGCCAGAGAAGTAGAAGGTAGAGAAGGGCTGACAGCAGCCGTGATGAGGAGTCAGGTGAGGCTTTGTTTTGCTTTGTGCTGACATAACCGTGTGCATAATTGATCCAAGTGCAATACCATGCACTCTCGCTGCCACCTTGCCTCCTCGTGATGAAATCTAGGTAAAACGTTTGCAATCTACTGTATGTATCTAGAAGGTCAAACAACATGCTGCTGTCAACACCTTAACCCACAGATGAGCAGCGTAGTGGTAATGCAGCTTCCTTCAGAGCTCCTTCCCCATACCTACCCTATAGCTATTTTCCCTAATAGGTTTATGAGACCCTATAATGTGCTTTCAGGATCTATGAGATGCAATGCAGTTATGCCGATAAATCTTCTGTCATGAACTAAGGTCTTGCCTAAAGCCAAGGACTAAATTGTGCTGACTCATGCAGCCATAACGTAAGGTGTTTGGTCAGATGAAGTTAGGGTAAAGTCAGAGAAGCCTCAAGAAAAAAACCAAACCCAGATGTAGAGGAAAAGTTTGTGCTCAGTTTTGGATTTAAAGCTGGGGGGCGGGAGGGTTTGCTACCAGAAGCCTAACAGGAAATTCAGTGTTTCATACGCACATCCACTGAAAGAGTCTGAAAATCCAAGTGTCTCTCTGGTCTCTCAGCTTTTGTGTTATTTAACTTTTCCAATTCAGTGCACCAATAAAGTGACTAAAGCCTTTTTGCTGTCAGGCACACGTTCTTGGGACCCACTGGCCACTGATGTGTTTTTGGCATCCAGAAATCAGGCCAGCTGGAATCTACCTGTGTGTCGTATGTGATGATGAAGAAGGCTCCTCTGCAGTCCCTGAAGGGGAGACATTTTAGAAAGCACTACGATTTCTAAGGAATTTGTTAATGACAATAATGTAGGAATTGAGTGTTGAGGCAGAATTTCATCTGTCTGGGGTTTGTATGGGATGGGTTTCTTTTTGTATGGGTTGTTTGAGGGTTTTTCCCTCCGATTTTAAAGAGCGAAGGGGCACGCTCTGATTTTAGTGTGCTTGTACTCCTGACATAGATACACACACAGAGCTGGTGTTCTGGAAGAAATTTGTGTGCAGATAATGCTTTTCATAGTGTATGCAAACTGAAAGTTTGATGTGAAAGATGTGGTCTGCAGGAAATAGGAAATTTCATTCAGAAACTTGGGCCAGTATCCACCTTCCTAAGCAACAAAGCTTCATTCCACACTATATCTGGTTTTCCAAGAATAAATTCAAGTTTAGACCAGCCATTCATCTTGTACTCTGAAATAAACCTGGTACAACTAGCCTCTTGAATGGCATTTCTTGCAGTGTTTAACATTTTCTTCTCATTTGTAATGTTTCCCAGTGTAGTCCCTTGGGAAGAGAAAACTCACTTTCTCTGGTTTTCCTCTAAATTGGACAAAGTTGCTTTTAGGAAAAAATTAGAAGCCAGTGTTGAAAGTCACTCTTTCATCTGTCAAGTCTTTGAACCATAAGTCAGTCTTCCAAGAGTTTCTTTTTACCTGGACTGAAAACTTACCTGTGATTCACCAGATAGCTTGGGTTCGTTAAAGATGAGTAGTCTGTTCCTTTTATTATCTATTGCTGTGTGACAGCAGTCACAGAACAGTCCACAAAGACAGGCGCTAGCGCTCAGTCAACCAGTCTGTAAAGACACTTCTTAAAGAACAAATAATGCTGAAGAAAATTATAAACTGCCCACTTGGTCAAATTAGGTATTACTGTACATTCAAGTTGCTTAAAAATAGATGTTGCCTATATGTTATACAATGCCTCTGCTCTTAAATTTGGGAGTTTATGTTTAAATGCTTAAGTGCTTCAATAGCATTAAGTAGTTTTGTACTTGTTCTAAATTAAATTCTTCTGGCAAAGAGGTTTTTTTTATTTTGTTTCTATTGTGTTGCAGACTCTCCTACAGATTTTTGGTGTGGTGGCTGTGGCTGTGGCAGTGATTCCTTGGATACTCATCCCCTTAATTCCACTATTTATTATTTTCATTTTTCTTCGGCGATACTTTTTAGACACTTCAAGAGATATTAAACGTCTAGAATCCACAAGTATGTAGCTTGGCGGGACTTGGTGTTGGTTTGAACCCTGCTTATTATTCTGTGAAATGCTAGTATTTTGTAGACAATCCATCAAAGGATCTTTTCTTTTGCTATGCAAATAACTTCCTTATTGCCTTGGTTCCCAACTAGTGAATTACACCCTCAGCTCCTGTTTTGCGTAATGATAAACCTGAGGTCAGCTTAACTATCTGTAAGTAAAGCAAGTTAAGAACATGGCTCTGTTTCTGGTCTTTGGGACCTTGCATGCACATCCTAATGGAGTTTCTGACCTAATCTGACTCTTGTGCCTGACTTTAGGTTGACTGTGATATGAAATATTAAGCATTATGAATAACAAACATGGGTGTATCGTGTCATTAATAAAGCTCAAAGAATTTCTTCAGTGACAGCTATTGTTAAAAACATAAGACATTTTTTGTATAAATTAATCTGCCTGGCTGTCTGACTGATTCTAATTGAATAAGTGAGCTTTAGTTAAAGATACTGCATGTTTATTCTAAAAGGATGCAGTGCAGTAACTTGTATGTTTAAATATAAAGTGGTAGGATTAAAGATTAGTGGGGTACAAAAAGAATTAAATGTTGTCCTTCAGCTATTGCTAAGTTACTCTCATTTCCCTTTGTAGCTCGAAGTCCAGTGTTCTCCCACTTGTCGTCCTCCCTCCAGGGACTTTGGACTATTCGGGCTTTGAAAGCAGAGGAAAGATTTCAAAAATTATTTGATGCACACCAAGACCTCCACTCAGGTTTGTGATGAACTGACATGAAAAATCAAATACCTTGCTCTGTAGGAGGAGAATGTCTTATGCCCTCAGCGACATGTATGGAATGTACATTAAAATCAGTAGGAGCTTTGCATTTGTCTCTTTAGGGTAAAATTTCTCTATTAGAACAAAAACATTATTATCTGTCTAGATTTTGAGAGTTTACTTTGGGCTGTAATAAAATTCGAGATACCCACACAGATGTTTTAACAACGTCTGAGATTAACATTTTAAAATATGTCTGAATATTTAGAGAATAATTTCTGACATTTACCTGGATTCCATCTTTAACCATCCATCTTCTTGTGTTGAGGGCTCCAAAGCTGGACACAGTATTCCAGTTGAGGTCTCACCAGAGCAGATTAGAGAGGCAGAATCAATTGTCACCAGGAAGCTGCTATAGGCTGTTTCCAGGGACACTGGTCTTCTGGGTTTCAGAGAAGTACCTACATTATCATGGTGAATTCAATTTCTGGAGATAGGTTTGTGATTTGATGCAGTGCTATCTTCTGCATACATTTTTCCATGTACCTAGGTGTATTACTGTCCATGAGACTGTATCAGATGTCTTGTTTAATGAAACCAGCTGCTGAATGTGTGGTCAGGCATACACAAAGTTGATGTAAATAGGACTAAGAGGTTACCAGCTCTGGACCTTACCAGGCTGCCTCTTGCTATAGAACCATTGAATGGTTTGGGTTGGAAGAGACCTCAAAGACCATCTAGTTCCAGCCCCCTTCCTTGGAGGGATTGCCCAAAGCCACATCCAACCTGGCCTTCAACACTGCCAGGGAGGGAGCAGCCACAGCTTCTCTGGGCAACCCGTTCATCCTCACATTTTCCCTCTGCTGCCCTCCATAAGTTACACAAAGTTCTCTTGGTTGGATTGTTGATTACACTCTCTAATCTGGCTATCAAAAATGATCTGGTTTACTTCTTCCCTTTTTTTAGAAAAGGGAGGATTTTTTCTTTATTTTGAATCTTTCCTAGGCTGGTCTAAGGAACATTGCCACAGCGCACTGGTCTTTAGCATGGAATAATGACAAGCAATGCAGAAAGGGTTGGAATGTTAACCTTCTGCTATGACTTGGTGGCAGCTGGAACAATTCATTTGACTGCAGCCTAAGCAATGAATAATGCCATACTTTGTTATGGCTACTTGACTTCTGGTTTTGGCCTTGAATTCAAACACTTTCCCTTCTGTATTGCAATATCTTTTCCTTCTATTTCCTGTATCTTGTCCTGTGGGAGATCTGTCTGGGTGGAATTTAGCACCAAACTGTTGAACACTTGGATGTGAGTGCACAGTGGAGATGTCCACCTGTGAGCTTCACCAAAAGTAGCTATGTGCTTTTAGTCAATTGAATGGCTCTGTAACTCCACGGGCTGCACTGAGTAGCTCTTCTGGGAGCTTAACCAGCTGCAGCTGCCTTCTGAAGTCTTGGCTCTGACAGTTGTGTTGTGATATGTTCTAGCTAAAAGCCTGTAGACTGTAGTCCAGCTACAGCACATGTAGTCGTACTTCTGCTTTTGTATAAGACTCCTGAGTCCACTGCAGTTAAAAAAAAAATACTTCCATTTTTAAAAAATTGGACCATGAATCAGACCTTGACTATTTCTCTTTTCAATTACTGTATGTTCTACTAACTGTGGTTGCCATTGTGGTTGCCATTAGTATGAAAACTGGGTTAGACCCTATCAGGAAAATCAGGCAATACTCTAATCATCATTGGTCCATACAAGGGTGCACTTGAAGATGGAAAAGCGGGTTTCCTTCATCAATTTATAATATTAACGTGGGTTAATGTGATAATTAATCAGATTCGTTTTCTAATAATCCACTGTTCTTATGTCTTTGTAAAATACACTTCAGAGGCCTGGTTTCTATTTTTGACAACCTCGAGGTGGTTTGCTGTGCGTCTGGATGCCATCTGTGCCATCTTTGTTATAGTAGTTGCTTTTGGTTCCCTGCTTCTTGCCAAAAGTAAGTACAAATGTTAGAAAAAGTTCACCCAGTAATTACCATGTAGAGTAATGTCTAATTCTTTTTCATAGATTGTTGTTTCTAATTGTTTAAGGACTGTAATTAAGTTAAATGTTTCTTTCTAGATCATGATCTTTTCCTCAGTTTAGGGCATGGGGCTATTTCTGTTTTCCTGCAGATACCGGAGGCAGTTCAGGCTGCTTCACATCTTGGGCTCGTATCTGCCATCATCCCCAAATGTGCAAACGAACTTGCAGATCTGTAGTCTTCCCTTTTGAGGTTTCAGAGCAATGGCAACAAATAAATCTTCTTTTTCCTCAAATTTGACTGCCTTTTTTTGGGCCTACAGGGCTTTGCTTTTCATGCTGAAACACCCACAGAGCTGCTTTTTAACAACCTTTTTTTTTCCTTTCTACACATGGCACAGTAGGCCAAAAGGCCGGCTGAAATTCCTAGGGATACTCTTCTAATATCTTGGATCAGCAGGATAGGCCAGTTCCAGAAAGAAAATCACCTCATAATAACACATTTTATGTTCACTGTCACTCATGAGCTGTCATTAATGTATGCTTCATCCAGGATGTAATTGGGCTAGTTGTACTAGAATGAGATAGTCATCTGAAATATGAGGGAAGAAATAATTATCTTGGACATGAAAATTAGTGCTAATTTCCTGGTTTTGTTTCTTTTCTTTTTCCTTTGGATGAGTTCTGTGTATGCATGTGTGTTTTAAAATTTGAGCACTCTGTGCTGCTCAACGCAGAAAATGTTGAGCTAGGTTTGCTGTTATTAGAATGCAAAAAGACAAGTCAAAACAATGGCCCTGAATCTTTCATTGCCTCTGGATAAGGAGTAGCTCTCTTGAAGTCAATAGAGCTATGCTAGGATAAAGTTCAAGTAAGTCAGAGGACAATCATGCTTAATATCAGGGCAGATAGAATTAATTTATTTTATGAGACTAGACCCAGTGAAGACAATAAATGCTTACATAACCAGGGGAAGAAATACTCTGTCCTGTTATTTTATCTGATCACTTACAGAACTACAAAGGTGATGTAAATGTTGGTAACTCATTTTGTAATCCTTTTACACTCATTTTTGCTTAGGTTTAGGGGCTGATGTAATTCCCTTAGAAAAAAAGGGAAAAGTTACTAAAGCTTAGCTAGATGAGGACGACCCTAACATGCTAAGTACAGTCTTGAGGCTGAACTGCAGTTTTTAGATAAAATGCCAGGCCAAGGAGAATTGGGACTTTCTTTTACAAATATACAGACAATTTCCAAAATGTACCACCACTCCCCTCCTCCCCACCCACACCCCGCTCCCCAAAAAAATGCCACAAGTAGCTGTTCTGCCTGGAGCTACTCATTGAACAGATGGCATGTATGGTGTAACCAAACAAAACTCTGGCTGTGATGCTTCCATCATATAAGTAACCTCAGGAAAGTGAAGTTAACCCAGATTTTGTGTAATTACCAGTGCACCTATTTGATTGTGGTTTTCATTTGTTCTGCAGCTTTGAACGCGGGGCAGGTTGGTTTGGCGCTGTCCTACGCAATCACCCTCATGGGAACGTTCCAGTGGGGAGTTAGACAGAGTGCTGAAGTTGAAAACCTGGTAACTTTCATTTCTTCATTTTTACCTCTTGGTTCCCTGTGACAGGAGGCCTTAAGGATGGGATTCTTCTTAATTAACTTAGGACGTTAGTACTTTAGCAAGTGATCGAGGCAGCACTTAACAGTCCATAAAGAAAAATAGCCTCTTCCATGGTATAATTTGTCTGGCTGATTTTGAATGTCTGTTGAGTTAAATTGTGCCCAGTGACTGTCCCTCTCCATTCATAGTAAGGAAGGCTTTATAATCACCCTTTACAGCAGAAAGGAGACTGTCTGGTTGCACTGTAGTCAATTCCCTTGCAACTTGCTAAAATTACAGGAAAGCAATCCCTCTCTGTAAGTAACATCTTTTTAATTTAATTTCAGTTTGGATTTGGGATTTTTAATTTATTATTTATTATTGCATTTTAAAATTGTATTTATATCCCCCGTGGCATTTTTAGGGCCCTGATAATTTGTTGTAAAGGCTTATGTCCTCTTAATTTGTTGTAAGTTAACAAATATTTGAAAATATTTGTTTATAGTCAAATGAGAGAATTATGTATTTTCCAAAACATATGAAGTAAAGTGCCATCTACCAATTTACAGTATTTACGAACATGTTCTAGTTTGCATATTTACTTTCTTAAGTTAATATATAAGAAAAAAGATTTTTAAAAGAGCATAATGAGCATAAACCTCTTTTTTTTTTTTTTTTTTTTTTTTTTGCTTTGTGTTGACAGCTGAAGTTTACTTGTAATTATGATTTGCTGACCATGGTCTAGGAAATACATATAGTCCTTCTGTAAAAGTTCCAAAGGCATGTTTAATAACAGATAAAATGAATAAGAATGTTAAATTTATATATTTTTTTTGTCTAGCACATTGCTTCTTGAGAGCATTTTTCAGGCATGAGTAAACTAGTGGTGACAGACTTCAGTAAGGAATGGGAAGAAAGCTTTCAGGCTTTTTCATACCAGTTGGGAAGTTTTGGAAGTGTCAATCTCTGGAACTTTTGCATAGTGTGTTGCTCTCTTGAAGGCTGTGATTCAGAAGTACTTTGGAGGAGAAAGGCTTGCCATTCTCTAGGCTGGCTTTCATGATCATTTTATGGAGCTATGATTATTAGCATCAACTTCTTTGACAGGCGAACGTCCACCAAAAATCCCTTGTTACTAAAAGCTGGCTACATTTGGGGGAGGCAAGAGCATTTCCTCTCTGTTCTGCTCTGTTGTTCTTTCCTTGTACTCTTTTCATTGGAGCTTATTTTGTAATGTGAAAAGGGCAGGTGGCAGTGACAACGGAGAACTTACTGCCTGGTGATGTCTGTCCTTAAAGCCCCTCCAAGCAGGATAAGCTTACTAGATATCTTTATGGGTACTTTTTCTTTCAGAATCCATCTGTGAGTGGCTGCCATTAAATACAGTTAATTGTATTGAAAAGATGTATGGGTGAAGCAAAAAAGTGCCTGGATAGCTCAACTTCTGTTCCTCTTCCTTCCTGTAAGATTAGATGCTCCAGCAAATATTGCAATTTCTTTCATATCTGGCATAAAATACATGGGAAAACAAGCTTTGTTGCATAAAAGTCAGTAGAAATAAGGTAACAGCTAACTTGGCTTGTGGAGCTGCTCGTAACAAACATATTTAAAAGATTTGCTGGAGGTGAGCACGGTGGTAACAAGCAGGCCAAAAAAAGGGATGATGGACTTGGTGGTAGTAGCTATCATGCTCATATGGCAGTTTCATGTCTACCTTTGTCTTCCCAGCACACAATGAAATGGTGTCATCTTAGCCAAGACTGACAGACAGCTCTCAAAGCATAGATTTCTTAATACTTATGCACATAGTTAGATTTGTAATTAATCCCACTGGTTAGAAATGAATGCCTATGTATGGATTTACGTAGCTTGATAGATTCAGGTCTGAGTAGGACATAAGATGCATTCTTTCCACTTTTTCAGTTGTATGAAATAAGCAAATATTCTAATCTGTGCTTAAAAGAAAAACTCTGGAATAATTGCCATTGAATCTTTATAGGAAAAATACACACACACATATATATATATATGCATGCAGTATTTGCAGTAAGCTGAAAGTGATGTGTATTATGTATATGTCTTCCTCCCTCCCCTTAGATGATATCAGTAGAACGAGTCATGGAATACACAGAACTTGAAAAAGAAGCTCCCTGGGAGACCAACAAGCATCCACCACCAGAATGGCCCAGCCAAGGAATGATAGCATTTGAAAACGTTAACTTCACTTACAGTCTAGATGGACCTTTGGTGTTAAGACATTTGTCTGTTGTCATTAAACCAAAAGAAAAGGTATGTATATGGCTCTCTTGGGCCACTCAGGAGAATTCAGTGAAGGTGATAAATTGATGTGACCCTGTGTGATAACATAAGTTATAACCATATGGATTTTAGGAAATTAGTAAATGTTTTTTTAAAAAATAAGCCATAGTTAGTCATATTTCATGACAAAAGTAGGAGCCTGTTTATTTCTTGTAAGTACAGAATAAAAGCATCTGCAAGCATGAAACTTCTGTCTGTCAAAACAAAGGGTTAAACAGATTTGATATTTCCTAATCAAATTCGAGTTATGTCAGAATGAGGCAGACATTCAAAACTCAGCCCAGGTTGGTTGTTCCAATCCAAAGGAAATGGAGCTGCATTAGGAAATTGGGGATCCAATAGAGGGGGAACATAAACGGAGCGAAGGATGTCAACAGACAGGGTGAGCAGAGACAATTGGAAGTAAGGGATGTACGTGCTGTCTCACAGAGCCCCGAATGGAAGAGAGAAGAAAGAAATACAAATCAGTTGCAGAACTCTAGAATTGGGGATTTTATTTCAGTTCCTTTCGGCTACCAATCCAATTAACTGTTGCCATTAATTAGATTGGTAGCCAAAAGAAACGTAGAAATAAAACTCTTCCTCCTCTGCAAATTTGACTCTTCCTCCCCAATTTTGACACTATCCCTATTGAAAGGGTGCTGCAGGGAAGGTCTCCCCCACAGACAAAATTAAATTAGAGCCCTGCAGTGTTAATTCGTGCTTTGCTACATTTCAAATGCACATGTACTTTTTTGATTAGGATATCTTCCCTAGGAGGCTGGTTCAACTCTCTACAATCATTGCCCTGGCCTCATTTGTAACATGCTTTTCCATTCAGTCCCAAACCTGTTTCATTCCTCAAGTGGACCTTTTTAATAACATGCATGTTACAAGAATTCAACCCAACTTTGCTGCATGGAGATGATCTCATGGAATTAGTTATGGCTGAGTTAAAAATGGTGTTTAAGAAGAAGAGCAAAAGGGATGTTTATACACTCCCTACTTTTCTTGCCTGTGAGCCATTGCTCTAGCTGTCATATATCCCTCCAGTGTAATAGCAGAAGAGATTTACATTTCTTAGTGAGACACATAAATAAAATAAAATAAAATAAAATAAAATAAAATAAAATATGGAAGCAAGATATGTTAGCAATGTATGACTCAGTCCTTGGTGGGGTCAAGAGAAGGAGGGATTACTGGGGGTATTTATTTTTGCTGAGTGATTGTGCTGTGATTTTGCCACCCTGAAGTGGACTTGCCCAGCTAGAAACTATTGCTAAGAGCTTTGTGTTTGTTTTCTGTGATGTTCTGCACAGTCCTGCATTAGACTGCCACTGTGTAAGTCTCCCAAGCATCTGTGCTCCTTATATTGGTTTTAATTATGGAGAAGAACCAGGTTTCCAGATACTCTGCCTGTGTGGCTGACAGTGAGAGCTCTTAGGCCTGTTCAGAGCGTAACCCCTGGCTCATATGGACTTCTGGTGGCTGCAGGGCCACTGGCAGGGTAAATGAATTTGAATTTCTGCCTTGCTTGTAGTTTTTCCTGTAGCCACCCCTGTGCCCAGTTTGGGAAGCTGCCGGTGGGGTGAGAATGGAGGAGGTGTGTTTGCAGGAGGAGCTCTGCAAGCAGTTGGCTGTGATTAACCTCTTCAGCTACTACAGCTGCAGCAGGAGGTTAGCATGTGCAGCCTTGGGTTTAAACACCACTAACTTTGTTTTAGGGTGCTTATGAATGCTCATTGACTAATAGCTTGTTAAACACACCTTGTCCTGACAGATCCTAAATCTGAGGGTATGGCTACATTAAGAAGTTTGGAGGGTGAGTGCCTAGATTTACGGCACGGCAGCTGTTCACGCAAATGCTCTCCCCAGCTTAGCACGAAAGGGAGGTTGCCCGAGGGCTGACAAAGACACGGGCAGCAGTTTCAGTGGAGTAGCTGACACGCTGTAAATCTCACCCTCATTTTTTGTGCAGCTCTGCTTTGAAGCGCCAGTGACGCTTGAGTAAGGATGAGCCGAGCGTAGCAGGTGTAACTCCTGCGGACGCGCACGGCTGACGGCGGGCAGCAGAATCCTGGCCGTGCTGTCTCTGTTAGGTGGCTGGGACACACTTCCATTTGCAGACCGTGGCTGTATTTGCACTGGCTACGAACATGGGCCTCTGAAGAGTACAATGCATACCCAAAAAATAATACTAAATGTGTATACTGAGAGCTGTTTCAAATTCATGTCAATTTTCAGCAGCCTCTAGTCAATTGGACCAAAAATACAAATAGATTCCTTTAAATACTGAAGAGCAATAGTCCTTTCATTTGATGCCAAACTGAAAGTGGAATTTTGACAATATGCAGAGCAGCTGCATTTTTATTTTAAGTATCAATGTATTTTTTTAACGTTTTTTTCTTTATATCCTTAATACAATACTTTATATCACTGACATTTACAGAGGAACAATTGAACTTTTGTTTTCACAACTCTGGGTGTCTGTGTTCTCCATTCAGCATTTTCTTTCTGAGCTGTAGTGTAACTGTTCAGAACTATTTTTCCTTTGTTTCACTGATATAATTTAGCAGAGTAGACATTTTATCATTTATTCTAACAGATTTGCTTAAATTAGGCTGTATCTTTAACAATAAGCACTGTATAAATGTTCATTAGTCTATTATACAATAGTATAATAATGGATTGCTGGATTGAATTGAACTGGAAAATAGAAGGAGAAAATATACCTTTTACATTATGCAGTGTAAGTTGTTCCTCACAGTATAGGGTTTTGTCTATTTTTGATTAAATGTGGGCATTGCTGCTTTGTCTGAGTTTAGCCCCTGCGACTGTTAGAAAGTTTCTCCTTGCTCTTCTGTGTAATGTTTCCTGTGCTTAATTTCATTCCAGCAGTCATTACTGCATACATCTGAGTCTCAGGCAGTGGGTAATTGCCCTCTGGTGTCTGTACGTATACTCGTGGAGTTTTTCGTGCTGCTTCTTCCCTTTTGCACCCCAATCACTTTGCCAGGCTATATACACTTTTAATCCTCATAAATCCTTCCTCATCAAATCAGTATCTCCATCCCATATTAATTTTATGCTGAACTCCTCTGAACTCCTTCCAGTGTGTTGATTTCTTTCTGGAAAAGCAGCGATTAGAACTGAGTGCAGGAAATAACAAATCCTGCCAGATCAGATCTGCGTAGGGGGTTACACCCATCACCTTCTCTGATAAAATCGATTACTGTGCATTGTTTTCTCTAAGAATCCTTCACCTGAAGACAACATTAAAAAAAAAATTAAAATTTGCTGTTCAAGTAGTATTTAATCACCATTAATTATATGTCTCCTCGTTTATTAATGGGCCTGCTTTCTCCCAAGTGTTGCTTTCATATGAAATATTTCAAGGTCTTAACTCTTTGTCATTAAAGTTAGCAGTCCCATATTTTGCACTGTCTCTCCCTTCTTTTCCCTGAAAGCGTTATTTCTTCACCTTTCATAGAGCTTCTGCTTTTTCTTTGAGTACATATAGAGGCTTGAATCACTGTGATTTTATTATTCACCATCTCTCCTGTTTGGAGAGGAATTGCAGCTTGCTCACATGGCCTTGTAGTTTCAATGCTCCTGTCCTCTCTGTTGAAGGTCTCTGAAGCATGAATACAGTTTATAATCCTCCTGCTAGTTTTGGCTTTATTTTGGCTTTAGAGTTTGACTACTTTGAAGTACTTCACCTTAGCCGTACTAACAAAAATCAGTCTCAGTTATTTAAAATGGGTACGCTGCTCATACACTGTTCCCAAAGTGCTTTATGGGACTCCTGTTTTGGATTGAGAAGTAGGTGCATGCTCGAAATGATTTGCCTAACTTCACCCAGCAGACCAGGTTTAGTATAAAAATTAGCAGCTTTGATTCACATTCTACACCAAGCCACTTTATCTTGTTTACACAATAAAACATCACACCATAAGGAAAAATCTTTTACCTTTGAATGTAATCCAAGAAATTGTTAGGTATCCAAATGTCACCTGAATCCAAACTGATTTGGGGGGGAGGTGTTTGGGGTTTTTTTTTCCTCTTGAAAAAATGTTAATTATAAAGAAGCTTTATGTGGTGCTTGTTCTACTATAAATCCTGTGATGTTGTAAAACTGTCACTTGACATACTAATTTATCCCGAGAAGCTCTGGGTTTAATTGTACAAGCTTGGCTTGCTCTGCTCTCTAGGTTGGAATAGTGGGAAGAACTGGAGCTGGGAAGAGCTCTCTGATAGCAGCCCTCTTCCGCCTGGCGGAACCCGAAGGAAGGATTTGGATTGATAAGTACTTGACGTCAGAGCTCGGGCTCCATGACTTGCGGAAGAAGATTTCGATTATACCTCAGGTAAGAGAGTCACTTGGTCTGCTATAAACAGTTTCAGCCTAAGGCTGTGGTATTTAAAATGCTTTGCTGGGATATGTTGCCCCTGAACTCCTGTATGCAGTAGACATAGAAACAATAGCAAGGCATTACTCTAACTTGAGTAAGGCCTTGACTCTTTTAAGATAAACCGAATCAGCTCTGGGGGACAGGAGTGTTTTCTTCCTACTTTTATCTCCTGTCTGTTCCTCTGGAATACTTGTGAGCAGGTGTTAGCAGTACCCTGACCTCCTATAGTCTGGGAAAGAGCAGAGAAAATCTGTCAGGAATATTCCAAGCTTCAGCAGTTCTCTGAAGTAATTTGATCCGTTGGCAGCAATTCCTGCCTGATGCTTTGCCTGAAGCTTTCTTAGTAAGGGCATTTGAGGGACTGCTTTCATCTCTCTAGTCACCCCTGCACAAACTGACTGAGGCTAGATCTAGAAAGAGTGAACGTGCCAACTAGAAGTGAGCTACCAATTTTCTATTGTCTGGGGAAAGATGGACAGGAGGAAGGCAGAGGAGTGGACAAAAGAGTGGGTCGTTATGATACATAAACAAAAACCTGGTGAGCTTTAGAAGCGGATGCCGGAAAGGCTGCAATGCAGGCAAATAACCTAAGATGGTGTTGGGAATAGCCTCATCTCTGGTGCTTGAGCTGAAGGGATGTTTGAAGAAGTCCCATAGGTCGCAGCTCTTCTCTTCTGGGGTCTTTGGAATGAGACATTGAATCAGAGCAGGGTTACGTATAACCTCAAAGCTTCCTGAAGGCAGAGCCCGTGCAGGTTACCATAGAATCATAGAATGGCCTGGGTTGGAAGGGACCCCAAGGATCGTCGAGTTCCATCCCCCCTGCCACAGACAGGGCCACCAACCTCCAGGCCTGGATCTACACAAGGTTGCCCAGGGCCCCATCCAGCCTGGCCTTGAACCCCTCCAGGGATGGGGCACCCACCCCCTCTCTGGGCAGCCTGTTCCAGCACCTTACCACTCTCTCTGTAAAGAGCTTCCCCCTAATATCTAATCTAAACCTTCTCTCCTTCAAGCCATTCCCCCTTGTCATCTCTCATGAGAGCTCTGATCTCTTCCATGATCATTTGCTCTCCACTAGAAAGGGAAGAAGAGGGAGGAGCTCATATGCTGCAAATGCAAAGTCATGCTTTGGGCAAGTAATTTGTCTGGGATATTCTAGCAGGTAGCTAGAACAGTTGGCTGGAAACCAGAGGAATATATTTGCCATGTATAGTATTAGTTCTTGGATCTCCATATTTTATGACAGAGCCGTACACCCTTTTTGTATCTAAATGTTTGCTGGCCTGTTGGCAGGCTGGCATTCAAAGTGTATTATTTTCTTTAAATTGAAAATCTGATAAAAATTGTAATGAACAGCAGTTCTAAGCCTTTCTTGATTACCTGTTTTGGTTTGTTTGATTTTTTTCCTCTCACAAGAACAAGTGTGAGAGAAAAGAAGCAGGTATACTGTTAGTAAAAAAATAAAAATAGAGGTACTCCCCCAGCAATTGGGTTGTTGCCTAAGGCAGGATGCCTTTTGTTTCTGCATGCTGAAGGCTTTGTTATTGCACAGCAGCAGTACTCACTGGATCTAGTCATCTTTTGTATGTCAAGAGGACTTTATGTGGATTTAAGTTCTCATATTTTGTTTGTGTGCATCATTTCTTTTCTCCTGAAAGTGGATGATCATCAGTTCATTCCAGGTCTACAGCTTTTTGAAAGCCTTGCCTGTAGCTATTGTGGGTGACTTTTAAAAGACCCAGTTGAATAAACCAGAGTGAGTCAGGGAAACTGCTGGTCAAATAGTTTCTATATGTTGAGTGATGCAGATGCTCAAAGTTCATTGCATTTAATTATACTTTTTTTTTTTTTTTCATACATTGATCTGTTGTCATGGTTGTAAAACCATTTTAATCCAGTTGAATTCTGTGACTCCTGGCATTTACATGATAGGCTTTTCATCCTGGTCCGACAGGGGTTTAAGTGTCCCAAGGCTAGCAGGTAGCATTTCTCCTCCACGTAAGAGAGGACTTGTTGCCTCTAAAGTATGCAAAACTGTTGTGGTGATAGTAAGAAGAGGAGGGTTTGGAATAAGGTTCATACTGTAGTGAACTGAGTGATAGCCATTGTCTGGTGCTGCATTAGTAGCAGTGTCACTAATAGAAATAGTAATGTAACATCAGATAGTTATTTTGCAGCAAATGTCTTCATAATTATGTGGGAAGCTGAGAAACCAGAGGGATTATTAAAATTATAGCATAAAACATGCTAACCAGAACCATTCCTAGAGAGTGATGAGGCAAGACCGAAGTTTTCTTATATGTAAGTTTAAATACCTACCTGGAGAAATAAAAATGTGCTTAGGCTTCTAATTGCTTGCTTGGATGGAGCTGTGTGAAGGTTGTGTTTGTAAATCTTTTCTATGCAAATGTTGTCTTGCCTCCCTGTCTGCAAGCATTTTTACAACAATTATTTACAGGTTTGTCTTATTACTTTCCTCTCGTAAACCAGACTATTTTAAATAATAATCTGTGTCAGAAATGGTAATTAAAAAATATCCTTATCTTCTGTTGCAGTACATGTCTGTTGTTAGGACTTTTATAATAGTTATGAACACTTTATAAATTCAGCCTCCTCTTTTGCCAAGCTGTAAAAATGAAAAAAGGAAAATAAACGTAACAATACCTTCAAAACACACCAAGCGGCGTATTAAAATAGGTATTGTTAAACAAATTGCTATCTCTGTGTTTTTGAAGAAAAATGTTCTTTAACCTGTTAATTTATTTTTTTTTCCTAAATCCTTTTGTTGATTCAACAGGTTTTCAGTGAGGTGCTGCTAATGCAATAGATACTTTCAAATGATCGGCGTGTTATGTCAGGAAACGCGCGTGTTCTTTCACATGGCTTGTGGCACGTTCTGTCTCTGTGTTAATCCTTTTATACTGCTCAGAGAGGTTTAGAAATGAAGGCAGAATAAAAGGGTTAAGGTCTAAATTCTCTTCTGATTTGCTGTAGCCCTTTGGAGCTGGGCATCGCTAGGGTTAGGTAGGGCGTGAATCGTGACAGGGGTTAATCTCGGGGTAAGCTGAAGTTACCCAGTGGAAGTTAGACTTTATTTCCTAGGGGAGGGGGGAAAAAAAGAAGACATTTTGCATGAGATGTCTCCAGACTGACAACATAATGAATGGTGTCCGCTTATGATTAGCCCTGTTATAGCTTTTGACTTGTTGTTGTTGTCTTTATGTATGGTATTAAGAGGAGTTTAGCCCTAAAGTCATGTCAGTGCTTGACTCTCCGGCAGCTCACATGAGTGAGCACTGATAAATTGCTTAAGGACTTCTGAACCAAAAGTCATCTTCTCAAGCACTACTTTTTCCAGTGTGAATGGATTTGTGACAGTTGGATTAATGGTCTGTTATTGGTCTGAACGGGAACTGAAACAGAACAAAACTTGCCAGAAAGGCATTGGGAGCTCTTTGATTCCTCTCTGGCCCCTGTACTTCAAAACCAAATTTTCCAAACTGCCCAAATGTAATTTTGGGATGTGAGTCTATTGACAGTGTTAGTTACTGGTTTTCATTAACAATACTGGGTGGATAGCAATGGTTTCACGTAAATATATATATAGTTTGTGGCATCAAAGCAGTGGCATGTAAATGCCCATTTGAGTATTGACCTGACTGTGTACAGCAATTTGCAGACCTGTCCTGTTGGGAAGCTATTTTCATGCAGACTTGAAGCATGCTGTTGGGAAATACTCTTTTGGTCTTCATAAAAGATAGCTTGTTGTCAGATATTTCTGTGCTACTGTTGAAATAGGCTAGTTCTGGTTATTATTAAATCACCTATCACAATATAAAACCTGCATTTATAATGAAACAATTTTATTTGGTTTCAGGAGCCTGTTTTATTCACTGGAACTATGAGGAAAAATTTAGATCCTTTCAATGAGTACACCGATGAAGAGCTGTGGAATGCCTTGGAAGAGGTGACTTTTATTAAATCTAATAATCTACATCTAATATTTACAAGCCAAATAACACTACAGGGCTTGTGTGCAGTAGGTTTCAGATGTTTTCATCAGGCTCGATAAGGGCATAGCTGTTGATGGGAGAAGGTAGACCGCCCTGTGTATGCGTGTGTTTGTGCATGTGTCTGTAGACATGTATATTGCTATACAAGTCTTTTATGAAAAAAATATCCTTTGGGATGATGCTTTGATTATGTTTTGATTCATATCTTGGTTTTAATGAACATTAATAGATTCTTAACAATGTGCTTTAATGTTTTTTGAATTCTAATAACTGACACGCTGTGTAATCCAACTTGGCACTTACTCATTTTGTGTCAGAATATAGAAGGTAAACCTCACATACTTATTGTTGTGTCATCAGACACACAATAGCTGATTTAAAAGGGAGTTACTCATCCTACAATATGTTGACATGTCAACAGGTGCAACTGAAGGATGTTGTGGAAGATCTACCTAATAAAATGGAGACGCAGCTGGCAGAATCTGGGTCTAATTTTAGTGTTGGTCAGAGACAACTGGTGTGTCTTGCCAGAGCGGTTCTAAAAAAAAATCGGATCCTTATCATTGATGAAGCAACAGCAAATGTGGACCCAAGGTAAAAACAAAATCTGGCATGTTAAGATCAGCTGGTTTTTCTTCTTCTAATAGGATCATCTGTACTGTAGTGATGAATGTAAATGCTTTGGATTTCTTGTAGTTTGTATTGCTATTTTATGTTTTTAATGATCGCATCGTAATTGTCTATTCAAAGTGGGGCGGTTGAGCTTTGGCTACAGAGCAGATGATATAAACTAAATGCTCAAAATATCCCTAATTTCAGTGCACTCCATAGAGTAGGGAAATTAATATTCAAAGTTTATTTATCCTGCAGCCATAGACAAGAAGACAAAAACCTCTTTGGAAAAGCACATGATTAACATTAGAATAGCCATGAAACAAGTTGAGTTCTATTGATTTCTGGAAGGAGGGTCCCTTGCAAATAAATAAAAAATAATTTATTAATTTTCAACAACAGAAAACCCTAGAAAGGTGAAAAATGGCTATAAGCAAAACTGGATACTTCTGGCTATGAGATGCTATGTCCCTGCAGGTGGCTCCAATGCCAGCATAGTAAGGTACAGATAGATAAAATAGGTTTGGGGGAAGGTAAGCTGTCCTAAACTCAGGAATTGCAAAACAGATTTGGAGATGTTTAAAGCTACAGGAGGGACTCATTTATCATTCATTATTTTGTCTCGTACAACTCGGGCCGGCAGAACTTTCCTGACTTCATTCCTGTTTGAACTAGAGCGTACTTCTAGAAGAACATCCAACCTCAATAGGAAAAAAAAATTCAATGACAACCCTTGTTAAATTGTTCCAATAGCTAAGTACCCCCACTGTTAATTTTTGAAACATTTGAAACGCTGGTGGAAATATTTTGGAAACAATACTGCAAACGTACTGCATCAATTAGTCTGAGCTGAATATATAGTTCCAACAAACTATGGCTTGAGGGAGAACTCCGAGTCCAAAGAGGACAATAACACAGCAAGTCCCTCAAACAGATGCATTAAGGATTTTGTATGTCATCTGGGCGTGACTCATTTTTATAACATCTTCTTGGGGGAGAAGTGGTGCCACTGGGGTAGCTTTGCAGTTCAGCTGACAGTGTATTTCTAAAAGCTTTAGAGAAGTGCTTTCCCTTCCCAGAGGTTCTCTTTTTATCTCTTTTTTTTTTTTCTTTGACTATTAGTTTATTTTTGCCTGCACACTGATAGATTAACTGTGATTAATCATAGCTGTGGAAATTTAATTCCATTTTACCCATCCTCCCTATTTTGGCATCTCACATGTGTGTGTTCTCAACTTACACTATCCATTTAATTGATCTTGATTAATGTGTGCTGCAATATATATTATAATAAGGTAAATGTTTGTTTGTATCAACTCTAGGCATAACAATACAAATAATAACTTGGAATGTCTTCTTTGAATTCAGTTTGCATTACAGTCATTATTACCTTTTCCTTAATGTGTTGCTAAACTAGACCCAAGTATTTTTCAGCTCTGCAATCTGATAGGATGCTCATCAGGAAATGCTGATGTGGGTTGCTTAACTGAGCAGTTAGGGAGGCATTTTTGGCATGTAAGGAAAACCTCCTCCTCCTCCTGATGCACAACACCCATACCTGGCCCCCTTGTCTCTAGCCCGGTGGCAAGCACGCATGGTATCAAGCATCTGGGGTAGGAAACCGAGGGGAGCTGCTGCCAGCTCTGGAGATACTGTTTCTTTTTTTGTTTTTCTGGCTCTTGATCTCTTCGCCTCATCCGCTGCCACAACCGTGTCCCTTCTCCAGTTCAACTGGGAAGCAAATGTGAGAAGGCAGGCAGCAGTTGGGGTGGGAGGAGGAGGAGGAAGAGTGAGGTGGCACGAGGTAGTGGATTTGACAGCAGGGTAAAGGGTGTGCAGCGTACCTTCCTCGGGGCTAAGGGGCTCCCCGCCATGTCTCTCTGGGTCAGTTAGGCCATTGCTGTCTGCTTTGCTGAGCAAAAGAGTAACCCCCTTGGTCCTCGTGGCTACCAGCTGCTCTGCGTGCTGCAGGGGTGACCACATATTCGTGAGAGGGAGGAGGAGCTTCCCGTGAAGAAGGTTGCCGGAAGTCAGACCACTTGGACGTTTTATATGATGACAGACACTTAATTTGATCTTATCTTCTCAGTCCTGAAGCCAGCATTCTCACTCCAAAGAATGGAGGCATTCTAAAGCAGTTGAATCATTCTAGAAAGTTGTATGAAATCTGGAGCAGGAAGAGCTGAAAAATCTTTTCTGCAGTCGCTTTGGTGATGCACTGAAAAAAAAATCCTTGGTAACTGAGACTTTTTTAAAACACTGAGTCAGTTGAACTTCCTAAGTTTTCTGCTCACTGGCTACAGCGTTACATGGTGTTATGTTTTTACTGCTTGCAGAGGACAAAGCTTTTTGGGACTGATCCATTGCCACGTTTTTACATTGGTTGCTCATTGAGTCTGGGAAAAGCAGCCATTGCACATATTTCAGTTCATTAGCCAGCTTAACCTTGTAAGGTTTAATCTTGCATTACATCTAGCTGCTATCTGTAACTGTCTTTTGGAGAAATTATCCAAAGCCACCCAGGAATTGTGTAGTGTGAGATATGTTTCCAGGCCAATTCCAGGAGGGCATTAGACTGAAGATAATGACTTAACCAGGGTTTCTTTCAGCAGCTTGGTTGCTTCTCACTCAGGTCATATTCTTGCTCTTCTTTTTACACTGTCAACTAATTTAGGTTACACCAGATCTTGGCTTGCTGTGAAACTTGGTGTTAGATCTTTAACCCGTGGTGCCAGTGGGGCAGCTATTCCACCTTTTTGTGCTTTCTTATTGTGTTGTGCCTTGCAGTGGGGAGTATCGTGGTTCCCATTTTCATATAATCAGATTAGGGTTGAGTTTTTTGTCATCCAGCAGGCCCTGGTTTTGCTATTCAGGTTTCATCTTTGGTTTTTAATATGCCTGAAAGATGATGGGGTTTGATCCACTCAGGTGGGTGATGGAATCGCTTGGCACCTGCCTGGCCGCTTTCTCAGTGTGGGTAAGTGCCACAGAGAGTCTGTTTATGCCCTGTAAAAAAAGGTCAGGAATGTTGCTTACTTTGGCACTCCTCTAGAGGGTAGACAGCTCTAATTGGCATGTGATAGAGTCTCTGTGCTCTGTTACATAATTCTGTATGTGGATCCTTTTGTTAGTCTTTTAGATTCTTCTTGCCTTTCCTACCTTCTTCCTGAGATTTTTCTGGATGTTACCAATGGTGCTTCTGCCTGTCACCCCAAAAACTGCTCCAAAATCTACTGTGAGCCTTAGAGAGGATCTGGTTGAGTCCCTATCAGTGACTATGTCTGCATGAGATTTCGCACTGTGCTGTTTGAAGATGGAGGTATTAGGTCTGTTTCTGATTACTTTGCAGTCTCATTTGAGAAGATTTGTCATACCCGCAATATGGCCAGCAGTTTCCTATTTGGAATAAGCTCATATTCAAGAAATACCTGTTTAAGATAATAGTTTGATAGTAGCTATCTAAGAATGAAAAATGGTTTCTGTTGTAAGTGTAGGAAGAAGTGGTGACACATAATAAAGGAAGGTGTAATAGATGAATGCAGAGGATGGGGATGCTCAAGGATTCTCCTCAGATAACAGTAGGAATAACCAGAGAATTACAAACCATTTTGAGCCCTTTAAAAACTTGTTTTCAAAATCCATGAGCAAGCTGGGAATCTCTGTGCTCTGTAGTAGCTCTGCAGGAAACCTCACCTAGCGCTTGACCTTGAGGAAAGAAAAAAAAGCTTTCTTTACCTAAGTCTAGGGAGTATTGAATCTTTTGTTCCTGTTCTGCTATTCCAACCATTGCAAAGAACACAGCCAGCCTCTTCCCTACTGAATGGTTTCCTGCATGGCCCTTCTTTTTTTTTTTCTTTTGAAAGTAAAAGTAGTCAGGTCATTGAGGCATTGCTGAGAAGATAGGAAAAAAAGATATGTGCATTAACAGGGGGGTGAAGGCACAGGTATTGCTGTGATGTGGGGCATTAATGAGGAGTGCCTTCCTTTTCCTACGGAGATCGTTAACACGGGGTTAAAGAGCCTGGCTCTGTCCCGACTTCTCCGCCTGCCTCTTTGCCTGATTGTGTACTGGCCTTGGTTCAAAAGGAGGAGTTGAGGAACACCCATTTCCCACCGTGTTCTTTAGCTTCTTTTAGGAAGTAGGAACAGAAGGACCAAGCCTTCTCAGGCTGCGGCCCAGAGCTCAGTTCTCTTAAGCTCATGATGGAGCTTAAATGTTTCTGTCCCCAGATGAAGATGATAGTCAGCATTCATGGGAGCTTTTACTTAACTGTTTATGTCTTACCCCTGATGATTCATCGTGTCATCAGCAGGGATCTGTCTATTCCTTTGTCATGTTGATTGCTTAAACTTAGTTTGTACCAGAAGTTATATTCAGTCCTTCTGAGCATGAGCTTGTGCTTTCTGCTGTGGAAACTTAATGGTTACTCTATTCCTCTAAGTCACCCTGCTCTTCCAAAGTTGTCTTTGTCTACTTTTTATTGTTGGTGTCTCCTGACATGGTGGCATCAGAACAATTCTTTTTGCTTATTTATGAAGTGATAGCAAATATTTATCATGTGCAGACAGATTCAATGTAGAGTGCTACTTCTGTCTAAAAAAATAAACATTTGTCAGAGGAAGACGTGTTGCATGAATCTTCCTTGTATGTTACTTGAATTTTCCAGTTACTTTTAATGATTAGAAGAATTAAGGCTTTGCAAGCAGCTGGTTGAAGCTAACATGACTGCCTAAATATACCAGTTTATGCAGATACCTCCTTTGTGTTGTTTAACCCTTTCTACAGCATTTGTTATTCTCCAGGAGTTATATATAAAAGTACCATTTAATGTTTTAATAGAAATCCTGGCAATGAGACCCATGGCTTCAAGTGTCTGGCTTCTAGGCTGGAGCTTACTTTGTACAACTAACCCCAGTATATTTTTACTTCTCTGTGTCTTCCCTTTATCTTGAATGAGAAATTTAGTTTCTCTACCTTTTTATGCATTGTCCCCACTCATCATTGTCTTTGAAGGCTGATGGGCAATACATGAGTATACCCGTGGCCTGGCTGGGTGCCCAGGTTGGGATCCAAGGCTCCCTGTGCAATGTGGGCTGTCAGGTGCCTCTAGAGGGCATTCATCACCTAATGGCTGCCTAATTCAAGTGCTGGGATTCACCTTCCAGCCGTGCCTTTCTCCTTTCATTGGCTGAAGAGAGGACGGTACGGATATCCACATTTAAGCCTGCCTGGTGTGCTCTAAGGTGGTGCCGGTGCTTCTCTTGTACAGTTTGTTACTTGAGCAATCTCTGGTTTTTATTAGTATCGCCCCTCTTTTGCCTTAATGCTTGTTTTTCAACTAAAGAACATTTTAGGGCCTTACTTACCTTTTGATGTAATTTTATTTCCTTCTCCTGGTTCTCAGCTCTGTGGCAGTTTGCAGTCCATGCTCTATCTTAGTTTTCATTCTTTATGAGTCATGTTTCCTTCTGATAGCCTTTTCTTAGGCAGTTAATTCATATGGGCTCTGAACTTGAAAGCTTTTATCCTCTCCATTGGGTTGTACGTTCTAGTTAAACTTGGCATATTCTGTAAATCAAAAGCATTTGTTTTTCCTGTATTCCAAGTTCTTGGGCTACTCCAGTCCTAGTTTAGTTTAACAACCATTTAAGCCCCTTTTGAAGTTGAAATCAAGATCCTTAGTTAGGTTGTCTTATGTTTGTTCTTCAGATGACTTGCAAGGAAGGATATTTACTTTCACCAACTTTTCTTCACACCTTTCACAAACTAAAGCTTGAAATAAAACAACAATTAATAATTTTTTTTTGGTGTAGGAATTCTGTAGGCTCTACAGAATTTTCCTCTTCCTGTAATCTAAACCTGGGAAACTAGTCTCCTGAAATGAAACCTATCGCTCTACGTGCAAGCACAGAATCACAGAATCGTAGGGGTTGGAAGGGACCTCGAGAGATCATCGGGTCCAACCCCCCTGCCAAAGCAGCTCCCTAGCTCATATTGCACAGACAGGCGTCCAGACGAGTCTTGGATATCTCCAGAGAAGGAGACTCCACCACCTCCCTGGGCAGCCTATTCCAATGCTCTGTCACCCTCACTGTGAAAAAGTTCTTCTGCATGTTGGTGTGGAACTTCCTGTCCTCCAGTTTACAGCCATTGCCCCTTGTCCTGTCCCCACAGACCACTGAAAAGGGGCTGGCCAAATCCCCCGGCACCTCCTGCCTAAGATATTTATAAACATTAATTAGGTCCCCCCAAGTCTTCTTTTCTCCAGACTGAACAGTCCCAGCTCACTCAGCCTTTCCTCATAGGGGAGATGCTCCAGGCCCTTAATCATCTTTGTAGCCCTTCTCTGGACTCTCTCCAGGAGGTCCCTGTCTTTTTTATACCAGGGAGCCCAGAGCTGGACACAGTACTCCAAGTGGGGCCTGACCAAGGCAGAGTAGAGCGGGAGGATCACCTCTTTCGACCTGCTGGACACACTCTTCCTGATGCATCCCAGAATCCCAGAAAAGCCGAAAGTATTTCCTCCTCAAGTATTAGAGGATAGATTTTAGAGTGTGTTTTGTGATATGCCTCCAAGTCATCTCATATAACAAGAGGACGAACGACTGTAATGACTTCCTAAGTATGTTTCCTGCTATACAGTCCTGTTTGATAAAGTCACAGAACCTGCCTGCGTTTGGTTACTCGTGCAAACACCTGACCTTTGTCTGCCTTGCTCTTGCTGTGTTTCAGAACAGATGAGTTCATTCAAAAGACGATCAGAGAAAAGTTTGCTCACTGCACAGTGCTGACCATTGCACACCGCCTGAACACCATTATTGACAGCGACAGGATTATGGTAAGACATCGAACTGTTGCTGGGGTTTTTCTTCTGAAAAAGAAGGACAATGTTATTTTTCTTACTAATTTTGATCCAAAAGTGGGCAGAGGCTTAAGTTGCGCGTTAGGCTTATGCTGGTTAACCTAGTTATCCTAGTTACC
The DNA here is from genome assembly GCA_013400835.1 of Zapornia atra. Lineage (NCBI taxonomy): Eukaryota > Metazoa > Chordata > Aves > Gruiformes > Rallidae > Zapornia > Zapornia atra. Next base: position 22,642 of record VZTU01032074.1, on the reverse strand, counting down.
ATGATTGGCAGCTCATAAAACTGTAGAAGTTACAACCTGACAAGACTTGTTACATTGTCTGGCCCTGTGGTTTCCAGCTTGCAGGCATGAACCCCTTGCAGGTGAAGCGCAGCAGCAGACCAGAGAAAATAAACTCTGCCTGCACTAGAAACCTGTGAAGACACACCCAGGAGGCCCTGGACAGAGTCAGCTGCATTCGGTCTGGTTTATTAATTCAGTCTCGGTGGGCTGAGGGAGGCAGTGACAATAGTTGGTGGTGTGGGGCGTGTGAGGAGGAAGTGGTAGAGTTCTGGGGCAGGAGACAGGAGGTAAGGAGGCAGCAACTGCCCTGGGGCAAGGGCGTGGTGGTGGGAGAAGTGGAACAAGACTGGTGAGGTAATGAACATGGCCAGCTTTCTAAAGCAAGGTTCGTACAGAGAAGATGAAGCACAACCAATCTAGCAGACTCTGCCATCCTTGTTCCCAAAAGAGCAGTGATATACTCTGCCACCAGGAATGCCCTCTCTGCCATCTTGTCTGCCCCACGCCGCATTGTGCACACATAGAAATTAGGAAATACTTGCTGATTATTTTCATAAAGGCACTAGCCTTCCCTAGGCTCTCAGGAAACGAGCTGGTTTGTGTCCTTGAAATGATGTGCAGCCTGCAGTTCTGCAATTTTCTGCAGTAGGATCAGCAGCCCTTTGCAAACGTTTTCTTCACAGCCAGTTAATGAAGTAACTGACTTTGTGGGCAAACAGTGCTCGTGAGTGGAACTCAAATTTAGCTGGGCTTCAAGCAGAAATTACAATTCACCTCTTGGTGGTAACCTTCACAAAATACATTCTTCAACTTAGGTTCTGTGAAAATGAAGCATGTTAATTCTTTCCGTGTTGTGGGTTTGGTGTTGGTTTTTTATTTCACTGGGTGCTCAGAACATTTTAAAATCTGTGATTGAGTTACAATGGTGGTTGCCTGAAGTGTACAAAATGAAACAATTGGATCTACTGAGGTGAGTGGTGTTCTACAGGGTATAATGGGGTAGATTGTGAACTGAGTGATTATAGTTTACTTACAAAGAGAGAAACCAGCAGAACTGCCATAAGTAGTCACATAATTGCAAGCATTTAGCGTATAATAAATAAATATTTTCTTCACTGGTGAATACCTCCCCACAGGTCTAATGGATATGTTGGTGTTTTTCTACAACTAAAGTGAACAAAAGGCTTGGGAGGAAACAACTGTGACCTAATTAATAGCTCTGTGTGTTTGTTAGCTGTCCAAAGGGATTTCTGTGGGTTTTGGTTCAGCAACTACGATTAACATGTTGTGCACAGAATGCCCTTTCCGTGAAGATGGTTTCTCCTATTTACCTTTAATGCCATGCAGTTGTAATGAAGACTAGATGTTTCATTAACATTGTTTTTTGTCAAAAATCATTGGAACAAAGCATGGAAATCGCCTCTCTCCCCAGACTGCTCAGTATTATTACAACTATATAGCTCTATATAGCTACTGCATTGCATATTTAGAGTCTGTACATTATTAACCTTAAATTATTTCAGTTTAGCCACTATAAAGATTTCTGAAGGTCCATTTATGTTCATACATTGTCTAATAAAGGCTTTTTTGAATGCCTTTGACCTCTTTTAGGGTATTAAGGAACAGATTTGCAAGATGATGTGCCTTTGAGTCCACAGTCATTAGTAATTCGTAATTATTTTCCATCTTTTTCCATTGCTCCATTTTGGTCGTCTTCTGTATTTCTGTAATGCTGGGGGGAGAGAGGAGGGTGAGAAGCATAGGACAGGAAAAAAAAGGAGGAAACTGATATGTGACCCCTTCACAAATCTGGTGGTTTGGTTTTTTTTACATCCTTGCTCATTTAGTGATTCTGTTTCTGGACAAATCAGAAATATGATCTCATATTTAGAATGATCACAGTTATGGCAGGTGTGCTTTTGTTACACTTTTAATTACTTGATTTACTCAGGCATGTAACTCCTACTGGGAATATAGCAGAATTTTTGAAGAATAAGAAAAATGTGCGTTTAAAAATACAAGGAAAAAGAATATCCCACTAGAAGAGTAGCTATTAATGAGTGCAATTAACAGCATTCGTGGACATTAATCATTTAATTAATTAATCATTTACTTAAATATCACAAAAATTGAGAAGACAGCTATAGGAAGTTTTGAGTGTATTTTAAAATTTGGCAAGGTGATAATGTGTTTTATTAATTCAGAAATTTAACTTGATGCAGATTCTTTTTTAAGAGTAAAAATGCACGAACTGAAGCGCATTGTTCTTCCATTACTTGGTATTATTACAAGCCTTGGGTTTGTTTCTCCTGTAACCGAGACCCCTAGATTCAGCAGTGCCTTCATCTATAAGACATCCCTAATCTCTGCTGCTTGCTATCATGGTAACTTGGTTAGAGAAGGAGGAAAGAGGAACAAAGATGGAACCAGGCAGTTGGAATATTGACAGTTGTCTGTTGATGAATAATGAACAAAGTTATTTTTGGAACAGATTTTGAGATTTTTTTCATCTGGTGAGCGCTGCATAAAGCAGTTCCTTTGATCTGCACTCCTGTCAATACCTATGGCACACTGCTTGATTCTGGTTCAGTTTACTGCCCACCCAGACCCCACCTCTTACTCAGCACAACTGGTGCCCAGGCAGTTATTCCCCCGGGGGGGGGTTAGTCCATTCCAGATTTCAAAACTTTGCATCATGCATTGTTGAGAGTCGTGAAGTTGATGCTGCTTTAGTCCTGTAGCCTGTCCTCATCTAAATAGCTTTGAATGTCAACCCTGTACTGAGCATATTGACTCCATTTGATTGCTGGTGAAAGCAGAACTTTCCAAAGAAGAAAATGTTCACCTTTACAGTTAATCTAAAGATTAAAAAAAGAACAGAAAAGAATTTTGAGGAAGTCCTGAGAAAATGTCAGGTTGAATGAGTATGGAAATAGGAACTGAACATGAACTGTTGCATGTCTGCTCACACCCATGGTAATAACTGGTTCTATTTTAGAAGAGAAGAAAAGCCTACTGGAGAGGAGCAAAAGGAAGAGCAGAATACATTTTATACAACTGTAGACAAATCTGGCCTGGGGAGTTGTTTTAATTCTCGTTTGTTCCATTCCCAAAACCATACCTCTGGTTTCATAATCCAGGTCACGCCTTAAGAGTATTTCCATTATATCTATCTTAGTGATAAATACATTTTATCAGAACTTCAAACGCTTCAAATCATTGAGGGAAGAGATGTATTGTGTAACGTGATACTCTCTAACCCAATCACCTCAATGAGTAATACTACATTACACTTGCATAGGACCTTTCATCTGGAAATTGTAACGCTCTTTACAAACATTAATTAATTAAACTTCAAACACCTGGGTGAGATAGGGAAGTATCCATACAATCTTTGGAACCAAAGTTGGAAAGACTTGTTAAGTCAGGCCGTCAAATAATACTACCATAAAATTATAATCCAGCGGTTTTCAAGATCTCTTTTTTTTCCTCCCCCTCTTTTGTTCCCTCTGTGCTGCTCCAGAGTCCCATAGGATATTTTCTCATTCCTTTTTTTCATTAGTTTGAGGACCCAAGTTGTAATTCCCCCAGTGAGATGCTAGCAGTTCCCATTTCAGCACATTGGCATAGGCAGCTACCCTGATCCCTGGCAGAAGGGGACGATGGGGTAAATGCTGCAGTTGTTCCTTACGTGATGGTGGATTCTGGCAGAAGCTCAGCTCAGGCTTTCTCTGCTAGCCCCTTTTTTCTTGCAGCTTCTCCACCACCACAACAGCTGCTTTCCTCATCCTGTCCTCGCCTTCCCAGGGTGAGGGCTTTTTACCTACATTGTACCTGCAGCTCACCAAGCCCAGCCAGGAGGAACCTGGGGCAGCCAAGAAGCACCACTCCCAAGCTTTCCAGTGGGATCTCATAAAATCCCCGTCACCCACTCCTCCCCCTCCTCTCTGATTCCTTCTCCAGGTAGAGAAATACTTTTTTAGAAACTGTGTTTTTACAGAGGGGAAAACAGAAACATACAGAAATTGAGGCTCACCCAGGGACATAGTGGATTGGTAGCAAGTTAAGTACGTGCATCTGGCAAGAGCCTGATGCAGTTGTTCACTCCATACACCATGCCATGGTCTCTCTATAGGAAAGTCACAGAGTAGGCAAAACGTGTGCGCTTTCCAACGATGAGGCTGTTTCTCCACAGAGACTTTCCATATCAGTGCCATACTTCTTTGAAATGGAAACTCTTTATGCAAGCAGAACTTAATCTAGTAATTAAAAACTGTCATTCAAATAGGAAGTTTTTGATTAAGAGAATCATGGGAAGAGATTTGTTTTATTTATGGGAAAACCTGTTGTGGTTACATTCTGAAGTGACTAATGCTCAGGGTAACAATACAGTGTGCTTCACAGCCAGGCCTGAGTTGCTTTTTTGGTCAGTAGATTACTTCCCACGTCTTTCCGGTAAGCCTCCCTGGTTCAGTTGTTCCCATTTTCCTGATACGTTACATATACTGTGATGGAACACCTGAGCCTGATAAATCAGGCTCCATGTAGACATCTAACCTCAACAGGGCAGTCAGTCCACTGAAAGTAGGTGTAAACATCTTGGAAGCAAAGGGGAGGCTCTGGACAGAGATCCAGGCAGTCTGCATGGTGAAAGGGGTGTCACCTACAGCTAAACAGAAAATGCTATGCAGTGGACAAGGTCTGAGCACTTGTCTCTCTCTGGAGTTCTGGAATCTGACCCAGTACTGCACATTAGTATCCTTCATCCATCCAGTCAGAGATGAGGCAATGGTGTTTAAATAGACACCTAAACAAATGCAATAGTGATGGCAATGCAGCCCTTCCTTGGCTTGGGGATGGCAGTGTTCTTCCAGGGAGTGCAGACATCTGTCTTGTGCATTCTTCTCTCCAGAGGTCTGGATGCAATGCTTCTCATTCCCAGGAAGATGCCATACCCACCAGCAGACGCAGGGTGGTCAGATTAAGGCCAGCCTCCACCCTTCCTTTTGAAGCACTGTGCTGCCCTAAGTGTCATGGAGCTAGAGGGAGAATAAGCATGAGGGAGTCTGAATCTGCAGCCCACTGAGAAGCAGAGCTCTTGAAGGGGAGTTGGGGAGCCCCAGCTGCCCTACTGAAACCTTCATGGGGGCTTTTGCTGTGCAGTGGCCCAACTTCAGCTGGAGGTGTGGAGAATGTAGAATGTAGGTCTATTGGCTTGTGTTTTGGGTGGCTTTTTTGCCAGATTTAAATATCATTGCTGGAAAATTGATGTGACTCATAGAATCATTAAGGTTGGCAAAGACCTCTAAAGATCAGCAAGTCCAACCATCAACGCAACACCAACATGACCACTAAACCGTGTCTCAAAGTGCCATGTCTGCGATTTTTTTAACATCTCCAAGGGATGGCAACTGCACTACTTCCCTGGGCAGCCTGTTCCAATGATTGACCACCCTTTCAGTAAATATTTTTTTTCCTAATGTCCAATCTAAACCTCCCCTGACACAACTTGAGGCCATTGCCTCTCATACTGTCACTAATTACTTGGGAGAAGAGACCAACCCCCACCTGGCTACAACCTCCTTTCAGGTGGCTGTAGAAAGCCATAAGGTCTCCCTTCAGCCTCTTCTCCAGGCTAAACAACCCCACTTTCCTCAGCTGCTCCTCACAAGACTTGGTCTCCAGACTGTTCACCAGCTTCATTGCTCTTCTTTAGACACACTCCAGCAACTCGGTGTCCTTCTTTAGTGAGGGGCCTAAAACTGAACAGAGTATTTGATGTGCGGCCTCACCAGTCCTGATGAGAATGGCATCATGGCTTTTTCCCTACTGCTGGCCATGCTGTTTCTGATACAGAAATAGTTTTTGCATAGGTTTTACAATAGGTTTACAGCAAAAACTTAACTGTTCCCTTTAGGGAGGATTATGTAAGTCACAAGATAAATGTGCAGTCCTAGTTCTTTGCAAAAACTCTGCACGTCGCCATTACTGTTGATTCATTTTGTAGGACTGCTGCTTTCCTGGAGAGCTACTTGCTGTCAGATGCAGGCTCTCAAGTCCATAAGATGTCTTAAGACAGGTCATTGGGCAAGACTAGGTTTTCCCAGAGCTGGGAATGGTTAAACATGGAAGTTTCGTAAAAGTACTTAGGGCTGCATTCAGAGCTGTTGTTCAGTCCTTGCACATTTGAAAGTAGGAGAACTGCAAGGGTATAAAATGGGTATATTTTTCGCTCTGCAGCACAGTGCTGAAAGGATTTTGGCCTTGTGTTAGTCCAGTATCCTGAGTGTGGTGAAATATTATTGCATATTATACTTGTGCTATTGAAGTCTATTCTCTTAAAAGAATAGGGAGCTTACTGGATTACAGTAGCTTGAATCAAAGCCAAATATTCAAAACTAGGAATCTGGTCTCTGAAGATACTTAAGCACCTAATTCTTCATAGTAAACCTTGAAGTACCTTGTGGATCTGATTCCAGTAATCCACAGTAAAGTTGCTACATTCATATTTGTGCACCTGCTGTCATTATTCAAATGACATAATCACTAATAAAACTCCTTTTTTGACAAAGCCTTTGTCTTGAAAATATAGACTAGGGAATACTGGAGCTAAATTCATTGGGTTTTACTCAATGTAAGAAAAAATCTCAACCGTGCTGTGGGACTGAACTCTTGGGTAAAGAAATGTGATGATAAGGATAGTCACAGAAGGGGGCCTGTGTGGAGCAGAAGATTAAAGTTAATGCTCATAGCTGGGGTGCTTTGCAGAGGGGAGGTAAAGAATATTGGTCTCAAGATACTTGAATATCAGTATGTGCACAGCAAAATCATAGTTTGTGTACACATGTTTGGTAAAGTGCCTGGATGTCTAGGTTTTCAGGATCCGAACAATCATATGAAAATTTAGGAGAGATCTCAGCATTTAACTAAAAGGGCTGATGAAATATTTCAGGGAGTCTCTTTGGAGGTTTTAAGCTGTTCCACCAGATGCTGGGTATGATTAATGCCAGCCTTCTTGCTTGGCATTGGCTGTATTGGAGCCCATCTGGCCAGCTGATGTTTCTCCTTTCGTTTGGTAACACAAGACTTGCAGAGTGTTTGGAAGAGCTGAGGAATTATCAGGTGATTTTTTTTTTTTTTCAGAAATTATCAGTTTGGTTTTGAATATGAACAAAAGCAATTTCCACTGTTCTCAGATCACCTGACATGGAGTTGATGTTTAAGCAAACCACGAGGGAAAACCAGATCCTTCCATGTTCTTTCTTGGAATTTAATAATAGAGTTCAACAAATACCAACATTGTTTCCAAGCTAAGTGATTTGTGCATCTTTACCATTAAGATACTGATTTTTAGGCCAAGATTTGCATAAAATACTGAGCTGTGTGTTGTGGTCATGTACCTGAGTAAGTGTTGTCAGCTGAAAGAAAGTGTCTGCAGCAGTTGTACGTATCAACACCTGGCACAACTGTCTCTAAAATGAGTCAAGATCTTTTAAAAGCTTGAAAAGGTACTAGGATTGTTGATTCTCTGTGCCAGTTTTAAGCCACAGCTCTCCAAAACACTGGCACCTTTTGAGTTCTTAAATCTGCTCCAAATTTCAAGAGGCCTGCCCAACAAGATTCTCCTTTTGCCTAAGTAAAACAGTTAATTATTGAGCCAGTAGTTCAGCTGGGAGCATTCAAATGAAGAGCTGGATTTGAATCCCTGCTGGAAGCAAGGCCAATGTTTGATGAATCTTGATCTCCCATTCCGTCAGGCCTTTGTATGTGAGTGGGCTTCCATTGGTATAAGGACAGGACGGTCCGATGATGTTTCTTTGAAGACAATGGTATGGAATCCAGGCCACACTAGAAATAGTAAGACATCTTAGAGAATGGGTTTTTTGTACTCTCAAAAATACTGTATTACTGTTTGAAAGCTAATTAGGACAGGGCATGCTGGTGGCTGGTGCTTTGAGCGGACAGTTTCTGATAAGGTAAAACTCTGCCTGGCAGCTGAGCCACAAGTTCATTGTCATCAGAAACTGATAAAACCAAGAGACGTGCCCAGCCTTCTGCAACAATATCCCTTAACCTCTTGAAAAGTAGAATATCCTTGTAGCTTATCTAACTTCCAAAGACCCTCAAAAGCTTTACTAAAAAGTGGAATTTCTTAATCTGAAGTACATCATCTATCACTTTGGGACCACCCTTGAGCCACTCTGCAATCCCATTGAGAAACGTGGCTTTACAGTGATGGAAACAGTCATTACTGATTGACCAAGGGAGACTTTTGTCAGGGTGTCCAGCTGTTGGTAAAAACTGGCATGAGGTCCCTTCATACTCTCTAAGGGAAAGGTTGAACTTGCACTGGTGTATCAGATGTTTTGAGGTGAGGCAACTGAACAATGCAAGAAACAGTGACTGGTTAGCAGGCTTTCCTGCAATGAGATGCAGAAGGGGTTAATACCGGTTGATTATCAGTAGAATAAGACTCATTACTACGCTGCATAATTGGTATTTTTTCCCCACAACGTTCAGCCAGCCTACAGTGGTGTGCCATCAGATGGAGAAAAAGGAGAGAGATTTTTAAGTCCCTGCAAGAAAAGTAAAGGCAACTTATGTTGAACAATTTTCTGGGCAGTGTTGCACGTGCAATTTTTCCAAAGATAACAGCTCAAGACTAATTTAATTTTAAAGAAACCCACTGTTGCTGGTTACAGAACAAATTCTCTGAAGTTGCCTTTCCTGTGAAGCAGAGGAAGGTAGATAGGGGAGGGGCTACATGTCAAATCCCAGTGATGAGTGGCAGATCTGGCATTGTTACAGCAAAGTTAAACTCTGGAATGTTGGAAAATAGTAATTCCAATTATAAGAAGGTAAACTCCTTTGTTTGTACACGTGACATATCTAATGTGTGTTGTTTGACACCAAAGTTGTCTGGAGTTCCTGGCAGTTTGTGTAGGAACCCTGAAGGAGCTCGGGGAATGCTTTGATTAAACCTGAACTCTAAAAAACAAAACAAAAGTGTGAAAGACAGCTAAAAAACCTCCACCATCAGAAGGTTAAAAAAAAGAGGGAAAAAGAAAACCCCTTAAACAAACCCCAAAGTTTAAAATGGTTCCTTGATTATATATGCAGCCTTCTCAGTGTTCTTCGATGTTCGCAAACCTGCTTAGATAGGTTGATATTTATAAGTGATTCTTCAGAGAAGTATGTACATGTTTCTGATCTGTTTTGACAAACCATGATGAGACGGAAGAGACCGAACATGCTTGCATCTGAACTTAATGCCAACTAGAGCACAGGCTGTTGACTCTTTCCCACAAAGCTATGTATTGTCTTGGGTAAATACATTTCTTATAATATGATGTAACCAGAAGCATCTCCTGAATATTCTCCTCTTCCCAGGACTGTATTGAAGATCATCTTGATGTATGCTCTCTGAGGAAAACATTGTTCCAAGTTGCACTCCTAGCAGAGTTTTGAACTTTAATAATAATTTTGTTGTTTGGTGATGTCTTCTCCAAGTCTAAATTAAATCAGATGTATCCCCTAGGAGATAATTTGCTTGAATTATTTTCCTTTTGAATAGGAAATAAAAACATTTATGATCAACTTTTAAATGTCCCATTTTCCCTCTGGCTTTATGGTGAAGATGAACGTGAATAGGAATACTAGTCATTCCTCAATAATAATTGAAATAAATTCCCATGCCCCCCTCCTCTGTTGCTGAACACTTCCAACCTTGGACTGTTTTTTTATTCTCAGAATGTTTTATAACTATTGTTCTCTTGGTTTGCCTGCTTTTATTGCTGAAAGTTAGAAAATGCAGGATTTAGAACTTTCTTTTTTGTGTCTATGGATAGCCATAACTACATGGTATTTGTTACAGCATCTTTGAGGGTCTGTGTTCTTTCTGTGGATAATGACACTCCTTTAACTTACATTAATGCACAAACAAGATTTTAAATTCACTTACAAAATTAACATTTGCTTTTCCAAAGTCCTGTGCAACAGAACAATATAGATTAGTTGCAGGAATCATCAGATTAGCTGCAACAGGGGAGGTTTAGGCTGGATGTTATGAAGAGGTTCCTTACTGAGAGGGTGGTCAGGCACTGGAACAGGCTCCTCAGGGAAGGGGTCACAGCACTGAGCTTGGCTGAGTTCAGGAAGCATCTGGACGATGCCTTCAGACAGCTGCTCTGACCTGGCTGGCCCTGTGTGGAGCCAGGAGTTGGACTCAGTGATCCTTATGGGTCCCTTCCAACTCAGGAGATTCTGTGATTCTGGGATCAGATAGAAACACACGCTCTGGATCTCTTGAAGTCATAAGGACCCAACTGCAAAGGCGAGAACAATGCAGGCGAGGTAAAAGAGGAGCCCACTGCCAGACAGTAGAGGATCTGGCCCTGGCTTATGAATGACTTCTTAGGTTTATGTAGCTTTCTTTGTGGTTCTTGTTGTGTTTTATTTTGTTCTGTGAACTGCTGAAGTATTTCAGAATGATTGTGAGGCTTTATTTGGTGTATTTCACAAAAGGTCAGGCCAAGGAGCTGAGAAGTTGACTGGTTTCTCTAAAATCCCTCTCCCAATATCTGCGTTGAGTTCTGTAATGAAATCCCAGTCTGATTCAGAGTCCCGTGCTCTTGTCTGCATCTTCCATAATCACGGTGCCGATCTGATTTCACCAGCTACAAGCTTCTCTGGCTTCTCTGTATCAAGTTCCACTGGTACAACTGCCTTGGAACGCATCTGGGTTCGATTTGGTCATATTGTGCAGTGATAAGTGTTGCATGCAATTTGATCAGAAAATATGTGGCTGGTAAACACCAGATTCCACCTTTCCTGAATGATTAGCTGGCTTTTTGAAGTCCTAATGATTTTAATTTGGCTTGGAGTCAGTGAGTAAGAGTATGCAAAGCCTTAGCCAAAGTACCTATTTATTTATTTAAATGTTATCAGAGCACATTTCTCTAAAGAAGAGCACCTATCTCTTTGTCTAAGCGCTTTTTTATAAATGTATAAATATATAAATGTGTAACTACCAAGTAGATTAGCTTAAATTCTCTCTGTTGTCTCGTAGCCAACAGCAGTTAGTAGAAACAGTGTTTTTCACTAATAGGTTTTATAAAGAATTCCTGACTTGTAGGAATGATGTTGTCTGTTCAGTTTCAATCTTTTTTCTTTATTTTTTTTTCTTCCAGATTTTTTTAAAAAGGCAACATGGCTTGTTTTCCCTGTGTTTCTTCTGTCTGTTTTCATAAATAAAGTTTGGGTTTATTCCCCAAGAAAGGGATATTAATAGATTTGTTTAAAGTGTGAATGGAATTTTTTCTACATACACATCTCTCTCTCTATCTGCTCATCTTCTGACTTGGCTGTTTAAAACATGTCAAGGAAGAATAAATTTTTCCTTTTTCCTTCCCAGGTTCTCTGGAGGAGACAGATTGTCCTTGTTCATGGTTGTTTCAGATATTTGCAAAATTAATGTTAAAATTCTAGTATCTCAGTAATATAAATTTTTAAATCCCTCTACTTTTCTGTTGTAGTTCTTTACCTGGGAGGCACATCTCATGAAGATGCTTATAGTTTTCTTTCTTAAGGGGCGGTTACATAATCTGCCATGCTGAAAAAAACCCCAGATACAATTATTCAAGGCACAAGAGGTGTCCCGTGGTGTTACTTATTATGTAGAACTCTATGCGATAAATTAATGTATTGCATTTTTAAGGAAGCTGACATATACTGTAGTATATAAAAGATGGCCATTACAATTGTATTTGTAATTAATCCTTAAATATTCAAACTAAAAGGGACAGGACTAAGTATACTGAAAAATCACCATGTGCACAAGTATACTTTTGCGGGTGACATACTGTACTATTGTATATTAATACATATTATGCTATGCAATGTTACTGATAGTTAATTTTTTTTTCCACAAGCACTTTCTTCAGCTGTGTACCAGACAGCACTGGAAACAGCTTGCAAGGGTAAAATCATAGTATAAGCTGGATGTTCTAAGTTCTGAGCCTTTGGAAATAGTAAATAGTTTCTCATAGGTTTCTGTGCAGGCAATTTACAGAATTAGAAGTAACAATACTGCTGTTGTAGGCTGAGTTATTTTCTATTCAAGTGCCATGGACTTAACTGACCCAGGAGCAGAGGAGTGGGCGCCTTTCCCTTTGCGTCAAACAAGTCGACAGCCCCCTTGGGCAGCTTGCAGTTTTAGGATGAGTGTGGGCAAAGGGCTCGGTTCAGCTGTCCGGCTTCACTGACCGGGGTCCGGGCTGGCCGGAGATCCCCCCAGCTCTTGGCCATCAGGATGTTTTGTTTTAAGGAGTTGCACGGGCAAAGTGCACGTTTGAAAGTTTCCTCACAGGACTTTCAATCTGTCTCCAAGCTTATTGGAGTTTCTTCTTTCAAACAGGGCTTTGCAAACTATTTGTTATTTTGGAAGTTGTCCTCATAATACCTTTTATTCATTTCTTTCCTGAAATCAACAGAGCTCCAGTTTTTAGATTTTTCTTTTTTTTTTCTCCTTTCTCACAAGTATGCACACTGCAATTATGACTTGGGTTACCAGTCCTTGAAGTCCCTCTGTTGTGGCAATATCTTTTTCAATAGTGCGCCATGTGTGCTCAGGTTTTTATTTATATGGGAACAAAAATATTTTCTGAATTACTTTGTATTTTCACATAAATTCTTTCTTTTCTTTTTTAACTTGAGTGCTCCTACACATGGACTAAACTGCTGAACTTGTAGACAGATACCCAAACCTCTTTCTTGAGTCAGTACCATTCATCTATAAGCCAGTGAGTGCATTTATGTGTTGACTGTTTCCTGCTATTGTGTTTCTCATTCTGTTTGGTTATTTTGATGCATCTGAATCTCCTCTGGTCTAGACTTCCCTGCACATTTTTGTGTCATTTGCAGGTTTGTCACTTTTCTGATAGCTCCATTTTTACTGATGACCAGCACACACGTAGTTACCACATAGACCAGAATGATGTACTTCCCACCAGTTCCTACCTGTTCAGCTGTCCACAAAGAAGAAAGCAGTTTTTATTTCTAATCTCTGTTTTCTGTCCAGAAAACAGGTTCTTGAAAGAATTTTTTCCCTCATAGTGCAGCTGTTTAGTCACACCAGGCACCTTTCTGGAAATTCATGTAAACCTTTCATCCTTTAGTGTTCTTCTGGTGCATTAAGAGTTGTGTCAGATCAGGGAGATACAGTTTACTTTTGCTAGAACTGTGGAGAACAAATTCTACCTGTGATCTGTGTGTCTTCTACTTGTGCTTTAATGATTGTTTTAACTAAATTGCCATCGTACCTCAGAATATATACGCTAGTCTCAAGAGTTCCCTGAATGGATCCCATAAGGCTTTTCAAACTTAAGTGCAAGACTTGCTACCCCACAGTCCTTATGTAGTTACTGGTATGAGAATATTTTCTTAGAGGTTCAACCAGCTTATTCTAAATTTTTTTTCTGATATTTTTGACTGTTTATACCCTCTTGGGGCTTACTGACTTCATGCCTTTTTAATTTCTCTATTGTTTTTCACTTCTCCCTGTCTTTTGGGTGCCTTTGTCCCTGGTTGCATATCATCTTTTTTTATGTAGAAAGAATAGGTTCAGGGTAAGTATCTTTCTAATGCGTAGTTGGCAAAAACTGATGCAAGATATTGTTTATCTTTTCAGCAACACCCTCATTTTCTTTAATTACATCTTCACCTCCTCTAATCCAAAAGACCTACTTACTCTCCCTTAACCATCTTGGTGGTTATTGCATGGTTTTTCACCCACAGCTGTTTACTTCAGAGCCCATTTTAGGCCTCTTTGTTTCTTTCTTACACAGTGAATCTTATAATCTGCTTTGTTGGCTTCACAAACATTGTATTTCCATATTCTGCATAACTTTGCATTGGATTCCTATAGGTGGAATGGCTTTAGGGCACTCTAAAATCATAAGACAGGCCTACAAACCAAAAAAGGTACTATGCTAGTTGGAAGAGGACGTATTTCCTTTTCAGGATACAAAATTTACCGTAGCACTTAAAGTGCATACATCCCCCCTCCTTGCTTATAGTCTCTAACATTTGGGTTTTAATTTCTTATGTTAATATGTTGGTTTCTGCTGACTTAACAGGTTTTAGATGCAGGAAGACTGAAAGAATACGGTGAACCTTACATTTTGCTGCAAGAACAAGACGGTCTTTTTTACAAAATGGTGCAACAAGTGGGCAAGACTGAAGCAGCTTCTCTGATGGAAACAGCAAAACGGGTAATTTTAGAAGAAGGGGTGATTAAGTTTGTCTCTGCACTAAAGAGTTTTGTTTAGCCTTCCACTAAAGAGTCCTTTTCAGTGCCTTTTTTTAAGTGGGATATACACAGACTTGCAAATGATAATTGTGTTTATATACCCCAAGCTGAAAGACACTGGATTTCTTGCATCCTTCTGTATGTACACACAATAAGGGTAAGTAATAGATGACATACTCACCTCTGCTAGGCATTGATCTTGGAAAAAACTTCCTGCAAAAATACATCAGGGCTGCAGAGTCCAGCCTTTATGTGTAATTTCTATATTTTTCAAGGGGACCATCGAATTTTAGTTCGAGGTGTAGTACCTGTGTATTGTATTATGGTCTCTAGGGGTGTGATGGTGTTCCTGTTTTTGTGCTTTGCCTTACTTCGTTCTGGTACCACTGCTCTGTCCTGCACGTAGGATGAGCAGGGCTCAATTCAGAAACAGCTGTTGAATGTTTTCTTTCCTCCTTGTTCCCTACAAGGCTCCGTGCCTGATTTACTGCTTACTATTCAAATCCTACTCTGAGTACAGAATTATTAATGTAATTGTGAGCATTCCTCTGGCAATCAAAGTGTTTAAGAAACATCAATGGATTAATTTTCATAATATGCCTCTGAGGAGAGGCTATATCATCTCCACTTTTCAGATGGAAAGCTGAAGGAGAGATAAGAAGATAAAAGAAAAAATGACCTGTGATTGAGGGAACTCATTTCAACTGGCTTTTGGCTTGATTTCTTCCTTTGTGATAATTTACCACACAGGATGTCCAGAGCAGGGTTTTATTTCTCTCGGTGCCGGTGAAGTTTCAGCGCAGCTGCAGATGAGACTGGCAGCGCTCGGTTGTGGCAGCAGCTTGCTTCACAGTCACGTGAATGTCACATTCGGCCTGCAAGCAAGGCATGGAGCATTAGGCATGGAGCGACCCAAGAGGGCCTTCCCAAGGGCTTGTCTCCAGCCTCTGTGCTTTCCTCTCCTCTGGCTGCTGCATGTGTGGAGTGGAGCTTGGGGAACACAAACTCCACAAGCGGTTTCCTGGGGAAACGAGACCGGTAGATGGGAAGGGACACGTAAAGGCAGGAAACAAAATGGCAGGTGCCTGGGGAACACAAACTCCAAGCGGTTTCCTGGGGAAACGAGACCGGTAGATGGGAAGGGACACGTAAAGGCAGGAAACAAAATGGCAGGTGCCTGGGGAACACAAACTCCAAGCGGTTTCCTGGGGAAACGAGACCGGTAGATGGGAAGGGACACGTAAAGGCAGGAAACAAAATGGCAGGTGCCTGGCTGTTTCTTGGTAAAAACAGACTCATTTCCAGCAAGTTGGAAAAAAAAAGAGAAATGTGCTGCCATGAAGGCTGCATTGCTTATGTCTGGAGGCTATTTTACTGGACTTTTTGAAGATAAGGGAAAAGATTTCTGTGCCTGTTGATACTCCCAAAATTTTTTAGAGCTGCTGAAACTTATTATTAAAGAGTTTTTCAAGTGAAGCTTTGCAGCTGGGAGCGTACACTCTAAATTCACTAATTTCAAAACTGAAGAAACTGCTTTGTCCTCAAGTAGACTATATGATGAGTCCTGCTGTCCTCCTCCGCTGCTGCAGTGTAGCTGCTTATATTTTACTACTAGCAAGGAATGGGTTAGCCATGTTTTTTGTGGCACGTGGATGACAACGTGGAGGTTATATAAATGAAATTTAAACAGATTAACTTCATGTTCACATGACTGGCGTTTGTCTGTAAAGTGAAGGCCAGCTTCCTAAGGCACAGTCCTTGGTATGGCAAGAGGTGAGGCTGCCCAGCTGTCATATGTAGCAATTTAACTGTGTCGTCCTGTCTCTCCTTCCTTCCCTGTAGCCCTCCCCAGTTGCACAATTGCATTCAAATAAAATTCAAAATATATAAAAATAATTGCCTGATGTTACTTGCCCATATAGTCATCTGCAGTTACCACATCAATGTTATGTGATTTTGTACAGGAAGGGAAGAGATCCAGGAACCAGTCTCTGCTGAAATGTGGTTTGATGAAAAAGTTTGCTAACTCCCAGGCTAGAAGGCAGATACAAGCTTTAGCATCTGCCAAGAATGCAAAGCATGGTGCTTATCCACACTCAGCCCAAAAATATGGGAATCAAGAGACTGTATCTCCAGTCACAGCTACCAGCAGCACAGTTAGAGTTCTTTCTGTTTGAAGGGCTTGGACGTTTGTTCAAGGTTTTTGTTACTGCTGTCCCCTGTGCTTCACGCATGCTTTCAGACAAGTTGCTTAGTCAGAAGAGCTGATGCCAATGGCTTTTCTTTCTACACTCCTAAGGCCATTGCACGTATTGCTCCTACATTCCTGCTGCAGCTCTTTTTTTTTCCTGTTGTTGAAAAACAGCATGCTGCACATAAAAAGAAATGGTAATATGACATATATACATACTTTTCAAAAGGCGTTGCAGCAGGTTGCTAAGTGAAATGGTTTGGAATGTGGCCATGCTTTGGCAATGATTATTTGATTTATTGCATTCTGGACCTGAATCTTGCGCAGAACAAGCTCGTACCAAGAGCTTCTTTCAGTAAGGTGAGACTTGAAATGCCTTTCCTGGAACAGTACGGATTCGGCATATATCCTGAAGTGCAAATGAAGAGGGACTACACACCTTAAATACAAAGACTTAACTTGGGCATCTTTGAAGAAACCTTGTTTTAAATAAAACCAACTCTTGTGGCCATCTTAGCTGAGCATTGCACGATGGAGCTGTTGCTCAACCCTTAACTCAGGCTTCCAAATTGAATCACCGTTGCTGTTTTTACGCCTCTCTCTTGGTCACTCAGTATCCCCATTTTTTTGTGCAAATGGCAAAAGACCCGACACAGGCACAGCTGAAACTGGAGCCAGCTGAATATGTATTACCCAGCCTGTGAGCCTGACTGCAGCAGAGGTTTCCTTGGTGTCATGGGACCGTGTTTTTATCTTTGTTCAGTGTACAGATAGCTATTAGAAGATCCTATGGGAAAGGGAGAAATAGTCATCAGACAGTTAAAAAGGAAAAAATAAAGAGGGGCTCAGGTATTCAGATAAACAAAAGTTGGTGTGTTCTCCGTGCCCTTGGTCGCAGCATTGAGAGAGGCTTCGCCACAAGCTTTGTGGCATCAGGATAGGACTGGTTTTCTGTCAATCAATTTTTGAGTACTTTGAGGGAAAAATATTTTAAAGCCATGCCAGATGTGTAAATATTAAAATGGTAGGTGTTATCTCACCTCAACAATGACTTTTGAAAAGGTTGCAGCTCTGTTGGCAGTGGAAGAAACTTGTATAAAGACTGGGGCATTTAATGTCTTGAGGGATTGGGCTCAGGGGAAGAATTGCAATGAGACAGTTGAAAAGCAGCTGCCGTTCCATTACGTCTCTAGTAATGTGCCAAGGTTTTCTATTAACTTTCCATTAAGGAAAAAAAAAATATATATATAGATATATATATCATGTTCAAAAGCTGCATTAAGAGTATGCCAAAGTTTTATGTTTTAAACCAGGAACAGGATGGGAATACACAGCTGGGGCTGGCGATTCCGCAGCGTGTGTGTGTGTGAGTGTGTGCAGGCAGGTGCCCGATTAGCTTCCCTCTGTTGCATCCCATGGTGGCTGGTAACAGAGGAATGCCTCTTAACAGGGCTCCAAGGTCTTTTGTTGATTCAAATCAGACCTTAATATTCTTTGAAACTTGTAAAGATGCATATATCCTGCATTAATGTGCGTACACAAAAGGTGACAGCGGCACTTACAGGGGACTGCTTCTATAGAACATTTCTTTTTTATCCCGCCTGTCTTATACATGTATTCATATATATGAAAAGGACATTATTATCAAACAAACTGAACTTTGTTGACAACACTCTCAAATATAAATTGGAGGAATGTTTCCTAAGCTGTAGTCAAAGCAGCTCGACTATGAGACCTAACTCGTGACACGTGTCAGCCTCAGAAAGATAGCGCATTTTCTGTTTTTAAAGGCTCAAACAAAACTTTTCACATTTTTCTTTGAAAAAAAAAAAAATTGCATTTGAAGTCCTTTTTCACCCAAACACATTTTTAGATAAGAGCACACAAGTCTTGACATTATTTCATTTTGTTATGCGCATCTGTCAAGGAACAGAGATATGATACAGCTACTAAAAACTGATGATTGTGGAACAGTGAAACTTGACAGCATTTCATTTCCTTTATGTTCTGATTATACATTTATCAGGAAACCTGTATCTCTTCTAGTTGAGCTAGAAATTGGTAGAATTCAGGAACTCAAAGGCTTGGCAAAGAACTGTCCTATTATTTGGTATCATCTTACATTTTAGAGAAGTTGCTTGGTTGAGTCATTGTTAAAGCTTTTGCTTCTCCTTTCATTATTGTGGTTGGCTATCCAGAGATCGCATTTCTATAGGCCCTATAACTGCTCGGCAGCACAAATTAAACGCTGGGGTATTTCATACGTGTACCTCCAAGTTTCAATGGTTGTCAATCATAGTTTGTAAAATATAGGGATTACAACCTGATATTAACATCCAAATCCATTGTGCTCATTTTCTGTGTGAAAATGAGAAACCCTTGTGCAGACGCGGGATTTCACAGCTTCTTTGTCACCCTGTTTTTAATTTATCTCCATGTTTTCAGCTAGTAAAATGATTTTACTTATCAGTTTAATGTAAGGCGATAAAACATATCTATTTATCTGAATTACCAGAATTTGAGTGGATCTACAGGTTGAGTGGGGTTTCTCTCACACTTTGTTACAACACAAGATCATAGAGTAATTTTGCTAATTTTTCAGTCACCCACAGTTACTGAGTGCCACTAACCTGAAATTCCTGTCAGAATTCCTTAAGGACGTGTATTTATCTCCAGAAATTTTTTTTGAAACTAAAAGGTGTTTGGTGCCTAATTGCTCACAGAACCTGCTATTTTTTCCTAGGTGTTCTTCAGTAAGAATTACCCAGAAGTCACTCAGAACGGTCAGCTCGCCACAGATTCCTCCTTGGATTCTTCCTCAGGATTATGCATAACTGAAACTGCACTGTGATTCCTAGTGACCTTAACTGTTCTCCACAGAATGTAAACCTGAGGCCATCTGAACTGAGTGGCAACGTTTGCAAGTGTCAACAGGAGAGGAAAGGGAGGGGGCGATTCTTTGCACTGGACATCCTTCCTATTTAATGTTGAGAAGAAAAAAATTCTGGTGTCCCTCTTTCTTTAATTTCAGTGCAATATGTTTGGTTTTTTTTCCTTTCCAACTGATTGTCTTTGTATTGCTAAGGAAATTAGGCAGGCTCAGTTTTTATTTGGGTGTTATGTGGTAGAGAGAGATCGCTTTTATTTAAACAGGTGCAGGACACCTAGCAGGTTTAAGGTGTGTATTTGGAGCTGAGTTTAAAAATTGGAACGCGCCCTTTTTCCTCCTTTTGGAAATATTTTGAGAGCAAGCAAAAAACCAAAATATTTTCTCAGTGTGGCTTGAGCACGATGGCTGTGTCTAACCAGAAGATTGGGTAGCGTAGGGCTCGGCCATCTCGTGCAGCTGCCTCTCTGCCTGGCCTAAGTAGCTACACAGGTTGGTAGGAAAAAAGAATCGAACAAGCCAAAAATACTTTCTGATAGCCAAAAAAGTACTACACACTTATTTTTTGATAAACAAGTCAAATAATGCCGTTCAAGATGGATGTAAATATTAGTTTTCTTTTGCTAAAATCCAAATGCTGAAAAAAAAAAAAAATCAGTCTTAGTCTCCTGTACTTTAGAAGAAAATTACTACGTTTGCACTGAAGAAATAGTTAAATAATTTAACATACATTCCTCTCTTTATCCAGGTTATCAAAGGAAAAAAGGTATTAAAATAACTTGAGGAAACATTTGAATGACATGTCATTATACCTAAATACCATGTAGTACAAAGTTATCTTCCACACAACACATTGAAATGTATACATTATTTGCATTTATTTGTGCCTTAATATTTGTGCCTTCAAGCCAAAGCTGTAACTGCAGGGTACACGACGAAATTCGTTAAATATATGTTAAAAATACCTAACCTTAGTATATTTGAAGTTTTGCATCAGGGGTTCTGTTGAACTCGAGCTGTTTGAAGTTACCATCCTACCAGAACAGGTAGGAAAGTACAGCCTGTAGTTTGGAATGGCTGTTGCTGATAGTGAGAGGAATGCAGCGAGGGAGAGAGAGAGAGGAGAGGAGAGACACAGACACAGACGTTCGGTATTCGTAAGATATGTCCTAATTCAGCAAAGCACTTTAACACAAAGACACTATTCCCATGGTTTTATATATTAAAAAAAAAGAAGTAAGTGCTGTGCTCTTCAGATTTTTTCATGTTTAGTGAGATACCAACTCTTTGAGGTCCAGCAGAAAAGAAATCTATCTTACTGTGTAAAGGGCACAGAAGAGACTATAAAAGGCAGTGGATCTCTTCAGGACATGGAAAAATACCGTGCTTTTTGAAAAAAAGATGCTTTGTATTACCTTTGTAAGGCAAATGTTATTTACCTGTTGTGTTCCCTGTCATCTGAAAGTAAGGCAAACGCAAATGTTTCTCGTTTCAAGCAGTCCTACCAGCAAATAACTGATTCAAACAACGCTTCCCTTGTCGGGAAGTAAATTGAGGCCATGGCCTGTGCCCCACTCAGCACAAGGCTCACCCAGAGGGACTTTGTCCCACTCAGGGTCAGCCCAGTCATGAGAGGCAGGATCCTCATTCCCCTGTTGCAGCAGCTTCCCTGTGATGGGGCTTGCTGCCCTGCTGTGAGATACCGGCAGGAAGGGAGGGAGGGAAGGACCTCTTCTTGCTACCTGCAGTCTCTCCCACCAGCTGGCTTCCTCTGAGAGAGGAGGGCCAACATCAGGCATCTGCTTTTGTTAGTGACATCCTCTTCAGCCCTTGGCAGGGAACTTCAAAATGAAGGGCACTTGTCCCTAGCTTGCTTTGATGAGGTTCTGACACTGCTTCTGGAGTGTGAAACAGCTTACAGGATGACACATCCCACAGGACTTCATGCAGTGATGCACAGCGTGAGGCGTGCGCTACAGCTGGTGCTAAAGAGCAAGCGGTCAGGGACAGCTGCCTGTCCCAAGGCCACGTGGCACAGATCAGCTCACGTAAGTGGTGCTTGTGGCTAATCCTTCTTGGAGCATACCAGCCACATCCGCTTTCCTTTTCTGTATCTCCAGGCCCTTAGTCTTCTCTGGGCTCATGCAGTCCACTTTGGGATCTAGCACACAGTGATCATCTAGTGTGTTGTTCTGTGATTTCCCCTTCAATTCAAATTGTCTGAAATAAGATTAAGACTGTTCTGCAGCTCCATAGAGCGTGGTTCTATTGCAGAGGCATGTGAGGACATAGAGAAGCGTTTGAGCGTGTAAAGTCACGTGGGATCACGCTGGGGGAGTGCGTAGGATGACATAAGTTCAACCTTGCATGGTCTTCTCTGTCTCTGCCTTTTCGGAAGGGACCCATGGTATGAACCATGTCCAAACTCTGCTCAGGCTTTGTCATGGAGAGAGACCTGACGGGGTAGCCCAAAACAGCCCTCACAGTGAGCTGAGCAGTAAGGCAGTGTGGACACATAATGGAATCTGGTGCTTCAGCTCATTTGTTTTACCTTTGTTACTCAGCAGCGTGGACATACCCAGAGTCTGTCTGCATCTTACAGTAGTGAATTCTTTCTGCTTCCAAGTAGGTAGCTCTCACACTACAGTACGTATGAGACTTTTAAATGCTCCAAGAGAACAGTGCATTCTCATGGCCATATACCTTGGGTTTATACTTTTTTTATCAGAACCAAGGAGATATGCATGCGTAAACCAAGGGTATAATTACAGTTTTAGTTCATTTCAGCTCTGAAATGGATCTATGGTAAGTTATATTTCAGAGCAGAGCTCCAAAACGCTGGCTGCTGCAGACTCACTGGTATGAGACCCTGACAGATCTAGCTATCAGCCCATTAGCTAGAGTTAATTTGATCCTGTAGCTTTCTTTGAATGCACACAAAAATGTTAGGTATCTCTGAAAATGCTGATTCTGCTTCTTCACGTGTGCTGGTGGGACATTGCTGCCTGTAGGTAGTGAATATCAATAGAAGAGGAAACAATTCTTTTTTTTAACAAAATCACACTTGAAACCCCCAAATTGCTGAGTGGAACAACTGATAGCGAGTCATTTGTGTCTGTCATTCATCTTCTATCAGCTTTTGTTTGAAAGTAAGAAAAATACTTGAATTGGGAGATAGTTCTT
This sequence comes from Zapornia atra, assembly GCA_013400835.1. Classification (NCBI taxonomy): domain Eukaryota; kingdom Metazoa; phylum Chordata; class Aves; order Gruiformes; family Rallidae; genus Zapornia; species Zapornia atra. The sequence continues at coordinate 52 of VZTU01032074.1, read as the reverse complement.
TAGATGTTGTTGTTGTTGATTGTGGTGTTGGGGACATAAAGGATAATAAGAA
>VZTU01032073.1:67030-185322 GCA_013400835.1 Zapornia atra | reverse complement strand
CATGGGGTTGAAAACCCCTGGGGTTTCCAGACTGAAGGGAAAATATCACTTCTCCCAGTAGTGCTTTCATACACATACAGCAGAGGGAAAAAAAACCCAACAATATGGTAATCTGTTCTACATCACCAGAAAAGTGAAGATGTCTTGCCAAAGCTGTGAATGGTACCAATGTGGCTACATCATTTCGGGTGCACGAAGGTATCACCTTTCCATAGTGCAGTTGTACGCGTGTAGAAGTTGCTAGGTGCTGCTGCAGTTAGTTACATGGGCAAAGTGGTGCTGTTTTTCTGGAAGAGCTTCAACCTTGGCTTGGATGGGTAGTTTTGGTTTATTGATACAAAGTTTGTCTTCGCTGCCACAAAAGGAATGCTTTATCTCTTTTGTCAGTATTTATGTGTAAATAAAATACCCTTGGAGTAATATAATGAAATGGCTTTGAGATAGCAGGTTTAAAGCAAGAAATGGAAGAATACAAACATTTATAAGCATTAGGGGCAAATCTCATAGTCGCTGTGAACAGGGAACACTTCTTTCACTGACGCAAGCAGCTGGTCTCTGGTACTTGTCTCATCTGTCTGACCCAGGTCAGTCTATGTACTGGGGGTTAGAAAACTAACCCACAAAAGTTGATTGTTATCTCATGGAGTCAGACTAGCCCCTGGATGCGGAGTAGCTGTTAGATCAGTTTGGTAGTCTCCTGTAACATCCCCCTCAGTGCGAAGTTACAGAAAACTACCAAACTGATCCTTGTCATGCAGGGGTTACACACTGAGGGGGGCGTTTTGCACTACAGTGGTGACAGTATCTGGCTTTGCCATCCTTTCCCTTTACTTCCCTGATGTGGTTTATAGTACAGTCCCACAAATAAAGTTTTTCTGTGCAACTGAAGTATGGCAAAGGAGGTGATGAAGAAAACATCTCATGACACTGTAGACCTAAGAGCAGTACTACAATGGGCAAACAGGAAGACCGGCTCAAGAATTCATCTCTGCACATCTGTGGCACTGCAGCTGTTTACAGGGTCACTGACTGAATTGCCAAAATAATGCAAATTAAAAGCTAGTCCTTCAAAAAGTAGGGCAGGAACTAGTTTAACTGACTTTACCACAAAATCCAGATACGTGGATTCGGTTGCTGCATGAAATCTTCACCAGTGGCATACCTAGGTGAAAGATGATAATCGTTCTCCTGTTTTTCTGGAGATAACCAAGGAGTTTTAAAATGCTTCCAGCAGGCATGTATAAATTACTGAGTTTTAAGTGATGGTGCCTGTAAGAATCCTAGTAGTCTTGTCTTTGTCAGTAAGAACGGCTAGGTTTTTCTAATGTGCTTAGTCTTTGAATGCCATAGTCCAGCTTTGCAGTCAAGTAGGAAATGCAGGTCGCATTGAAACTGGTGTGGCTAATAGATAAGCATAACTGCAGTGAGGTATGTAAACTCTGGAAAGCAGGGAGAATGGAAAGAATCATTTAGAAAAGAGGTGCAGCACTTGTTGATACTTAAGAAGAAAAGACGTGGTTAAAATGGGATAGCAGACCAGATGTTTTGTGAAGAGATTCCCTTTTCACCAGTGTACTGCGGGGAATATTATTTGAGCTGGCCCTGAGTAAGAGCCTTTAATGGTTATGAGAGGAAACTGGTGAATCTATTAAATTATAATAGACTATTCAGCCATATTAGTGAATACAAAACTTCATTTAATCATTAGTAAATAAAAATGATCATGTAGGTTTTATCTGTAAATTTTGGATGGACTTTGGAACATAACAGTAGTTGCCAATCTGGCCTTCATGTTCAGATTTCAGGTTGGCTGAAGCTTTATGTAAGTGCCCATCTATGTACAAAATGCTGTACAAAGCACAAGTGTTTAAGCCCTATCTAGGTGCTGCAATTTGATATTACTTCTTTCTTGTTGCTTTTTGTTTATTATATTGGGTTTGCTCTATCTTTTTTTTTTCTGTGGATTTTAGTTTTGAGCAAATTCCCTGTGACAGAGAGTATCTTAAAGTCAAAGTACCACCTAATGGTGTTAGCAGAGTTGATGGAGCTACAGGCTTCCTTCCTGTTGAAACTGGCCAAAAGAACAGGCCAAACTGTAGCTTGTGTTTCTTCAGTGTAGAGCCAATGGCAACTGTCCGGAATGTTTTTTCCACTCCCCATCAATGAGTGGGGGAATTCTTGCCAATGCAAGTGAGATCTTTAGACCTGCAACTTGACTCAATGTAATAAAGTTCATACTGAAAAAAAGTAGTTTAGCTACAAAAAAAAATGCAGATTTATACTAGCATGAGATTTTGCTAATTAAAAAGCAGTTGTCTTCTGGGTCAAAGTTTTATGAAACTTAGAGCAAAATAATATTTTAGCTTTGTCTGTGTAACTTCATGCAGCTGCATATTTGTGATAAGGGCAAGTCATCACCTTAAACTGTCATGTCAGTGAAGGTTGCAGAATGCCTACAGTGACTGCTCAGACTGTCAAAATTCACTGATTTCAAAAGCACTTTCTTATTTCACATTTTACTATTGCAGCACAGCTTATCAGGCTTCTGCAGCTTTGTTGGATGTACATGCTTGACTAGGATTTTAAATTGATTTAGGAGAAGCCTAGCAGTGCAGTGCAGCTTTATTTGCCTTCTAAACATAAGCATTTATTGTCACTGTGTTGTTGTCCTTTCTGAACCTGTTGTGACAAACTAAATGTAATGGGAAAGATTAATACTTATTTTGCTATTTGTTGATGGGGAAAAAAATTAGGCTTTTATCACAAAATTAAAGCACCAGAGTGGGTTTTTTCATACCTTTGTTCTTGCCAGCTCCTATGAAAAGTCCACATCTTTATTTTTTAAAATATGCCTTCCTGTAATGCACAGCTTAGTATTTTTTGCATTAGAAAATTGTAATACAAAGCTAAGTGTAATAGTTATGAATCCTTTGCTGCTTTATCTGCATTACATTGTACATCTTATCTTTCAAATGTTCATCTGCTTCTACTAATAAGCCTCTTTGTTGCAAATGCAAGAAACGTATTAGTACATCCAAGTTGTGAAGAGCTATCTAGACTAGCAGGTATTTTTCTTCCATTAAGGATTTTTTTAATGTTTGCTCAATGAGGTCTCTGTTCTCTTTAGTTTTCTTGAAAACACCTGGTATCTGGCTATATCTGTGGTTAGAAGAGTAAACTTAAACACTGAGACTTTGTGGTTCTTTCTTGTATGTACTCTTTATATTTTCAGTATTTTAACACCAGTTGTAGAGAGAAAGATAAAACACATCTAATTTCTTAGCTAAAGGCTCTAAGGTGGTGTAAAATCCAGAAAACACAGATGATCAAAATCTGAGTGGGAAAATAAAGGGAGTGGGAAGTAATCTATTTTGTAGAATGATTGGCAAGTTAGTAAGAAAATTTGTCTTTTTAATAATTAAAAATAGCTTTTTTAATCTTTGGCATGTCACGTGTGTTAGTATGTCCAAAGTAAAAGGCTTGTTAGGGGTTTGTTTTATTAATAATAAATGGATGTCTTTTCAGAGAGAGAACCCTTTTGTACTTCTTGTTACTAGATGCTAGTGTAATCTTGATTTCTAGGTTTTTTTAACAATGGTTTACTTGCTCAATTGCTCTCTGCACTCCTGTCTGTAGTATGCAAGAAAGGGCCTTGGAGTAAGGGTAAGATGGGGACAGGGTCTTGGTTAGAAGCTTTCTGGATAGTTTTTTAATGTGGATCTTAGTTTTCTGTAAGTCTCGCTACTCAAGAAGAGACTTCCACAACAGTCTATAGCATGACTAAGTGGAGGACCTAACAAAGTTAAAAGCTCTTTACTTGCCTTGTTCTATGAGGTATCCTCTCTTTCTGAACTTCTCTCTATTCATCATCTGGTTCTTTCAGAGCAGATTATTTTTTCCTTTTGACTATATGGTTGTCAAGAGGATACTGTTTAAGGTAGAAGATAGGTTAATTTGTAAAAGGATTAGTGGCTGTCTTTTAAAGGTTATAACAGAAGGATGCAATATGCATTGAGAAGCCTTGAATACTGGAGGCGTTTTTTATCTTCCCAGCTTTCCCCTTCCTTTCCCTTACTAATCTCTTCTTCCTGAATCCATTGTAGAATAAAATGTAGGAAAAAAGGTCAGTGGTGGTAGTCCCTTACAGACCTGTAAGTGCAGTGCTTGCATCTTTCTTTCCTTTGCAGAAAGTTGAACAACTAGTAGTAGTATTTCTTTGAAGAAAGCTCAGATGAAACATGGGAAACTCAAGGTAAAAGCAGCAAATTTTAAACTGATGTGTTACCAGTTCTGAAGTAGGAACTCTGTATTTTATCCTAGAAGATGGTAAGTATAGAAAAAACAATTGGAAGCTAGAGGAACAGGTGTTTAGACATCTGTCTGTTACTTTTTCCTCCTTGTGTATAAAAGATTCTCCTTGAAGAAAAGCAACAGGAAAGCCAAGTTGTATTGGCATGAGTATTTCTATCTGACTCTTGCCTATTACTGTCACCTCATCTTGGTCTAGGTTTTTTTCCAAAGTTAATGGATTTTTCCCTAATGCTGTGAAGTTCACAGAAGATAAGTGGAAGCTAGAGGCTTCTTCCCAAATGCTTGCAATGGTGGTCTTGGTTTTGTCCCTAAATGTGTTACCTTGGGAGCTAACAGAGAAGAAAAAAGGGAACAATTCCTTGTTTCCATGGCCAAGATGCTCCCTTTTTCTGCATATTTTGCTGGCAGATACTCTGTCAAAGTAGTCCTGTGTGCCCATAGGACTTTCTGCTAGTGTTGTCTTGTGGGTATCAGATACCCTTCATATCCAAGGACCTCAATTCTCCTTCTAGAGAAGAGGATGGGTACAAAAGGAGACTTGTATGGCCATTCTTTTCTTTATAGTACTGCCTTACCTACCTCTTGATGGTACATTCCCTCTTGGTGGTGTCCTGCCAGTCTTTCTGAAATTTCTCAGCCTACTCTCAGTTAAGGTGCTGCCTTCTAGCAGGGTTGTTTGCAATTAGCTGCTCACAGCTCAAGGAATTCGGTTTAGCGTTGCTTCTGTAGAACTGTGTCCCTTCCTCTTACCCTTCAGGCTCACACTGTTTTTTGTTTGTAATAGCTGCTAAATACAGGTTTGAGTAGTTGGGCTAGATGTTTAACTTCCTAAATGTTTATTCTAGAGCTAAGGTAATGTGAAGTGGGAAAAGTCTGGTTTTAGTGTTAAATACGACCTTGTTTTGGTTCTTTTTCCCCTTTCTTCCATGATTGCCCTCAGGAAAACTTAAGGGTGTGATTTGTAAATTAGTGTAGTGCCTTTGAGTTCACATTGGCATTTATCTGACTCAAAGCTAAACTAGCAGAAAATTAAAGCTACTTCTTCCCCCACACATCCATCCCCCCGCCCCCAGTTTTGCTCCATGAACTGACTTGCTGTAGGATCAGATGGGTGCCAGCATTGGCTTGGGTCACAGGAGGGAGAGAGGGGAATGCATGCCTGGGGGCTGGGGGAATGACAGTGGCAGTATTAAATTGTTTTGGAACTGCATTTTAAGGAGTGGCTGAAATACCTAGCCTTACTGTCATTGAAATATGAGTAAACAAGTCCCTGACTAAGATGAAAAAGTAACTTCTTTTTTTGACCAGTCTGGCTTTCAGTAGGTATTTAGCTAAATACTGGACTTACAAGCAACACTTCTCCTATCAATTAAAGAAATCATTTGAGCTTTGTAAAGAGAGGAAGAATGGAAAACGTTCAGCCAACCTGCAAGTAAAAGTCTGTGTGTGACACAATCCTTTGTACTCCTTGACCAGGAGAGAAGAGTGTGAGGCTTGCTGGGAAATTAAATCTCAAAGTTCATGAAATAAACTGAGCTGATTCTCAAGGTGAGTCACCAAGGGTAAACCATAAGGGAGTAGAAGCCCTGTAGTTGTTCAGTTTATGATTAGAGAACAGAAGGGAAGTTGGAGTTCATGGTACTTAGCTGCTGATCTGACTCTCTGCCCTCTGGTCCATTTGCTTCAAACCTTTCTTTCTGCTTCCATCTGTTTCTGTGGGAAACAGGGCGGGGGACTTTCTTGTCACTACCAAGACGCCTGATAATGATCACACATCTCACTCTTTCTTTCCTAATTATTAATGATAGGTGATACTGTCGTCATTATTACAGAATGTGAAAGTGTTTTGAAAGTGGTCAGTGTACTTGCAAGGAGTATGTGGGGTGTTTTTTTTCTTTGCTCATTAGCCTCCTTCCACCTACCTACCTACCTCTTGGCACATCTATTTGCTGTGGAATGGGTACTGACCGTGAGAGACTTAAGTATTTTGGAGTCTGCAGCACAAGGTCGTGCCTGAGGAGAATGAGAGAATTTGGTTTGATACTGCCTGGAGGCTTGTCCTGCCATGCTAGTTCCAGGTCAATAGGAAAAACTTAAGTGTGGCAAAATGGGGGGGGAAGCGTTGATTATAAGTGATTTTTCTCTGGAAAGTATGGGTGAAATAAGTACAGCAGTGTGCAAAACTGATGTGTTCTATTTGATCTTTGGACATGTCTTTTAATCATACATTTGGTTGTTCCACTATATCTTTAAGCCTGCTGTTCTCAAAAGATGACCTTTTTGAATGGATTTTTTCCCCATATCCTTAAAACAACAAAAAGCATTTGCTCCTATGAGAACAGCTCTGCTTTTACTTCACTGAAACAAGAGGCACCTATGAATGATTGCTTTAGCCAATCACTTCCTTTGACAGATTTAGGCTGTGACACATAATAATTTTGTGTGGCATACTTTGATATGTGAGACATTTTCATGTGCTGACAATGTTTATTTTCTGGATTGAACTATTTATGAATGTTTCAAAGTGGTGTTGTCTGTAATTAAATGTTTTAATTGAAACTCTTGAGCAGAAAGAAATAAGCTGTATGTGAATGGTGTACAGAGGAAGATGGACATGGCTTTCTTTGAAAAGCTGGAGAACCTGATATTGAGCCCAGGTATTCAGAACAAACTAGATCTCCACTAGGCTTAAATGAGTCATTTAATCTCTTGTATGGATAGATTCAGATTTCATGACAATTCTGAGTAAAGGCTCTTGGCTTCTTAAATGAGCGAAAGGAATTGGGAGTTTTTCATCATCAGGTTTTTTTGTTTGTTTTTCTTTTTTTAAAGGTGCCCAGTGGTTACAGGTGTTCATAAGATTAGTTTTTTTCCCCTTCAGCAGTTAGGGATAGTGATATTCTAAGTGTCTTTGCCCTCTTAATGGGCTGTTTTTAAGTATTTGCAATGTAATTACCTAAACATTTTGGTAATATAATTGAATTTATTCCACATGTTTTGTTTGTGTTTAATGACGTACATGGCAAAACATGTATTTGCTTTTATGGGTATTTCAGCAAATAGTGAGCGTGGGGTATTAGACTGTACAACTGTGTGTGTATGGGGAGGTCTGTGATAATCTGTTCTGAGACTTTCACTCCTCAGTTATAATCATGTTGTTTACATTTAGGTTTTTTCTTTCCTTGACAGAGGAAGGGATTTTTTTGTTGTTACTGTCCCTGCATGTTAAATTCATCATCCAAATTTGTGTAGGTAGCTGCTGAGGCTGTTTTCTTTTTGCAGCTCAGTCACCTCTCTTTCAGAGTTAGAAAAAAGTTAAAATCTTGATGACTATTGGAATTAGAGGGGGGGAGACTCAGTTCAAAGTCTTAAAAAGGCACTTGTGTCTTATGGTTTGAAGTAGATAAGAGTTCTAGCGGAGGGGCCAGTAAAATTCTCTTTCAAGAGCAGATACAGTTTCCAAGAACTGGATCAACACGTGGAATCGTGTTGTAAACATTACTTGGTAGGCTTTATATCAATAACCTGTAAGTTAGAGGAATGGGTAGTCAAAGACTTTCTAGTAGGTATTAAGTCACCTGTCCCCCTCCACAAGTCTGCAGTTCAAACGGCCTGCTATATGAGGTTTTCTTCCCTTGGACCTTTAGACACTGAAAAGAGCTTCAGATTATTACATCACTGTCAGCAGTGACTGTTTCTCAGGATACTTTTTCATTTTCACAGAGGCTGTTTTGATGGTTTGCTTAGGGGGTCTTGAGTGTCCTACTAGAGAATTGGTACTATGTTCTTTCTATACCTGTTGTTAATCTTTTTCTACAGCCTACAGAGACAACTGTTTCAGAGTGTGTTGGTAGCTGGTCTTGTCTTGCTGATTGTAGTAAGTGGGACTTTGATTATGAAGGGAAAATGAAATTTCTTGTTGTGGTTGCTCTTTAACAGATGAGTGGAAAAAGAGGGCTGCAGGGTAAATTGAAGTGTTGTTTTCTGAATGCATGTTTGTTTACTGTTAGGACAGGAATAAGTAGCAGAAAAATACTGTGCCAACTGTAGTGGTTTTTCAGTGAGCTGCATGATACTTTGTGTTCTTCAAGCTCCAGCTGCTGTAGTCACAACTTGAATGTTCTTAAAGCACAAATCTCTGTTCTCCAAGGCTGTGGAACATAGCCTGCACATATATACAAATTTAACGTTAAAAATTTTAGGGGAGAGTCTTTCTAGAAACAGCAAGTACCCAGTGTTCTCTAGATTAATTGGGTTTTAAAAGGCAAAGATTTTGAGTGCTTCTCTCTCTCTCTTTTTTTTTTCTTTTTTTTTTAATCTTTGGAATGGATGGAGTGTGGCTGATGTGGAAATAAGAGGGGAAAACAGGAGAGAAATGAGGACAGGGCTGCCAGAGTAAGACCAAGGTCCTTCCCTTCAAAGTCTTTCAGTCAGGTAAAATTGTCCAAACGTGTAGGAGAGCATTACGGCTGAATGTGAAACTGGAAGTCTGTGCTGAGTTCACAGCTGCTCAGAGTCCTAACCTTATAGACTGCTTCTATTCTTTTGCCTGCCTTGTTGTGGGGCAGACAATGTGTGGAGCCTACTGTCTTCCCATATACCTTGGAATTTTCCCAAACTTAGCCTCTAGTGCGTAGTCTGCTCCGTTAAAGGCTATAGAACTGTGCTTGTTTTGAATGAAGCAAATGAGAAAAAATGGTACTGAGGAGAATTCCTTTCCTTTTTTTTTTTCTTTCTTATCTGAAGCCTTTCAGCAAAGCTCTTGTTTTAATGTTGTGGCAATCTCTTTTTTGATGGCTGTTTCCTTTAAACTACAATGGCAAACACTCCTAGTCCGTTTCATGCTGATTACTATAATTGATGTAACATTGGATTTGTTGTAAACTTACAATTGTAAAATTGTCCAATTGAAAATTTGATGTTCTGAAGGGTTTTCACAAGTGAGTGGTAAAATATGGATCTGAGCAACAGTGTTGCTACTGCACATCTGGTGCCAAGCTTGAAACTTGTTTTTCTGAATTACTAGATAGCAGCACAGCTTAGTTACTTGATACCCTTTGTTCTTGCTTTGTGATAGGGACAGCAGTTTTTTCCTTTTTTTTATGTTGGGTTAGAACTGTTCTGTGGATGTCATCATGGAATATCTAGCACTTGAGCTTACCTGGTTTTAGTCCCTTAGTTCACTTCAGGGGACTTGATTTGAATTAAGGAGACTAGTGGAAAGATTGGTGTTTAGAGATTACTTTCTGTTGTCTTGCAAGACTGATAGGTACCAGCTCAATTGCTAACAAAGTAGTAGTTTGTCTTAACTCTTTTGAGATTCGTTGAAAGCTTGGCATCAAATATATATGATCTTTATATTAATTCAATACTTCAGACTGTATTTTAATCACAAAATTATAAAAGAGGAAGAATTATAGAAGGTACCTAAAGTGAGCTGAGTGTTTATTTTTAAAGGGTCAGGTTTCTTTAAATGTGTATGTGAAAGTGGTAGGCTTGAGAAACCAACTTTTTATGGTTTCTGTAAGCAATATTGGTATGGTTTGATATGTTGATAATAGCAGTAGGAGTGGTCACTTCATTAGGAATTAGCAATGTGCTATTTATTAGCTCTAGAGTTCAGCAGTCATTGCTTATTATTAAGAGTGCCAATCTAACAGTCTTCTCCTGTTAACAAGGGAAAGATATTTCCAGTCTGTATGTGCATTGGTGTCTCTTAGGTCCTTCTTCTAGCCAGCTCATAGCCAGACTACTTGAGGCTCCCTCTTACCCACCAAAAAATCACTTTCTGCTATACTAGCAAATGGATTTACCTCTTTGAAGTGTCAAGTGACCGGTGTCATAGTCTGGTTTGGGTTGGAAAGGACCTACCTCAAAGACCATCTAGTTCCAACCCCCTGCCATGGATGGGGACACCCTCCACTAGACCTGGTTGCCCAAAGCCCCATCCAACCTGGCCTTGAACACTGCCAGGGAGGGGGCAACCACAGCGAAAGAACTTTTTCTTTAGTCTGACCTCAATCTCCCTTCTAGTTTAAACATGTTTCCCCATCTCCTGTGACTGCAGGCCCTGATAGAGTCCCTTTCCAGCTTTCCTGTAGCTCCCTTTGGGTACTGAAAAGCTATTACAAGGTTTCCCTCCCAGAGCCTTCTCCAGGCTAAAAAAGCCCAACTCTCTCAGCCTGTCTTCATAGGAGAGGTGCTCCAGCCCTCTGGTCTTTGTGACCTTCCTCTGGTCTCACTCCAGGAGCTCTATGTCCTCCATAGCTGGACGCAGTACTCCAGGTGGGGTCTCATGAGAGCAGAGTAGAAGGGGAGAATCACCTGCCTCAACCTGCTGGTTGCTCTTCTTTTGATGCAGCCCAGATACAGTTGACTTTCTGGGCTGCAGGTGTACACTGCCAGTTCATGCTGTCCTCTTACCCACCGACACCGCCAGGCCCTTCTCAGGGCTGCTGCTCTCAATGCAGAAGAACCACGGAAGAGTTACCATGGCCGGGAAAGGAGGCTAAGAGCTCTTCCAGTAGGTGGCAGCAGCAACCTGTTGAACTGGGTTGAACTGGAGGTGTGATGGGGCACAAAAATGAGGACAAGTATATGAAGAAAGTTCAGTTAAGAAAACTTGCTAGCCTTTAATAAACGATTTTCTGTTAAAGGATTTGTCAGAGCTGTGTCTGTGAACGCTTTTTTAATGCAGAGTGCTTAACTTGAGGTCTTACCAAAAGATCTGTGCAGTACTAGTTAGAAAGGAACCCCCCTAAGTGACAGCAAGCTGTTGTATTTTGCTCTACCTGTTACAAGGTTTCATGAGAACACAGATTGATTTCGATGCATCTAATGATATAGTAAGGCTTACATAAGAGGAAACATTTTAATTAACGAGTTCTACTTTTTGTGCCTAAACAAGTAATTACCTTTGTTGGGTGGTCTATTTGGCACATCAAAAATCATGTTTCTAACCTGATCTTGTACAACTGTGATCAGGTGCTAGAACAGGTACATAAATAAAGGTGTGTTCATAGGCTCCCACAGGCTATAGTCTAGTTTAACCATAAGTTTTATCAGAATTTGCACAGTAACAAAGTGGTTTTGGTGGAGTATTGGTGTGGTACATCCAGACCCTTGACGAGGTGCGTTCAGACTGGATTAGAAACCAGCCTGCAGTCTTGGGACCACAGTGTAATTAGTGTTTCTTTTACCATAGAGACTACTGTGAACTTACACTATGGGCTGCTCAGTAATTTGAGATTATTTGGTCTAGGTCTGATGAATGCCCTGCTTATATCATTTTGTGCCTCTTGACTGATGAAGAAGTGCCTGCTTCTGGCTGGTATTTTTATCTGAATGGATTTGGAATTGGACAACTTTAACTCCTGGGAGGATAAGTGCCTATGGTGGTGTAAGTTATATTCAAGATAGAGGGTAGCTGTGGTTTAACCTGAATTAAGCCAGTGGTTCACATTAAATTCATCCTCACTTGAGGCTGTTTTTAAAAAAATAATAATCTTGAAGTCAGTCAGCAGATTCTCTTATATTGTTACTGGTTGGTTATATTGTAGTGTCCTTTGAATGTAGAAACCATCTATATAGAGACCAACCTTCATACCTTTTCCTGGCCTGGAAGATGTGTTTATCCAATGGTTCTTTTCAGCTGACGAACTTGGTGAGTAAGGCAGATCACTTAGCAGAAAGCCTTGTCCTATTATTGCTGCTTTAGATTAGAATCTTATCAAGGAGGTAGGGTGTAGCCCTTGTATAAACAGGGTAGCCAGTATCATGAGATGAGTTGTATTTTTTTAGTCATCTTGTTACTTTATTGTAGCACAGAATATTTGTTTACATATAAAGGTGCTGTAAACAGTTATTACTGCCCTGGCTTACAGTTTATTTTTCCCTCCTTTCCATTGCCCAGGATTTGTTAAGAGAAAACATGCAGTAGGATCTTGCCCGTTTGCCTCAAGGGCAGAGATCCAATACCAGGTTTTACGTGCGAACTAGTAAAGAAACAGTAAATGGTAGAATAAACTTGTTCCACACAAACAGGAAGTGGTGATCAGGGGTGAGTAGGGCAGTTTGCAACCTTTATTTTAAAAAATAATACCTTTTAAGATAATTTCTTATATAGCCCCAGCATAATATTTCCTCAAAAGCAAGTGGAAGCCTCCTGTGCTTTTTCACACATTTGTGAGGTAGTAGCTTTCTCTTTTGATTCTGCATTATTTGGATAATACACATAATCAGAGAATGACAAAATGTTTAAAGACCAAGGGTGTAGTTTCATGAGCATTTCTTTCCGTGTCAGTACGGATAGGAGCTGCCCTGACCTTAGGTGCTTATTCCTGCTTTGGTTGGGCTAGTGTAACTAGTTAATGTTCCAGGTGCCTATACAGCAGAGCAGATTGTGTGGAATTTACCATCAGAAAAATATTATTTTTAACCTGGATCGATTCCCTGACCGGCCTCATTGCTCAGCTGCACAAACAGTTGTGCCAGCACAGCTGAGGGATGAGGACTGCTTAAGCTGGTACTGCAGTGGAAAAAGTGGTGTGAAACTATAGCCTATGGCTTAATCTGTATATTCTAGGTGTTTCGCTGGTACAGTTACGCTGTGCTGGTAAAATATTCCTCACACAGATGCAGCTTTCATCAGTGCAGTTCATTTCGATTGTAGAATGGAGAAAAGAATAATTGTTGGTTTTGCTCTGACACTTACATGTTGTCAAAATACATTATATACATACCACATGTGCCTGTCAATTCTGTATAAAAATATTATTCTTGCATAAACCCCAGATTTGAACTATTACAGATCATTAGAAAATGGAATAACTATAAAATCAAGGCATCCTGTGGTTATTTGTGCTGCCTACTTGGAATATGTGTAGTGTTGAGATAGCTGCTTCCATCTTCAACCACATTGGAATTCCTGCAGGTGATGGCAGATTATTAGCAATCTTTATTTTTGAAGGCGAATGCATCAGGAAGTCTTACAAGAATTAAATTCACAAATCTTGAGTAGATACAGTAAGAAGCTTAAAAAAGCTCTGAAGAAGAGGTTTAAAGTTTATGGGCATAATATGGGATTTCTCCAGGTTGTGGAGTTTTTGTGTGGTGTTTTTTGTTTGGTTTTTTTGTCACTACTCACTTAGAAGTGGTTGTGTAGCTGTGGGTCTGTTTGGGAAAGAAAGCATCAAAATGTTTTGATTCTTCCTCCAGAAACTTCAGCTTGCCCATTACTTGTCAAATTTTTCTTCTGATCTAGGGGTTCAAGTGTTATAGATTGTCAGTTTAGTTCAGTTCTCAGTCTCATGCTATAAAGGGGGGTGAGGGGGTGGGCAAGTGTTCTCCCTTTCTTGAGATAAAGAATTATAATTTTTTATGCTTTGCATTTAAAATTTGTAATTATGCATATTGCTGCATATAATATTCAGTGAGGAATAATTTAAAACTCCTGTGACCTTTCTTTGCATTCAGGTACCATTCAGCTAAGGTGGGCTTCCTTCAATCATATTTGATTGTATTTATGGGACTTTTTAAAAAATGCTACAATTGATAAATACCTACACTCACTTTTGGCTATAAAATAGTTTCATTGATTTCATTGGGCAGAAGGTATTCCGAACACCAATTACCGAATTCATCTTCCAAATGTTATTTATCATGTGGTGTTAATGCCAGCAATTACAGTCAGTTGAAAAATGTAAGGTAGATTTACAGTAGAAATTTGTGCTTTGCATGTTCCTTTAAGAATTTACTATCCCTATGGCAACAACTGAAAAGAGCTTTTTCTAATTACACAAAGTTTAAGGTTTCATTAAAATGGAAGGAGGCGGGGGGAGAAGCTCCGAAACATCTACATTTTGTGGCTTGGAAAGGAAACACAGATCTGCTCTGTGTAGATAGTTTTTTTGCTGACTCTTTGTAGCTTTCCTGGGCATTGAAGCATCTGTGTGAGAGTGAAATTGCTAAAATCACTGCTATTTGAGGAAAATCATGCAATAGTCAAGAAGATACAAAGAAAACTCATGCAGAATTTCTTCTAAAATTGTAAAAAGGCATATGGTCAAATCATTTCACTGTAATAGTTTCCTTTGCTCTTGAATCTATAAGACATCTATTTCTGACTTCAACTGTTACTATTAAGGGGCATTTTTAATAGAATTTTAAGCTAGTAGAACTGCCTTTTTCTGTGATATAAATTGAGATACAAGGCATACTTTAAACACAACTTACATTTATTGTTGTAGAGCTCAAGTAACCTATTGTTAGATTAATTTTTACTATGAAACATTATAGCAGATAGACTATATTTTTATCTGCTGTTACACGTACTAATTTTACCATTAACCCAGGCCTAGGAACATTTCATCATGGTACGTCATTCTAGAGTATTTTGGTTTGTTCCTAAAAGATACAGGCCTGTAGCTCACTGCTTTAATTGGTTATATTACTGCTGGTATTTAGTTTTGATTTGACTTTGATCAATCCTGTTAGGACTCACTGATGGTAAAAAGGGATTGATTTTGCTGTAGCTGAAACAGTGAAGCAAGTGTGAATGCTTCAGAATGTGTTCTAGCATTCTGAAATGGAATCACTGTAGATTTATTAGTTTTAAATCATCTGTGATAGCCTGCATTGTGTTAGGACAAATTCAGTGGATTCTGTGGAAGACTTTTTACTTGCTTCCTTGGGTGCTGTACATGGCCAGTGTTGCTAAGCCTTTCTTATGGAATAATTTTAGTCCCTATATTTTCAACCTATATAGTGCTCCCTGATGTAAAAGGACACACACAGTGTGCAGTGTCTTGAAAATTTCTCCAGGTGTGATTTAGTTACTTTAAGGGTAAGGCAGAAAGACATTGAAGTCCTTAAGCATTACACCACATTGCTGCCTTTGCTTTTGTTCTGAGGATTTCTTTCTTAGTGACCAAAAGTGTCTGCATGTCTGTCTTCTGACTACTCAGTAGGCTTTCTGGAAGATCTGTAGGATATGAGGAAGCCACAGCATTTCAAAATAGTTTTAATCATTTTTTATTTCCACATGAGGAATTAACTATACCACCTCATTTAAAATAACTAACTGTTCATTTGCAACATGGTAGTAACTCTTATTTCACGGAAAGTGTAGCAGTTTCCATTCCTTATTGGAAAGAAGCTGCTTTTCAAGGCAGTGGAGGGAAAATGAAGTTCAGAGTCTACCTGAAACTGTTTGGTTTAGGGCTTATGTTTTTTTAGTTTCATAACTGGTGCCAGTAACAATTCATAGTGGCCATTTTTGATACCTACATGCTCTTTCACTGTGCGAGGTTAACTGTTCTCTTAGTCAGTAGATGGCCATCCTGCGTTTATCCACAAAGGCAGAGCAAGATCTGCCAGATACTATGACATGGGAAGATGTGGGGCTTGACAGTTTTTCTGAGCTCTAGTATGTAATATTGAAAAATGTTTTCCACTGTCTATACTGGCATCTAAAAGTTTCCTACTGTGAAAATATTGTTAGCAGTGGCTTTCATTTCTGGCATTATGAAGTTTGGTGCTTTAAAATTTGAATTTCAGATATTTAAGTAGGTCCTCTGTGCTGTCTAGAGAAGACATTTGTCTGGGCTGTAAAGAAGCAAGTCTTACTCAAATGGAATTCCCCTGAAACATGGAAACGTCTAGTTAGGGGAGAGGCATCTAAAGCTCTCTAGGAAAAAAAAGAACTGGGGCTCACATAAGCTACTGATTAAGGATCTGCATAGAGCCCAACAGTAGCAGATTAATTCAAACCTCTGTGCCAAGTATTTAATTTGGGCTCACAGTCACAAAATGCATTGAGATTTACAGGGTTTTTTTCTATTACTCTTCCTCATAGCATATTCAGCCTCATAACTTCATTTTTTCTCTACATGTTTTTCCCCATTGTGTTTTAAGTGGGCAGCTGTCAAACTGAATGCTGTTCCACAGGTGGTGTGTGTATGTTCACAAAATAATCACATTAAGTACTTAGAAACACTGAAAATATTATGCATCTAAAGTAGAAAAAAAAAGGTTTTCTATATTTATTATTAACCTATTTTTACTTAATTTGGAATACATCTGCTGATGCAGAAGCAGTATATAGTTTCAAGTTAATTAGCCTGGCTTTAAAAAACCTGTTTAAAAACAGCAGCTTTGAGTCTCAATGGGATCCAAAGCACTTCCCAGTGTGTTGGTCTTTTCAAAGCATAGGCAAAAAGGCTTTTTGGACTGAACATAAGGAAGAGGCCATTTAAGGAACCTACAGGTGTACCAGGTCCATGGGACCTGATGAGATGCATCCTTGAGTCCCGAGGGAACTAGCAGGTGAAGTGGCTAAGCTGCTCATTTTTTCTCACATCTGAGAAGTCGTGGCAGTCCAGTGAAGTTCCCACTGAACATAACCCCCATTTTTAAAAAGGAAAGGCCTGGGATGCTACATGCTAGCAAGTCTCACCTGTGTGCCTAGGAAGATCGTGGAGCAGATGCTCCTGAAAACTCTGCTTAGGCACATGGAAATATGGGGGTGATTGGTGACAGCCAACATGGCTTCACTAAATGCAAACAGAGCCTGAGATGTAGTGGCCTTCTGAGACAGGGTTGCATTGTTGGTGGATAAAGCAACTGACATCATCAGCTTCAACTTGTGCAAATCATTTGGCACCGTCCCACGTGACATCCTTGACTCTAAATTGAAGAAGCATGGACTTGATGGATGGACTGCTCCAAGAGTGGCAGTCAGTGGACTGAGGGCGCCATCAGCAAGTTTGCCAACACCACCGAGCTGTGTGGTGGCATTAGCATGCTGGAGGGAGGATGCCATCCAGGGGGATCTTGAGAGATGGGTCTGTGCAAACCTTGTGAAGATCAGTAAGGCCAAGTGCAAAGTCCTGCATGCAGGTAGGCCAGTCCCAAGCACAAAATCAGTCTGGGTGGAGAATGGATTGAAATCAGCGCTGAAGAGGAGGACTTGAGTACGTTGGTGGATGAAAAGACTCAACATGAGATGGCAATACGCACTTGCAGCCCGGAGAGTCAGCTGTGTCTGGGCTGCATCAAAAGAAGCATGACCAGAAGGTTGAGGCAGGTGATTCTGTCCCTCTGCTCTCATGAGACTGCACCTGTGTCCAGCTCTGGGGTTCCTAGTACAAGGCAGATGTTGAGCTCTTAGAGTGAATCCAGAGGAGGGTCACAAAGATGATCAGAGGACTGGAGCATGTCTCCTGTGAACACAAACTGAGAGAGTTGGGCTTGTTCAGCCTGGAGAAGACAAGGCTCAGGGGAGACCTTACTGCAGCCTTCCAGTATCTGAAGTGGTCTACATGAAAGTTGGAGAGGTACTCTTTTATCAAGGTCTGTAGTGACAGGACAAGGGGGAATGAGTTTAAACTAGAAGGAGGGAGATTTAGGTTGAACCTAAGGAAAAAAATTCTGCCTTCTGAGGGAAGTGAAGCACTGGCACAGGCTGCCCAGAGCAGCTGTGGCTGCCTCCTCCCTGGCAGTGTTAGGGCCAGGCTGGATGGGGCTTTGGGCAACCTGGTCTAGTGGAGGGTGTCTCTACCTGTGACAGGGGACTTAGGACTGATGAGCTTTAAGGTTCTTTCCAATCCAAACCCAAAAAATAATAGCTAGCAAGTTATAGGATGTGATTATTCCTTCTGTTCAGCACTTGTGAGGGTCCATCAGACAAACTGTCTTGAGCCTGCCATTGCAAGAGATGCTGACAAACCAAAGCAAGTTGACCTGAGGGCAGCTAAGATAGTGATATATATGGAGAATCTGGGGAAAGTCAGACCCTCTCTTCCACACAATAAAGGTGCTAAAGTTGGACTTAGCTGTAGTCTTAAGTTCCTTTAATAGGCAGTGCAGGCAAGGAGGGGGAACACACATGGTCTTCTCAGAGAGGAGCAAAACAGGTAGTGGTAAGATAAAATTGCAACAAGGAAAATTCCAATTATACAAAATGAAAAAATAGGGTTTATAGGGGTTGTTTAAATACTGGTGCAGGTTTTTGGGAAACCCAGTTGAAACTCTGTCCTTAAAGATTTTCAGAATTTGGCTGGCAAAAGCCCTACACACCTGGTTTAAA
Source organism: Zapornia atra (assembly GCA_013400835.1). Classification (NCBI taxonomy): domain Eukaryota; kingdom Metazoa; phylum Chordata; class Aves; order Gruiformes; family Rallidae; genus Zapornia; species Zapornia atra. Next base: position 166,925 of record VZTU01032073.1, on the reverse strand, counting down.
CTTGAAGTTAGTCCTTTTGTGAGCTGTTTGGAGCTGTTGACCTCCGGAAGTCCCTTCTAATGTATTTATTTCAGTGATTCTATGAAAATTGAGCTCATTTTATTGCAGAATATTCCAGAGTTGTAGGTCCACATTTAAAGAACATTGCAGATCCAACTGTCCCAGATAGAACAGTATTGAAGTGGTTTGAAACAGAGCAGTCTTAGATAATATAATTTTAGTTGTTTGAGGCAGCATAAATCAAGACTAGTGCTTCCTAGAACATGTTTTTACATATTTATTAGAAATGGTTTTGGTTTGGTTTTTTAGGGAACCAGTGCTCTTATGCACCTATTCTATTTGTAGAATTGGTTTAATGTGCAGTCCCGTAGGGACATGGGAGTGTAATACACAAACGATGCAGTCATAACACTGATCCAGTGCTGGCTGCTAAATTAATGTCATACATGGCTTGTAACTCACTACTTAAATTCAGCTTTTGGTCTAGCCATGCTTACAGGGTCTAATTCACATTCTTAATTACAGTTCTTGGAAAGCAGGTGTAATTTATTTCAGCCTCTTTCACTGTTCCTCTCAGTTTATCATGAGATGTTTGATTTTAGAGTAATGCAATTCCAGAATTCCTGCATCATTCTGAATGCATTAGGATCCTGTAGTGTGCTCTGCTATCTGCTGGGTGTGATGTGGGTGAATGTACCCAAGGTGGTTGGGCCTTATGCAGTGGTTTATTGCTGCCTAAACAAAAAGGAAGGCATAGTCTTTTAATAGGTTAAACACTTGAATTTGACATAGAAGAGGTGCACAAATATGTCCAGAGCATGGAAGGTGTCAGAACTGCAATGTCTGGGAGCAGAGTGGAGGGAGAAGGAAAGATACGATGTCATACTGAAGCTTTCTGTCTTCTCAGCTCTCTCATGGAGCTTCACCCTCTCTGAGCCCTGTGTAAAGGGACGTACAGGGTTGGCTATTGCTGCCAGTTATCTTGCAATGCAGATCTCCCTCCTCACAGGGGATTTCTAGTCCATCATAGGGGAAGATTCACTTAATCCTATCCTGCTAGTGAGTGAGATTAGCGATATTGGACTTGTTGAGTATACCTCAAGAGCACTCTGGAAATCGAAGCTGGAAAAAATACATCAAGATAGTTCTCCCCTGGCTGAAGTAGTTTGCACTCTGGACTTGTGCTACAGATGGCAGCTGGCACATCTATTAATGTTAATGATGGAGCATTTTCTTTGTATCTACAGCAGTGAGTGGCCTTTGTATTTTGTTTGAAAAGGTTCATAGGTGGCTAATTTTGAAATTACTTTGAAGATCTAAAAATCAGAACAATCTTCAGTGGCTGACTAGCCAACGTTCTTCTGTGTTGAAGGCCGTAGATTTTTTTTTAGCTAAAATATTTGATGTAGTGCTTTCTTTTAAGGAGAAAGGTGGGAATTAATGAAAGGCCTTAAGTAGTTTGTTTTGGTAAAATTTGAGATTACTATTTTGCATTAGTATCTTCAAATACATGTTTTTATTTTATTAACAAAGAACAGGAAAGTTAGGAATTTAAGAAGAGTGTGGTGAATGTTACTTGTGAAGCCCTTAATATGAATGAGCACAGTTCTCTTTTTAGTGATTCTTGTTTTCTTTTTCCCCCCATGACTAACATTTTTTGCCATAAAACCTTCTCTTTAGTTTGGCAGTCTGAATTACAAGAAAAGTCCTGGTTTTGACATGTTAATGATCAGTGTCATTATTGTCCTGGACCAATGATTTAAGTTAGTTGATTATTTTTAGCTTATTTTAATTGAAAAATTACTTGTTCTTGAAATATGTGTCTCTATAAAATAGGTTGGCACTTTTTTGTTTCCATACCAAGCAGGGAACTGAGAGCATTTTCTGAAAGAAGTATGTGGAAAGTAAAGGGAATACTTGGAGTTACTCTAAAACTTTTTGGATTCCTTGTGGCTTTTTGTGACACATGCATTCGCTACTTGTGAATGCCAGGGAAAGTAATTTGATCATTGAGCCTTGTTTGGTAAATACTGGTTCTGTGAGGACAGCCTGTTCTGTCTATAGGGGGAAGCTCACTGCCAAAATCTAAAAGTTTTCTCTTTTATTTGGTTCTCTATTTTGCTCTAGACTACTGAAATATGGATACGTGTTACTTGGGGCAGTAGCAGCAACTGTATTTGCTTTAATTACAGTAGTGTTTGACTAGTAAGTTTCCAAACTACACTCTTTTTGAAATCTGGCTAAATAGTTACTTTGAGAAAATATTTTGATACATGATTTTATGAGACTTTCTCTAGCATACTGTCAACGAAACATTAATATTTGATGTGATGCCCATAATCAATCTGCTGCTTAGCAACTGTTTGAATACTTTCTCAAGTCTGGTGTATATGTAATAAAACTTTCTGTTCTGTTGTTTGATGCCAGTCCAAAGCTGCATCCAGTTTGTCTGTAAATTAATTTTCTTAAAAAACAATTGTCTTCCACACATAATTTATACTGCCAGTAAAAATGTAAACACTAGCTGAAAGCTTTTTATGTTAGGTTTGTGTGCCTGCCTTTTGGATTGTAAATGAGAATAGATGAGAATAAAGTACCTGCATTGCTAGACATACTTTTAAAAAACATTCCAAAAGCCCATTTCTTTGGCACTATTTTTTTTCCCCTCTAGGGAAGTGTATCAGGGAAGAAGGCAAGCATTAGCATTCTGTGAAACAGCTTTTCATCTTCAGATCATAGTTCTGAGAACAATTTTAGCTGGCACAGCTCCTACCAGCCTCTATTGCTCTAGTTGGCAGAAGCATTTGATTAGCAGAGTGATGAACGAGTCTGGGAAACTGATTTAGGTTAAAATTAACCTAGACCTCCCCCTCCAACCTCCCCCGCCCCCCCACCAAAAAAAGGGGAGGGGGGATTACTAAGTAGACTAAGATGTGTTCTGAATAAATAATGTAATTTTTTCATACAAATGCTTACTCAAGGGAGAAAGGTGTAGTGCCAGCCCAATGGAGAGAAAAGCAGGATTCTACCCTTAAGGAGAACCCAAACTCGAGACTAGCCTGAAAGCCTCTTGCCCTAACCATCATGCCAGGCCTGGTATAAATCTACTTAAATTATGCATGAGTGATTTTGATATTAGTGTTTCATAAGAAATTCTTTCTATTCAAGGCATGATAGTTGGTTAAACGACTGGTTTATTAATGGTACCGAGTTGTGAATACAAGTTGAAAACTTAAAATTCATTTGCATCTTTGTTGGAATGTGAAAGGATTTCGTTTATGGTAAGGAAGGCTTAAACTGTGGGTGTGAATTCAGTCACTTGAAAAGCAGAAATCTGTGTGGTAAGGACTATCCATGACTATTAGGAGACACTAAAACAGCTTGTTCCTTGCTCTTCTAGTGCATCACACTGACAGTCCACACAGCTCTGAGTTGGTGATGATCCGTTTTGCTGCTTTGAGCTTTCACGGAAATGGGATCACAAATTCCACCACCAGAGCTTCAAACTGTGCTTCTGTGTGGCCTATCGTGTACACTTTGACATATAGGTAGCTGAGTATTTGTGCTGTATAGGAAAGAATACTGAAGGTGTTCTGTGGTGAATTTATTATGGCTTTAAATAATACAGCTTATAACCTATAATAGTCTACAGAGTTATTAAAATTTTGTTCAAGCCATCCTTGGTATCTTTTGGTTTTCTCTAAGCTGATAACACTTCTGAAGTCAGTTGTAATGCTCAGGAATTTTCACTTCCAACGCTTTTCTTTTGAGTGGTGTTTTGTATAAGCCAGACATTCTCAAAGTAATCTGTGAATCATGGTGAAATGCGACATGAATGTGGCTTCAGCAAGCTGAATGGGAGGAGGTGTGGTGTGTGCACATTGTATGCCACTGCTGACAGTTCCTGGTTGTACAACTACCACTGATAGGAGAGCCCTTGCTATAATGCTTCTGCTAAATGGTAGTATTCTCTAAGTGCCTGCTTAGCATATGGGGAATCAGAGATTTTCACCCTATGACTTGGAAAAATTGTTTCATAAATTAGAATTGCTGATATGTTTTTAAAGTGAGATCAGCAAAGAGACTATGCTGATATGGCTGGAAGGTACCATAGTTCAGAAGCATTGCGTTTTACCTAGTGAAATTTAAAAAAAAAAAAAAGGTAATTGAGCTAGAGTATGATAAGAAGAGAGAAATTGTCTCGTTGGTTGTGTTCCAGTGTGTTTAAAGTCAGTGTGCAGTTCTATTCCTGGCATTACTGTGGAGTTACCGCATGATGCTAGGCAGGGCCTGTGTGATGTGCATACGGATACGCACCCTATGGATTGAGATTGTTTTATTATCATTACATTTCCAGTGCTCGGTTATTTTTTTCAAAAGTAATGTTAATTTATGGGTGTGTATTTACAGAGTTAAAAACACCATTAATGTAGTCTGCTCTGAAGTAGATACATTAACTGTTGAGCACTACATACCAATTTAAGATACGAATTTAAAATAATTAAAACCAAGATACATTTGAAGTAGGTACTCTAGAGTTTGACTGCTAGGATATAACTGAATCATCCTTAAATTTATAAGTAGTACAGATTATTACAACTAGATCTAATTTGCTTTCATTACAGTCATGCTTTTTTGAGGCCTTTTTTTTTTTTGAGTTGTTGCATTGGTCAGACTTTTTTGTTTAGTTACCACTCAGTTTAATCAGGTTCAAGGGACATAAAGGAAGCGTGAGAGGGGGTGGAGAGAATATATTTGCTGAAGGTGAACAGCTTCTAAATAAGAACATGTAAGTTTTAATCTGAATTTTAAAGAGTTGGAGAAAGTGTCAACAGTGCAGCTAGCCCTGAACCTAAAATGTGCTCAACTTTCTTTCCTTCTGTATTCATATAAACATTTGAGATTTAGCAAAAAAAACCCAAACCCCACCCCCCCCACCCCCCCAAAAAAAAAGTGAGATCTGGATAAAGTGGATAAATTGTAGCCTATTAAAAAAATAAACCTGCATATGTTGTGGTTTGGCTCTTCTCCCTCATTCCCCACAGCCCCATGCTGGCTTGGTCAGCTTCTTGAAGGTGAGACCAGGTATTTTTGGAGCAGGACTTTCAGATCTTTGCTTCCTGTGCCTTTGTTCCCTGCCAGTGAATGCTACTGCCTTGCTTGGTCACGTTTCACTGGCCAACTTTTGCCAGAGCGAGTTGCTGTATAGGGGTTGCACAACTAAAGAAATAGAAATTTAAGTTAAAAAATGGAGACTGACTCAGTGAAATCAGGGAAATAATTAGAAAAACTTTCTAATGAAATAGACTATATTGTTGCATATGCTCAAGAAGGAGAGGCTCAAGATTTTTTCCCCCATATATTGTTGTTTTCAGTCAAAGCAACGAGAAAGCTTTGTCTTAGTTTTTGAAAGTATGTGGGGTGAGCTTTTTTGTTTCAGAAAAATCTCATTGATAGACTAGCTGTCCTGTAACAGCCTTTTAAGCCAATGTTATAAGCAAGTCATTTCTTTCTTGTAAGGGAAAGCACAGATTAACAAAAAGGACACAGCACATAATGTAAGAAAACAATTGACATGCGTTGTTATTACCAGTGTTTTTGTGGGTATGTTTTTCTAATGTAACTGTTTGTCTACAACTTGCTCTACAGCCAGACTTCAGCAACATCATCTAATTGCAGGCGAACAGTACTCTTAAGGCTTTACTTAATGCATTGGATTTTGATGCAGTTGTAACATTTGCAGCTTTGGTTTGAATGTCACCAGTACAGATTCATAGTATGGTTTAGGTCTAAAGGAACCTTTAAACATCACCGAGTCCAAGGTCCTGCTGTGGGCAGGGATACATTTCACTGCATCAGGTTGCTCACAGCCCCATCCAACCTTTACACTTCCAGTGAGGGGCATCCACAATGTCACTGGGCAACCTGTTCCTGTGTCAGACCACCCTCACTATAAAGACTTTATTCTTTATGTCCAATCTGAATTTATGCTACTCAGTTTAAAAACATGACCTCTTTACAGTTGCTTGCCTGTAGGTATGGACGGTTACTGAGATACTTTGGTTCTGGAATGTTGCCCCTAAAATGCCATTATGTCCCTTGATCTCTGCCTAGCTTAATTCCTGGCTTAAACAGCTGTAGGGTACTGGGACTTTGCATTTTTAGGGGTACTTGCTTTAGTGTCGGTATGAAGCAGAGAAAGTAGTCTTGCAGATACCAGTTCATCATAAGCAAAACCACTGCAAGATTGGGTTACATAATGGAAGCTTTGAGATTTGCAGTGCTGTTCCTGGCTTCTTTATTGAGCTGCTGAAGTTCAGATACTCGTCTGGGTGCAGAGGCTTTCCAGACCTTCCTGCTGTGAACCGAATAACTCAAAATCCATATCAGAAGTGGAAATACCCAGCAAGCAGCTAAAATGTGGGACAACACTGCTTGTCTTGTTTATGTTCTCTTATGAATTGTGGTACTACTGTTGGTGGGAATGTATTTAAAGGGCACAAGTTCACTCCCAGACTTTCCACTTTTCCACAATGGGATAATTTTACATTCAACAATTGTAAGTCACTGTAAGTGAGATCAAAAGCATTATATATATCATACATGTAACTTGGCACTTATGCAAGAATGCACAAAGCGCTTATTTGAATTAATATAGGAGAAACAGTAATGTATTTTCAGTTATGAAATTGAGTATTTTTTTCCAAAACTTTTTTTCGTAGATAAATCTGACAGTTATTTCAGTTTCAAACCAGTTGGGTTTGAACAGTCTGATACAGTCTTCCCACTGAGAAGGGTGTAGTAACAGTACTGTTCTTTAGTTCTTAATTAAAGAAAAGGCACTTCTTACTGATTCTGTTTAGAATGCGATATGATGCTTGAAGTACCAGCAAGCTATGCATAACTTTTATCTCTGAGAAACTTCATAGCAACAGTGTAATAAAGGGTGGTGGTGGTTGGTTCTGCAATGGTTGTGTGTATGGTAAGGCTTAAATACTTTGTTTCACTGAAGCTGTTGGTTTGACCAAGCAGTTCTTAAGTTTGATTCTCTGTGCTTTTTTAAATCCAGTTTCAAACCTTTTCCATGTAAATGTATTTCTCTAAGTTATATTTATGTAGTCGTAAGATAAACTGTTTATGTATAATTTTGAAGAGAGCTTTACATGCAGGAAACCTGAGAGATTCCAGGTCAAGCATCATGCTTTTCCTGTGTGCCACTTCCTACACTGATGTCCCTTGGTGGCTCTTCATATAGCAATCATGTACCCCCGTCTCTTCTGAAGGGTTTTGTACCTTGTGTGCTGTCTTGTCTTGTTTTTAAACTGGGAAATCACTATCAGAAAGTACTGCAGCATGCCTAAGGTTATGACTTCCTATAAATTCTGATTCTTGTTTTATCAGGTGTCTCGTTCAGCTGAAGATTTCTAAATGAAATATGGATTTAGCAAGCGTAAACTGAATCTTACCTGGATTCAGTGAAACTACCATGGGACTAGTGATTCCAGAGTTTAGATTGACAGCTCTGAAGCAGCCAGTCATGCTGGACTGTGGTTTTCAGTGATGGAGCCAGAAGTCTGAAAGCTCTGCAGCTCCAGGTCTAATTGGAGTGTGGTTTCATACTATTGAGAGGGTGTTGGGAGCCAAGAGGTTTTGAGATGGCCTTCTGTGTACTTAGGCTACAGGGTAGTCCCCATTGGCCCAGAGTCAACTATTGTAGAGGTTCCTGAAGCTATTGAATGAACTTGTCATTCGTGTCCATTTTATTGCTGCTGTTGGCAGTAGGCTACTGGCAAGTTTCCTGAGCATCTACAGCTTTTTAGGCGCAACTTATTCAAGGAAGACTTTGATCTAATTTGGACTGCAGATGGCTATAAAAACTTGAACTTTACAAACTGCTCTGGAGGCAGCTGTTTCAGAATTGTTCTGTATGTAGGGTAGCAGTTAAAACTCATGGAAGCAGAGAGAAAGAAACTAACACTTCAGGTGCTTGTTACCCTGCTTGTACGTGGTGGTTATGATGGCAGTAACAGCAAGCTTTGTGTTGCAAGCATCGTGCTTTTCTGACTCGAGGTACTGAGGACTTGGACTATGGCTCTGGCTCTCTGTTGCAGCTTTTTATGAAGCTATGTCCTACTCAAACCAGGAAGAGGTAAAACACTGGAAAAACTGTTTGGCACAGGTAATGATGCTTAGGGTACTAAACATGGAGAAGGAAATGCATGTGTGGGAGTGAGGGATAGAAAAATAGGCAATTTAAAGTTCCAGCTTGCACTCTTGTGGTTTGCAGTAAGCCTGGTGATGCTTACAGGTACTATATTGAGAACTCTGATTACAATGGAGAGATTATGGATTTATTGCAGTTACCTGAAACTGTTACCTCAGTGTTCAGCAGCAGACAGAAAAGAGGTGTTGAGCATCATTAGACAGACACTGAGGACATGAGAAAAAATACTTTTTTTGTATATGTGTAAAGCCCTGGTGAGCACTCCTCTCGAGTACTGGCTGCTATGGTCACCATGTTTCAGGGAGGATACACTGGTACTACAGAAGGTAGCAAAAAGGGTTGTCTGGGTTTTTTATGGACTTCTTTTTTTTTCTTTCAGTTGTCTGGTGTTGTAGTCAAGGTGACAGCTCTTGCCTTTCAAGGAGGGACTTAAACTGAGACCAGTTTGGAGAGGTGAAGGTTATAGGAGAATTTCTGAGTGAAGCTTGCTAATTCTGGAAGGTGGTGAATGTAGAACTGTTACTCAACAAATCCTGCAACCTTCAAACTACATAGCGCTGTAGAGAATCTGTCAGAGACTGCGGCATCTAGTTTGATTTAAACTAGTTGTTTTAAATCATGACTTCATTTTGGAAGGTGTTAGACTTTCTTCTAGTTGTCAGTCATCAGTCAGAAAACTTAAAGGACAATCTAGTCAAGTGAGTTGAAAAGAGGAAAAAAACCTTAAGGAAATATTGCTTCTGTGTAATTATGTTGTTTTCAAACTATTTTTTTAATAAAGGCTGGTCATATGGGTGTGTCATCTGCCTCTTTCTCTGGCTTTTTTTTTTTTTGCCTAAGCTTTTTTCTCTTCCTCTGAATCTCAGAACAGTTTCACTAGAAATAATGCGTATTCTTTAAAACCTGCATTTGCCAGTAGTCTCTAGGCAGCTCATAGAGGATTATCTTTATGAAAGCTTTGTGTTGCAGCCATAGTAGAGAAACTTTTGAGGGTGCAGAACCTGATACAGTTGAAGTTGAGGATGTGAAGGTCAATACTTGCTACGTGAGCTTCCTTCAAATTAATGAGGAATGTCATGCATTGGGAAGCTGGTAAATGGAAGCAAGGATATAGGTAGAAAAGAAGGGAATGCACCTGCTTAAAGGTGGAGGGAGTTGATTACCTGAGTGAAATTAACACAAAGGATGCAAAGACTGGTGTCTTAATACAGGCAGAATTTAGAGTTACGATGGGACTTATTAATATAATTAATAAAAATAACCTGACTGGTTTATGTAATGCCATTTTTGTCTACTTCATTTCCATACAGCATCCTACAGTTGCTGTGAAACAGCGCTGCAAGCATATGGTTGCTTCTGAGTTGAAGAAAATGCTTCATCAAGATAAACATTAAAAATTCGGAGATTTAATGAGTTTGAGTTTCACTAAGGACCATGTTTAAGATACACATGGCATTCAGTCATGTTGGTTTTTATGTTTGCATATATTTCCAGTGTAGAATGATAGGTGGAGCCCTTATTCAGATGCATGTGAATCCCTAACAAATCATTGGCTGACAGCAATTAATCACACTTCCACTGTATTAGTAAATATTAAGAAAAATAGCATGATTAGACTTTCTACAATTGACCTTATTTCTCTGAGATAAACTTGTTTCAGGGGGTGCATAGGGACACAAGTGGTGTGTTCCCTTCTTAACCTAAAGGCTAACTTGTGATGCAAAGCTTTTAGTGGTTTTGGAAGAACTGGGTGGATCGGGAAGCACATAGGAAGTACTGCTCTTAAATGGTTTGGTGTGCCCTTGATAATAAGAATTCAGACTGCCTTCTCAACTGTCTTAAAGATGCTTTTCTTTCCTCACCTCTACTTCAACTCCAGTATAAAAAAAAACCCAAAAAACAAAATAAAAAACCAAACAAGTAAAACAACAAAAAAAACCCCACAAAACCAAACCCACCCAACCAAATAAGCCCTTCTACAAATTACAAAGCTTTCAGATCCGGGTTTCTATTGTTAAGGTGCTGTGTGGAGGATACATGTCAATTTTCAAACTGCCAGCTATAACAACAGCTCAAGGTGAGCATGATAACTGTTGCAATATATTTTTCTCTACTGAAATCATACTCCTGAGGAATTATTTCTAGTAACCTGAGAAACCTTGTTTTTAAGGTGCTCATGTATAAAGTTTGCTAACTTTGCTGAGCTATGAAAATGTCAGCTGTGCTTTGGTAGAATCCACAGAACAGCCTGCAGTAAAGGAAGGTGGCCTTAGTTTTAATTAATTCTCTAGGGGAAGGGGCAGAAAACAAAACAAACATGTAAAATCCATTAATAGAATCCCTCAATGTGCATGCTAAGCATGGCTGACCTAGCAAGAATGAAAATAATTAACAGTTTAAAAAAAAATCTGAACTGAATTTTTTGTTTGTGCGACATGAAAAAGGCACAACTCTAGCTAAATAATTTTCCTAAAAAAAAAAAAATTGTGTAAGTACTCATAATTTCCAAAGAAATACCTGACAGATTAAACCTCTTTAAATATTTTATATGTACACCCTTTTTGGTGTGGGACCCATTGTTAGATTGTTATGCAGGCCAGAAGTTAAAAATGACATTATGAGATATGTTAAATGAAAGGGTTTTTTCTGGGATTGCATATTTGTAATAACTTTGGATGAAGAAAAAATACCAGTGCTTCAAGGTATGAATTGCTCCCAGGTATTACACATAGGGCTACAGTTTGGTGTATCATCACTGGGTAAAGAGATGGAGGGCAAGGGTTACTTGCAATAGATTTTCCATAGGAGCCTGTTTCTTTGAACTGTTGCAAAGTTTACTGTCTTCTTCTGATCATGCACGCCTTAGTTGATACAGGTCTTTTGGCTTAATCCAATCTGTTAGTGTGCTGGAGGGGGGAACTCTTGAGTTATTTGTAATTCTGGTAATTTTTTTTTTTCAGTTTTATGGTCATGTGAAGAAATCAGGTTTATAGCCTCTCTCATGTACTTGTTTGGATTCAGAGCAGTGCAGAGTATTGATCTGGCAAACAGTTAAAATACAGTTATCACTATTACTAGGAGATTAGTGATGAGACCAGAAACTTATTTTGATAGTGGAATTTATTTTATTTTTTAGTAGATAGATGATACTGAGTGGAGACTTATGTGTGGTTTTCATAACATTGTTCTGTGTTAAGTAGAGATACTTGAAATGGCTCAGATTTGCCATGGAAAAGTTGAGCTATTAGAAAAAATAGATTCTACTAGGAATATTTAATAATCCTGTTTCAATCATCTAGGTCTCTTTATATGCATAATAATAAGCATTCAAAGCATTGGTGATGTTAGTGTAAACTTTTATATTCTATCATTTTGCTGCTTAATTTCTTGCAGAGATAATAGACAACTCTGTGGAGGTATGCTCTTGTTTCTGTGTTTTCTCCCTTACACTTTTTTCTTAAAATGTGGAGTAACTGTGTATGTTGAGGCATCCTGATGTTTGACTCCAGTTAAGCATTCAGAAGGCAGCGTGTTAGGGTTAGATGGGGAAGGAAAGACTATTTCATTTCTTGCCATTTTGTTTCTAAATGTGTTTTGTACTGTAGCTTCTCAGAGAATCTCACAATTTTGGTTTTATTACATTTGTGGATGATTTTGTTTTCTTTTTTCCTGCCACCAGGTTGTCAGTTCTATAGTTAAAACTATTCAGTCCTCCCTGGAGGTAGGACCTTACTTCTTTAAGGAAAGTTGGCCTGTTGGCCTTACATGCAGTAGTATTTCTTTTTTCTTCTTCTTCTTGTTATTATTATTTACACCTTTTTTCCCCAGAGGAATGAGATCCCATTTAGGATGGATTTGTGGATAGAGATTCATAAGATGATAATGTGATTACCGGTCTTACATATAGACCAGAGACATTGTTATATTCTTGAAAGAAAGATGAAAGGAATGTTAGCAATATCTAACCAGCCATACTTTATCATTTGAGCTGCCCAGTGTAAGGAAATCCTCAATGGAAAGTGCCCTAAGTTTGGCCTGCTGTTGAATTAACAACTGATATGTCAGAATTGGGGTCTGGCTGAAAAGCAGAGACTGTAGAAATTTTTTTAATGTTTGTTGTCTTGGTGCCTGGGTGGGTGTTCAGATAAGGTATCAGCAAAAAAGTAGCTAAATAATGGGGGAAGGTACAGCTCTGAAGCTCTGAAACCTCGAGCTGGGGAAAAGTCTGTTTCCTCCTTTCATCTCTCCAGTGGATAGGTGAATGAATAGTTTGGGAGAATTAGGGAACTGCTTAGTCCTGCTGAGGGAACCTGAGATACGTGTGGTTAGATTGAGGTAAGAGTTATGTGGTTGTTGGCTGTTTGGGGAGGGGCGTGGGGGGATAAGGGGTGGTTTCAGTCTTTATAATTGTTTTTCTGTTCCTGCTGTCTTTCTGCACCTCTTGGATCCATCAAAAGGAATGCCAGAAGTTCCTTGGCTGGTATCGCAACAGGCGCTTTAGCAACCTCTACTGGTCCTGCGTTGCAACTTGTTGCATCCGACTTGCTGTAAACGCAAGTCTCTTTTTATGCATAGCCTATAATCTGCACCATTAGTGCTACAGGGAAACATCCTCTTGTTTCTGCATTCACAGCATCCTTTTAATAAATACTTACAGGCAGATTTCTAAAATAACCTCTTAGATGGATTGCTTTTACAGTGGTTTCAGTCATGTAACACATGATCCAGAGCAGTTCATCTCCTATAAAGGAGTCCAGTAAAACACAGATCAGAAATTACCAGCTTAAAACTACAGGCAAGCATGAGCAATTTACTTACAAGATGTAGTTGAAGGATAAAGGCAGCTGTAAAGGTTTCATTGATTTGATTTTGGGGGACCTGTTTACTGTTATAATGCTCTGCATGTTTTCAAAAGCTGTTTAAAAGCTTTAATTCACAAAGGCTGTTTCCAGAGTGACAGCTGAACATAAATGGGATCACGGTGGTTGTGAGTGCATCCTAAGTTCAACTGGGTTGTTCAGTACAGGAGTGATGCTGTACTTTGCACAGTTGCCTTTGCTACTTCTTACGGCATGGGCTGTATGTGAAGCTGCAAGAAAAGATTACTGGTGAGCAGGAAGTACAGATGATATTCTAGACTGACAGCTAAATTTTTGTGTGTAATTGCTTTATAAAATCATTTTTGGCAGAATTTACTCTGACAAGCACTTGCATTGTAAGTGTTTTGTGAATAGTCAATATGATACCAAGCTTAAGGTTTATATTGAAGAATTGCCTCTGGTCTGATGAACGTGTACTCTCTCTATGAAAAAGATTTAAAAGTTTCTTTCTTTCTTGTCTAGTTATTGATCTGGCATAACAACAGCCTAGTATTTGGCATCTGAATCGTATTTCACATTGTCTTCTCTGAGTTTTTTCATAAACAAGAGAAGCAGTTTATTTTTTGTCTCATACTCATGGTTCAGAGTAACTTTTGGGAGATGACACGTTAATTTACTTTCCTATCAGTAGTCTTGACAGAATAAAGCTTCAACAGGATCCCCATCCATATTCCATCACATTACAATTGCCAGGCCTTTTTAAGTTATCCAGGGATCTTGCCAGAAGTCTTTTAAAGAACACAGCTAATTAATTCTTCCATTTATTTAGTGTTTCTGGCATAAGTGAGCACTTTTATCTTGGTAACGTGTGTCTCTGCAGTATAAAGTCGCACCAAAGGGGTTTTTTTGAAATAGCTAAAAGCAGTAAATGGACATTACCACAAAAATAACTTTACATTGTACTGCATTCCATATTTAACTGTTTTCATTTGAAAGTAAACTCTGCTTTTAATGGCTTTAGGAAGAGTTCTTTCTCCAAGTCACCATTTCTGGATTTCGTTTCTGCTGATAATTAGTTTCTTGAATAGATTTTTCAGCTCTGTAATGCTGCATTGCTCTTATTTTATGCCTGAGCCTCTGAACGAAGCCAATGTGTTGCTGCCAGCAGTTTCCCTTACCTCCTGGTGGTACACTTTTCTTCTTTGCTGCATTACTGGGTGTTTGGCTGTTCACTCTTGCATTTGGGCCTTTTGTTTTCCACTGGTATATGTAACTTGCTAACAATATTCTGATGTCCTGTTGCCAGATTCTGAGTACTAGGGCTGACAGCAGTCCTACACTTCTATTACTTAGGTTTGCATCTGTTAAAATAACTTCCAGTTCCTTTTAAGCTTTTCTCTAGCAAGACAGATGCCAAATCCTTTTTATAGTTCCTTTGTAATGTCAAGAATTGAGGGGGAAAAAAAACCCTTTTAATTTGTCTGTACTAGAGGTCTCATGAGGCCTCCTGTCCTGCCACTTCAGACTTCTTTAAGCTTAATTTGAGTTTATTAATAATCTTTAAATATATTTGAGCTCTGCAGGAGGTTTTTTCTTTAAGTGATGATTGGATCGAGGCCTTCATATGATACAAGTGTACTTTTCATATGTTATATTGTTAATGAAGCCATATTAGTTACCTATTGTAATTGAAACTGAAGGGGAGGGAGGAGGAAGTCCTGCCTGCAGGACTTTGAATATATTTACCTGTGAATTAAAATAGGGGAAGTGATCTACTGCATTTATTTTCTCCTATATTCCAGTAAATATGATCAGGTTCCACCGTGTCGACAGATTTGAGGCATGTGTACAAAAATTTTGTAGGAACTTTAGTAAGATGCTGTTCATTCTAGCTCTTCCTGCACTAACTGCATCCATCATCTTGGTGCTAAGCCACAAAACTTTAAGGTACAGTACTAAAACTGTTTCCCAAGTATTGCATGGTACCAACCAATAATTAGATTTTTGCAAATGTTGGATGACACCCTATAAGTCATTTTATCCCTCGTGAAGATGCAGGAAAACTTGTTTGCAGTTCATCTTTGAATTTTAAGATGATGATTATTATAGTAATTTGCTGTTTCAGAGTAATATATGGAGAATGTGGTCATTGGGTGTTTTATCAAGACTACAGGTGCTGAAAAAATGAGCTGGAATACAAAATATTTAAACGAAGTACTGGGTGATGATGTAGAGCATTCTCCTAGTTTTAAGGTTTTTATATAATGTTTTTGAAACAATTCTCTGGGTTTTTTGTGAAAAGAGTGGATGCATGAATCTTTTTCCATGCAGTTGTACAATAAGAGTTGTGAAGGTGCTGTTTTGCCAATCTGATTCATTACGCAGAAGATGAACATTTTTATAAGGAATATATACAGACTTTTTAGTACTGCACAGGAATTTGAGGTGGAGAGTATGGAATTTACTGTTCTGATAACATACTATATTGTAGATGCTATATGGATAACTTTAAGGTAGGTTAGAGAAATTGGAAAAAATGTCTACTTAAAATTAAACCTTCTTTTTAAAAGTTGACTACTTTTCCTTGTAGTCATAAGCTCAGAATATATAAGTATGTTGGGTGAAAAACAAGTAGACCATTGCTAGTAAATACTGAAACTTACAAACACTGAACTTTTAGCCACAATGCTCTTGATAGTGAACAGTAAGAGTGATGATGAAGGTAACTACAGGTAGCTCAAAAGGCAAATGAACACTTATCTTCCTATTTATTCCACCTTATTTATGGTGGTCAGTGGCTCCAAGTTCAGATGGAAGATGGTGACAGGCAGAGTTCCTCAGGAGTCTGTGCTGTTCGATATCTTTATTAATGATATTGGCAGTGGTATTGAGTGCACCCTCAGCAAATTTTCTGATGACACCAAGCTGAGTGGTGAAGTTAGTGTGCCAGAGGGAGGGGATATCATCCAGAGAGACCTGGACAGGCTGGAGAAGTGGGCCCAAGTGAACCTCATGAGGTTCAACAAAGCCCAGTGGAAGGCTCTGCACCCTGGATCAGACAATCCCCATTATCTATGCAGGCTAGGAGGCGATGTGCTGGAGAACAGCCCTGAGGAAAACGGCTTGGGGTCACTTGTGGACGAGGAGCTGGACATGTGCAACCTATGTGCATCTGCAGCCCAGAAGGCCAACTGCATCCTGGGCTGCATCAAAAGAATTGTGGCCAGCAGATTGAGAGAGGTGATTCTGCCCCTCTGCTCTGGTGAGACCTCACGTGGAGTACTGTGTCCAGCTTTGGAGCCCTCAACACAAGAAGGACATGGAGCTGTTGGAGCATGTCCAGAGGAGGGACATAAAGATGGCTGGAGGGCTGGAGCACCTCTCCGATGAAGACAGGCTGAGAGAGTTGGGCTTGTTCAGCTTGGAGAAGAGAAGGCTCTGGTGGGACCTTTCAGTACCTGAAAGGTGCCTATAAGAAAGCTGGAAAGAACTGTTCATGAGGGCCTGTAGCACTAGGACAAGGGGTAATGGTTTTAAACTCAAAAAGGGGAGATTTTGGTTGGACATTAGGAAGAAGCTCTTCGATATGAGGGAGGTGAAGCACTGGAACAGGTTGCCCAGACATGTAGTGGAGGCCCCATCCCTGGAGATATTCAGGGTCAGGCTTGATGGGGCTCTGAGCCTGATCTAGTGAAGATGTCCCTGCTTACTGCAGGGTGGGGGTGGGACTAGATGACCTTCAAAGGTCCCTTCCAACTTTACACATTCTATGATTTTATGACTTTTGATGTGGACTTCTTTGTTTTTACTTGTGTTTTAAGTAAGTTAAATGCCATTTTTAAAACTCTGATTTTTAATACTTTGATAAATCAGTATTTTTTGTTTCTAAAATATTTTTATTTATAATGTCAATATGAAAACCGAGATAGAAGGAAACTAATCAGGAGGGGTGTCTATAAATGGGCACTTTTCCAAGTTACGTGTGTGAGGGATGATTAGACAAAGTTGTCCTGTGGGAAAACATAAATTACACTATTTCATAATTGGAGCGTGTATGTTCCTTTTTGGGGGGTTGCTTTTTGCTGGGTTTTGTGACGTGAAAAGTGTCTGCTTTCAGTGTCTTAAGGTTTTCCTTCCTTTTCCAGAAAATGCTGGGGCAGAAGAGATGAGTACTCCCTTTATTAAGGCCTAAAACTGCCTGTTGAAAAACAATCCTGACCAGGCAATATACGAATGGCCCAAGGAAGCCAGCAAATTGATATTCAGGTTTTACATGACCTGCGGCAGAAGTTTCCTGAGGTACCTGAAGGTGTTGTATCCAGATGCATGTTACAGGTGAGTGTTCTGTCAATGATTGTATGAGTAAGCAGGGATGCTTATTTTAAGCATTATATGTGGTTGTCTCCTTTGAAAGCAGATTTTTTTTTCTTTCTGCTTTGAGTGAGGCAAATTTACAGTCAGTTTCTTTGTTGTACAGCAAGTGAAGTGTTAAATTGGCCTCTCTTTTTCCATGTCTGATCAGGGGTGTAAACCAAGGTAAACCAGCCTGTAAGTCAGTGTGTGCATGGAGACTACCAAATTTTGCCAATCAGTATGTTCATGCCTTTTGGCTATCTCAAGAGCCAAAACTAACTGTGGTAAAAGGAGGGATGCAAAGCCAACTTGAGTGTGGCAGGGACAGTTTAAGGCAGTGCTCCGCAAATGCAGATTTTGATTTTTGCTTTTCTTTGAGGGGCAGGGTAAGTCCAGAAGCAACTTTGGTACGTGGGCTCCATCAGGCTTCAAGGTAATTAGAGGGCCCTTGCCTGCATCTAGACTGGCCCCACTGCTTTCCCCTCCCAGCCCCCTTAGGCTGCAGAGCTGGTGCTGGTGGCCTTGCATATCCTCTGCAGCAGGGAGCCCAGGAATTTAATGCGGACACGCCAAAGCTCTTTGAGTCGGTGCAGGCAGGACTGGTGGCTGTAGCCTGGCATCCACCATGGTAGGCCGAGGTAGGTGCGATGCACTGGTGTGCTTCTGCCCAGTGTGTCCGGGGGCTTTGGGTGCCAGATGGGCTTTGTTTGTAGCTTTGGTGTCCATGCAGCTAATTGATGGATTTCTATTGGACCTGGAAGTAGTAAAGCATTTTTATTTGATCCTGCAGTTAGTGTTAAGGACGTGGACTGCTGTATCCATCAACTGTATCATCAACTTCTACCTCCAGCTATGTTTCCTGTACTGACACTGTCAGAATAACTATAAGCCCGTATTTTGTATCAACTTCTGCTCTATAATACCACATTAGTTACTTCAGCAGATAATATACCCATCCAAAGCCCAGCAATAGGGTGTCCCATAGGGTCACCTGAATGCTTAGAGTTAACAAGTGCTGACTCAACAGCGTTGTGTAAACTTGTTTGCTTTGCATTCTTCCAGTGATCCCAAAGCATCCATACTGATTGGATTATTTTTCTTTTCATTATCTAAGTATTCAGCCTTTGAGTACTCTGGATAATAAAGAGTTTTGTCTGAATTTTCATACTGACCATCAGTATGCACCACTTGATTGGGGGGGGGAAAAGATGGGTTGTCAGTTCCAGGAAGCTAGCTGTCTCTGGACTATGGCTAGGACATCTGTGGCTATGCTACAGTTATGATATAAGGAATGTTGTTTGTTTTGCATTTTATATGTATTTTTATGTATAAAATACATATATGTGTATACTTATATATGTATATGTAATCATACACATATCCAAGCACAGTGTGTACACTATTTGGAGAAGTGTGACTGTGCCAATTCATTGTTTGTATTATCAAGACTTTATCACAACTCCGTTCATGCTAGAGTAAGAAGCTATGAAAAATATGGTTTGAGAGAATTGGTTTTGATTTGCAAGAGGGCAAAATTCTGCTCAGGGCTTGTAAAGTTTCAGGCTGTTCCCAATCTTGCTCTCTAGTTTGTTCTCAGGATTACACACTGCCATTTTTATATTAGTTATCTGTGGGACTAACCTAATTCTTACACTGCAAGTATGCTTTTGCTCTTCAAAGGTGAAAACTGCTTGTTGAGCAAGGCCAATGAACTTGACAGTGAGCACAACAATCATCACCTTTTGAATGTATTTTTTTGATAAATTTAAAAGTTAGTGCTTGTCTGTTGAGAAACTCAACAGTCTTCTGAACACTGGGGGTTTTTAATACATAAAAAGGACCCCTGTAACTGAAGGTTCTGCACGTCCCATACTTTGACAGAGATATGGGAGAAGGCTTTACATTTTGAGGGAGTGTTTTAGGTCAGCTTTCACAAGGGACTTTTCCAAAATTGTGTAGGTTGATTAATGTTCCATATGTGCAATATTGTTATGCTACTTTGTTATACTAGAGAAGTTCATCTTGCTCCACAACTCCACAACAAAATCTTGTCATGGGGGTAGTTCTTTGAAATTTCGTGAGCTCTGGTTTCTCAGCATCAATTAGCTTCTAGCTATGCTGCTACTCTAAGACACGTTTCTTTTAAGAAAGAAGACTAACATAAGTACTTTAAACCAACAAATTTTGTACTTGGGCTGGTGGTAAAGATTGGAAAGCAGAATTTGAAAGCACTTTTGCATCTGATTGCAGTACTGCTGGAACAGTCTCTGAATCCTGAGTTCTGCCCTCTTGCAATTGAGCATAGCGGAAGGAATTTCAGATAAAGGCAGTGACTGTGGCTTAGGTCAGGGAGAGATACTTAAGGGTTTTTTTTGGTATAAGTAACACTGTATTCACCTTGCCCCCACTGTGCCTGATGTGCAAGCATAATGCATCGGGGGAAGTTATTTTTAAACCAGGAAGTATAAGAGATCCCAGGAGAGAACCTGAAAGATTTTAAGCAGTTACACAGTCTGCAATGATATTGACAGAGGCTTTTATAACAAAAGTAACTTCAGAACACTCTGAATTGTGCAGGAAAACTACACAGATACTTTAGCCCTCCTCTTTGAATTTTTTCAGCCAAACACTTTCAGCTTGTTTTTAAGGAAGGATTATAGCATTGTATGCTTTTATTGAAAAACAGAGTATGCAAACGTCTTGAGGTGAGTAGCCCGCTATTGAAATATCTAAACAACTCCTAATATAGTAAAAACAGAGGACCACCAGAAATTTAATAGGGTTACCTTTAAACCTGTAATTTAGGGAGTAAAAAGTTCTGTTTCTTTCTTGGGATGACAGCACTGAATGCTTCTGAAAAGTTTTGCATCTTTCCATTCTTCCCAACAAGCCTCCTGCATTCAGCTCTCCCCTTCTCCTAATTTAAAGGAGTCACTGCAGCATCCCCAGTCTGTGGACACTGTCCCTTTTTGGTCTTCTTTTTTGTGTCTGGAGCGTTCTGTAACCACCTGCTCCTCAAGTCTACGTCCTCTCCTTGCTTCCTCATTTCCCTCCAACATTCTTATTCTTTCTTTTTTTTTCTTTCTCTTTCAGGGTGCCAACATTTTAAACTCAATTGGGACATGGGCAGAGCTAAGATGAGGGGTATTGTTTTGCTGGAATATGCTCAGTTCTGCCATCAACCGGTTCTCTGATCTATAAAGAGCTAGAAGCGGTTGAAACTCTGCCTCTGCCAGCCAGAAGATGCCAGGGGTTCCATGTGCCCCCGTTTCCCCTTTGAGTTCTCCAATTTGCTCATTGACGTCACTGAAATTTTGGAATTGATTGGATGCAGTCTTAAAAAAGAAAAATAAAATTATCCAAAGAAATGCATTCAAGCTGAATGTAAGGGCCTTGCAAGCTTGGCCTGTTCCTTTTTGGTTTGGTATTTTTGGCCTTTCTGTTAATAATTTTAATTCACTTAAGTTCATGCAAAATCTGCCTTTAAGATCTTTATAGCTTGTTTTTTTTCTGTGGCATCCTATCTCTTTGCCTTTTCTGGCTCCCTGTTCTCCTTTGCAACAAATACAAGGCTATTGTTCTCATCTTTCCTTACCCACTGTTCGGTCTATGTGTGGTTCCTTTCTTCACTACTAACTTCATTCGGTTACTTTGTCCCCTGGTGCTTATTCCAAACTAGAGCCGATGTGTGTACTGTCAGTATGACCCGTTTTCATATCTCTCAAGACTTTGCTGCAGCAATTCTCCTATATAGCTGGCTAGTTAGCCTTTAGGGAATCCTGTCATTTTAAAAGGTTTTGTAACTGGGTTTTTTATGGGGATTTTTATTTTTTTTCTTTTGAGAAATCAGAACTACATCTGGCCTGTGTCAACACATAACCTTGGTTTTGTGGGGGAGTTTAGCCTTGTTCTCCCTCTCCCACTTCTGTTGTGTCCATCTTTTTTTTTTTTTTCTTTTTTTGGTAAATCTGTGAGATAGACAGTCTTGCTACGTCTGCACAATGCTAACACTATGACCTGTCATCATGGTTGAAGGATGAGAACTCCTGTCAGCTAGTTTAATAAAAATAACTTGATACGAAGCATGTAGCATGGATCAATTTATCTTGCTTGTGCTATTCTTTAACTGATAACGTTACTACTTGGGATATGCAGGTTTTTTTCCTTGATCATCTGCATTCTTTCTTTTAACTGTTTCTGTGTGCTGGATTAATTTGACACCTATTAAGTTTTAATAATTAATATCTGGGCCTCAATAGATTTTCTTCTGGCTGAAAATATTAACTGCTGTTTCTTGGGAGGGGGAGGATTTCTATAAGAAAAGTAATATGGACAGAGCACAATATTAAGAAATGCCATTGATGCATGTTCCCTCTTCTAAAAATCCTTATGTAGAAAGCTAAATTGGGAATATCTGAGTACAATATTACTAAACATGTGGAAAAAGAGAGAGGTATTAGCAGTTTGCTTCTGAAATGTTCTTAAAAAGCAAATTAGCTAGGCTGTGGTTTTTGTTCTAAGCCCTCTTATTACAGGTTTTATAAAGTAACTCTGTACAAATATAAGTATTTAAAAGCTTTGCAAGCAGTGGTTTAAAATGAAAATACAAATGTCCCCAGGGTTTTCCATTAATAGCTTCATTTTGCAAAAGAGTAATCATGCTGTATTTATACAAGCTGAACTTTTACATTTCTTCTGAAGTCATGCACAGCTCCTTGTTTCTTCTCTGCATAAGATTCACTTCACATTTTTCAGGAAGAGGTAATGCATAAATGGTATCGAAGTGTTTGGGAAAACATTTAAAATAAACACACATTTTTATTCTTGATTTCAAGTTATTAACCACTAATGTGCAGGTACAGTGAATCCGTTCCTCCTGGCATTTTCCCCCTCAAGCCAGAGACTTGGTCATTGCTTAAAATTGTTTTGAAACTGAGAAGAAATAGCGACGGGTGTACCATACTGTATGGTGTTAGCTTGTTGAGGTCCAAGATGTCGCTCTCATGGCTTCAGCAGCAATGCAGACCCCTGCCTTTGGTGCCAGTGACAGAGTTGCTGTTCTCAGAGTACTTAAGCTTCACATGTAAGCCCCCTGTGCATGGGTAGCAGCTCTGCTAGCCAACCACCCAAAGCTTACTGTTTGATGCTAGCTACCCTGTTAATTTTTCAATGGTGATTTCATGCATATTTATCTGTGGCAGTATTTTATCAGTAATGTCAAACTTTCATCTGTCTTTTATAGAATAACAATAATTTGGATGCCTGTTGTGCAGTTCTCTCTCAGGAGAGCACAAAGTATCTCTACGGTGAAGGAGACTTAGGTTTTTCGGATGATTCTGGGATTCCTGGACTACGAAATCACATGACATCTCTTAATTTGGATTTGCAGTCACAGAACGTGTATCACCATGGAAGAGAAGGAAGTAGAATGAATGGAAGTAGGACTCTAGCTCACAGCGTTAGTGATGGACACCTTCAAACCAGTCAGTCCAACAATGAACTGTTTCAGCAGGAACCACAGACAGCACCTGCGCAGGTTCCACAAGGATTTAATGTGTTTGGGATGGCTAATACAGTTAATACTTCTAATCCAGGGCAACATCTTGGATTTCACCTAGGCAGCAAAGGAGTTTCTAACTTGTCTCAACAAACACCCAGATTCAACCCCATTATGGTAACTTTAGCCCCAAACATTCAGCCTGGTCGCAATACCCCTACGTCTTTGCACATACATGGTGTACCTCCTCCTGTACTTAACAGTCCACAGGGAAATTCTATCTATATTAGGCCTTACATCACAGCTCCTAGTGGTACCACTCGACAGACACAGCAGCAGCCAGGCTGGGCATCTCAGTTTAATCCTATGCACCCTCAGCAAGTCTACCAGCCTTCTCAGCCAGGACCCTGGACTA
Organism: Zapornia atra; assembly: GCA_013400835.1. NCBI lineage: Eukaryota > Metazoa > Chordata > Aves > Gruiformes > Rallidae > Zapornia > Zapornia atra. Next base: position 143,616 of record VZTU01032073.1, on the reverse strand, counting down.
CTCTCCCTACATCCAGTACCACGCCACATACCTCATCGCAACACTCAACACAGCCAAATCAGCAAGGCCACCAGACTTCTCATGTCTACATGCCTATCAGTTCTCCTACTACTCCACAGGCACCTATGATTCATTCGTCTGGTAGCTCACAATCCTCTGCTCATAGCCAATACAACATTCAGAACATATCCACAGGACCTCGGAAAAACCAAATTGAAATCAAACTTGAACCACCACAAAGAAACAGTTCTTCTAAGTTGCGTTCAACTGGCCCTCGGACCTCTACTACTCCCTCTTCCCTCAACAGCCAGACATTAAGTAGAAGTCAGCCCACTGTTTACATATCGGCCAGTCCTCCAAATACTGATGAAGTGGTCACACGCGGGCAGCCCAAGGTCTACATTTCAGCTAATGCCACAGCAGGAGATGATCAAGTTGTGCGGAACCAGCCCACGCTTTTCATATCGACAAATCCTGGAGTATCTACCACTTCTAGGAATATGTCTGGTCAAGTAAGCATGGGTCCTGCATTTATTCATCACCATCCACCCAAGAGTCGAGCAGTGGGCAACAGCACCACTGCAACCTCTCCTCGAGTGGTGGTTACGCAGCCTAACACAAAATATACTTTTAAAATTACAGTTTCTCCAAATAAGCCCCCTGCAGTTTCCCCAGGGGTAGTGTCCCCAACCTTTGAACCTACAAACCTTCTAAACCTTCCTGATCACTATGTTGAACCAGAGGGTATCCAGCATCTTACTGACCCTGTTTTAGCACATGTGGATAGGATCAGTGATGCACGGAAATTGAGTATGGGATCTGATGATGCTGCCTACACGCAAGGTAATATTCTTAATATAAATAGTAGAGATTTCAACCACGCTGTCAATTCAGAATGTAGATTACAGAACAGCAAACAGTTGATAAACCTGTGTGATATTAATACAGTATCTTCAACTTTAGCATTCAGGAACGTTTCCTAAATAAATATAAAGGCTTTATAAGCAGGTCATAGATTTCTTTTTTATGGTGAAGACACGTAACTGAATACTTGGAGATAATTACTTTGTTTGTCTTAAGTAGATATGTTGTCTGTTTAATGAAGTAGAGTCATAGCATCTCTGGTTTTATGTTGTTCTGAAACATCTAAGCTTGTTCAATTTGTCCTAACAATTTAAAGTTTCAAGTCTACTGGCAGATTTTTTAATTGGTTGAGATACTGCTTGCATTGGATAAAGCTCCTTTTTTTTTTTTTCTTCCTGTGTGTTACTTAAGAAACAAGAAAAGCAGACTTGAAAATCAATCAGTGGGACGAAGTGTTGGTCTCCATGATTCCTACTGTGTGTTTGACAATAAAATGCTTAAAGTCTTGATATGTACTTTGCAAAATATGAAAAGGAATGCCAAAGAAAGCTGTTTTAAAGAATCGGTGGTGTAACGGGGTGGGGGTGTGTTAAAACCTGAAATGTTTGATAATGCAATCCAACCTGTATTAGTCTTTCATATGTTTTCATATTTTTCTATGCTTTTATTACCAACTTGCTGATTTATCAACCCTCCTGTGGACTTTACTTCTAAATATGTTGAATGAGTCTTGGGTTATTTAAGCAGCGTTCAGGATAAGTTGTCAAAATAATTTCTGTCTGACTTCATCGGGCCTCTTTGAACTTCACAAACAGTTCAGTATTTAAAAACTGGCTTGTTCCACAACTCTTAAAAGTTCTTTGGAGTAATTTAGCCATTTTGTGTAAGTGCGCACAGTGATCAGGGTGCTGGAAGCCCGGTCTGCATCTGGACTACTGTAGTAACAAAGTAAATAAAAAACCGATTACAGCTTGTGCAGTACCTCTGGATATAGTGATTCTTTGAGAGAATAATCATCTGAACTCAAGTGTCAAAAGGTCAGGGGTCAGAACCAAAACCAGTAATATCCTTGACTGCCATTTACAGTCAATGAAGAGTTAAAGACCTTCAGGAAACTATTTGTAGAAAAGCAAAACAAATTGCCCTCCAGAAGAGGTAATACCTTTCCTTACTCTGAAGGGAGATTTGGCTGGCTGTTTTAGCCTTGAAGACTTCGGATAACCTGAAAGGAAGCAATTGAAATCTAAATATTCTTTGACATCATGAACTTGCTTCCCAAGCTTTTTTATTTTTTTTACACACTTGTTGGGAAGGGTGTCCCTTTCTCCTGGTCTGTCTTTCTGATGGAACTGACTTCTGGGTCTGGCCCATCATCTCTTGTACACCTGGTAGCAATGGGTACTGTAGCCTGAGGTCCTGCGCAATCTCTACAGTCTGTGAGCACCCACAGCCAGTTTATCAAGCTGAGGAAAGCTTTTGATGGCCATTTCTGTAAAGCAGCCTAGAGTTCAAAAGCACTGAGCAGCTTATACCTGCTGTGGAGCCTGGTGGTTCATGAAGTCAAGACGCAAGTGGAGTTTTTAGATGAAGTGTAGATGCATTATGTGGGCTGGTGCAGTCTTTGACTTTGCGATGATCCCTTCTGTGTCCTTCTCTAGATCATACAAAGTATGCTCATACTTCTGAAGTTCTTTACATTCAAGAGTGTTGAGGTCTTCTGACTTAGATTGCTCTGTTTCTCCTGCAACAAGGGCAGTGTTTTTAAACTTGTTATTTCATCTTTGGAAAGCCAAAGTGTGTGATAGACTTGTATGGTCTTGATATCTGATAGTCCTAATTAGTGCTTTTAAACTTGAATATCTTAAATAGAGGTGGAGCTTTTTTCTGTTATATACTAAAAGTGATATGAGCTACTTGATGCTTTCCAGTGCAAGGCCATGGTTTAAGCTGCATATAATTCAGCCAGACTGCAAAAATCTTCCACGTTAGGTGCTTGTCTTGATTTTAGCTAGAACAGATGAGTAGGCTGTGGTTAGACAAAAATGTATTTTCATCAGCTTTTCCATTTCTGCCCAGAATGCTCCTTATCTTGGCAGGGACAACTGAAACTGGCTTGGGGTAGAAGGAATGTTGAAAGTGGAGTAGTTGCTTTGGTGACAGAGATTTCCTTCACTTTGTTCCAGTGAAATATATTCATATGCATGGTCCAACCCAGGAGAACAGAAGGTGTGTTGTGTTGGACTTACCTGCAAGTGCTGCTGCCTGCCAGCTGAGAAGCTTTACTTCAGTTACGGTGTGTGTAGGCACTTCAGTCTCTTCCCATGATTAGATTTCAGGTTTTCCTCCCTTGATTTCATGGAATTGTAGAATGGTTTAGGTTGGAAGGGATCTCAAATACCCCATATAGTTCCAACCTCCCTGCCATGGGCAAGGACACCCTCTACAAGATCAGGTTGCCTAAAGTCCCATCCAGCCTGGCCTTGAGCACTGCCAGGGAGGGGGCAGCCACAGCTTTTTCGGGGCAGCCTGTGCTAGGGCCTCACTGCCCTCACAGGGAAGAATTTCTGCCTAATATCTGATCTAATACCCTCTTCTAGTTTAAAGCCATTCCTCTTACCCTATTACTACTTGCCCTTGTAAAGAATTCTTCTTCAGCCTTCCTGTAGCCCCACTTTGGGTCCTGGAAGGCTGCAGTAAGGTCTCCCCAGAGCCTTCTCTTCTCTGGTCTGAACAAGCCCAACTCTCAGCCTGTCATCATAGGAGAGGTTCTCCAGCCCCCTGATAATCTTTGTGTCTGTCCTCTGTACTTGCTCCACAAGGTCCACGTCTGTCTTGTACTGGGGACCCCAGAGCTGGATGCAGTACCCCAGGTGGGATCTCACAAGAGCAGAGTGGAGGGGAAGACTCACCTCCCGTGACCTGCTGGACACGCTTCTTTCGGTGTGGCCCAGGGTACGGTTGGCTTTCTGGGTTGCAGGCACCCATTGCTGGCTCGTGTTGAGCCTTTGATCAGCGTAACACCCCCAAGTCCTCAGGAGTGCCTCTGCTGTACTCTGCAGTAAGTTGCAGCGGGTGGTAGAAGGGTGCCATAGATCTGTCTTGTTTGCTGCCAGAATTGGAGGTTATATGATGTGAAAAGGAATAGGGTACTGCTGAGATAAAATCAGTGTAGTTAAGGCATTGACCATTACCCTGGAATGCTAGGTTAGATGTTTTTAATTTTCTGGAATTCTAGCTTGAGATACTGTGGACTTGCTTGTGGAAATGTTGAAAGCACTTATCCAGTACGACAGTTAGTAAGAATTAATAATGCTGTGAGAAGAGTAATGCTAGGTGCAGCCCCAAGAGGACAGCTAAAAGAGGATGCATTTTTATACTAATTAGTATCAGTTCCATATTTTTACTGAAGTATCAGATACTTCAGTTTCTAGTATTAGTTTCATTAATATGACGTAGTTACCTGAGATTTCAAGATATAATTTCCTTTATACTTAAGTGGATTACGGATGAGAAGTGGTGACATCCTGTTAGAGACTGGGAATTCAGTACTGGGGCGTGGCTTTTGTGGTGTGCCCCCCTTGCACATCCACTCGCCTTGAATTGTGAGGCGAAACAGTTATTCAGTAGTTGCTCACTCTGCATATAGCGCTCTGGCTGTATCCTGGGCAGGCCTCCTAGCCAGAAAATAGATACTTGTGTGAAAGTCTTTAGGTTGCTGTTTTCAGAAGAGGGAGCTTAAGCCCCTCAGTTCAACGCTACTGGGCTTTTGTCTGAGTTTTTCATGTTTAACTGGGGCAGGTGAAGTTATGCGTAGTTAATCATTGGTACCAACTATGGGGATCTTTGTTTACTTAGCAATTTTTGCCACCGTTTTTTAATGTAAAACTCTTAATTGATAAGCTAGTAACTTTATATAATGCATAGCTTGCTTGTTTCTTGGAGCTTTTAAAAGTTTTTAAAAAGAAAGCTAGCTGCAGGAAACAATTTCTTAAAATCCTAACCAGACCTCACAGATGTTTCCAAAGAGACTTGAGTGAGATACAGCTGTGCCCCATGCACCACGGGACCTTCAGCCCATTGTGTTATGTGATTTTAAAAAAAAAAAGACCTTATACTTGGCTCTGTATATCAAGGCCCACTGGAGTAATGCTCTTTTTCAAAAAATTAGAATATTTGAAAGAGAACCACAACAACCGAAATCAGTGTGAACTGCTGAGAGTTCCTATTAAAGTACTGAATTCTGTGCAGCTTTGAATAAAGATTTTGAGAATGCACACAAACTGAAGTGTGTCCTGCCAATGTCATGAACCTGCTGCCACAGATTAATTACATTGCCACAATTCCCTGTTCCTCCATATTTGGCGAACTAAGAAATTACAGAAATTTCCTAGGTGTATAAATTAGGGCTGAAATCATTGCATCCCAAGATAAACTTTTTTTATAAATGCTTCTAGTGACAAAAGCATAAAGCAGTAATGGTTTAATATTCCAAGGCTCTGAGAAGATAATTAAGTGTAAGGTTTCAAATTAACAACTATGTTCAGCACCTGTTTGAGTAGGCCTCAGGGCAAGGGAGAGCAGACTTTTTTCCCTCCAGACTTTAATGCTCCCTGTAATTACAATGATTTGCCACCTTTTTGTGGAAAATGAGCATTCTGAATGTCAAAGGCAACAGTGGTATCTGCCAGAGAGAGCATGGAAGTACGCTGTTCTTGTCCATCTGCTGACTGTGAGCATGCGGAGCTTGCAAAAACTGAATGTGCACAGCACCCTGTTTGCACTTAATTTGAAAGTTGAACATCAAATCTATTCTGGTTATGGTACAATAATGACAAGCCAAGGAGGCAGTTGTACTTCTTTTGCTAGAATGATTACAGGAAATAGCTTCTTTTTAAGGACGTTTGAATAAACATGTGCAAGCCTGAGGCTGTCTGGCTTGTATTCCAGGTTAGTCTGTGTGGGGTGAACAGGGGTGCGCCTGTGCTGCCTGCATAGGTGGAATCCTGCAAGAAGCACAGGATTATAAAAAAGACAGTAAATGTCTCCTGGTGGGTAGTGTAGCAGAATGGCATTAGATCAGACATGGTCTTAAAGGTCTTTTCTGATCAAATTATTCTATGTGCTGCAGTTTCTGTTTAACATTTCCAGTAGCTCAGATCAACACCAGAGGGAGCCGAACACTTAAATTGCTGCTTTTCCGTTAATAAGTGCTGCTGTGAGAAATGGGGGGATTTCTCATCCCCACCCCAGTGTTTTTCCTATAGCTGCTCAATTGGTATTTGAGCATAATTACCAAATTCTGTGTGTAAGCCACCACTTAAAGGACTGACAAGACATTGTTTTATCCAAGTTATTTTTCAGTAGTAGCAGTTTAACATAGCGGTACCAATTGGTTCTTTTTCTTTAATCATAATGGCAATTTTGTAATGAGTATGTTTTAAAGTCTGTTGGGATTTGAAACGGTCACAAAGCTGCTAGGAGAATAAATTGGATCATGTCTGGAAAGTGAAGTGAAAATGAAGAGCATGTAATAGTGCTGTGGGCATCCATCAGTGCCTTCTGCTCCCTGTGTGGCTTCATAATGACAGCTTAATTTCTGAACCACGGAAATAGGAGAACACTGAAATTAGAAGTTACAGGGTTTTTTCCCCTTTGCAAGAGTAGCTTAAAAAAAAAAAAAAAGAGGGCAAAGTCCTTCAAAGACACAGTCTTACTCATAGTCTTACTCTTGAGTCCATGCCATGTGTCCTGTAGGTACTCTGGCAGCACTTTCCTTGCTTACCACATCCAGTGTACTGGCTGCTCACCAGCAGCCTGCATCCACAACTTGACAGGTCTGAAGAGCTCCAAGCCTGGTTGGTAGAGCATAGCTGTGCTGCTGCACCTCAGGCACTAATAATCTGGGCTTCAAGGAGTTGCCTCAGCAGTTCCCCCTCCCTGGCAGTGTTCAAGGCCAGGCTGGATGGGGTTTTGGGCAGCCTGGTCTAGTGGAGGGTGGCTCTGCACATGGCAGGGGGGCTGGAACTAGATGGGTCTTTAAGGTCCCTTTCAACTCAAACCATTCTATGAATAATACCAAGGCAATGAAAATGGAAGAGACTATCTATAAGCAGAAATAAAGAATAAAAAGGGCTTGTACTCTCCCTGTAAGAGTAGTCTTTGTTTTCCTTTTCTTTATAGTGGCAGCTACAATTGCACTTCCTGCAGTTTGTAAGTGGGAAGAAGTTCCTTCAGCTGCAGCTGAAGGGCTTTTCAAGAGGGGAAGCTGACTTTTGAGATTACACCTGATGATTCCAAGTCTTCAACAACAATCATCATCTTGGGATTTTACTTTTTCTATTACGTATGAGCACAGCTGCATCTCTGTCTATAACATGATTAGTAGCTGCCCCACGTAAAGGTGCCTGTTTACGCAGGTATCTCTAAACTGAACAGCACCAAGCAGAAGCTCAAGCAGCTTTGTCATTTCAGTATTGTTTGAACACGTATAATTCAGAAGTCCAGGCTCAATCTCTGTAGGCCTTGTAGTTCTGTAATGCTGTAGAAAAGTAGCTTTGTCATGGCTCTTCCTTTTGAAGAGCCTCTGGAACACAAAATATGATATGTGAATGAATGGCCAGGCAGGAACTGCAGCAGAGGGCAGTTCTGCTTGCCAAAGGTGTGTAAAGTTGCATCTTTCTGAGGTGCCATTTTTTCCTCTGCTACGACTTGGGGAACCTAACTAGCTGAATTTGGGTGCTTCTGATTTTTTGGTACCTTAAGAAATGGTGTTGAGTTAAACATTGTGTTCCAGCCAGAGTTCGGTATTTTTAAAATACCTTGGTATTGCTACTTTTTAAAATAACTTTCACAGTGCTATAGAGGTATTGCAGAGACTGTGAAACTGATCCTAGCTTCCATGAATTAGTGATTTCCTGGATGGATGAATGGCTGTGTGAAATTGTTGGGTTTATGTAATGAAGTACTCTTTCACTTTTATAGAAGGTAATGGTTATTTTCAGCAAGCAGTATTATCTGCACATGTGATGACATTTAATGCTATACATACCTTTAATGAAATAATTCCTTAATTTGATTGCGACTTCTGCTACTTACAGCCTTTATAGCTTTAAAAAGCTGTGGTTAAACGCTGACTTCATAGTTTCTAAATGATGTCTCCTCACGCTGTTTTCTTTGCAAACTGTAAGCAGTGTTAGAAATTAGATGCTGAGCTAATGGTTCTGTACTGTAGTTTAGGGATAATATGGCATGCAGTCCAGCCCCTGATAAATATAACTGATGTTTGTCAGCACTGTGGTTTGTAGCACTTTCTGGTGTAGTTTCATTTGCTGTCTCTTCCTATGACAAGAACACGGGATTATTTTCCAATCCGAATAGCAATAAAAATGAAAATCTTGATGCTTATCTAGCATATGTGCTCTGTATTGCAGCCACCTCTCTGAAAATCTCTTCATACTCTCTGTTTTACAATCGTTTGGCTAAAACCAAGAAACTTTTCCTTGCCCTGCAGGTTTCTGGTAGTCATTCTTGTAGATTGGTTTTTGTACAGATTGCAGCTGAAATTTCCTGGTCATCTGTTAACGCTATGTGACTTTCTCACTGAATTTGCTTGTTGTCTGTAACTGATTTGTGCTGTTTTCAAAAATACACTTTCTGGTTTATGGCAGCTACTTTCTCGTGAGGGGAATGGAAAAGCAATCTGTAGCACTGTTTTTGTCTGTATTTTCCCAAAAGAGTATTAACTTTCATCTTTATCTGATGTTGCCATGCAAAGGATAATAAAGTAGATAAAATGGGACTTTATGTATTACAGCTTTACTGGTACACCAGAAGGCCAGGATGGAGCGACTTCAACGAGAACTTGAGATTCAAAAGAAAAAGTTGGATAAACTAAAATCAGAGGTCAATGAAATGGAGAATAATCTAACACGAAGGCGCCTGAAAAGATCGAATTCTGTTTCCCAAATTCCATCAGTAAGTTGAAACATCAGTAGGCTATAAACCTAAACCACCAGCGTGGTCTGTCACAATAAATTAGAAGAGCAGTTGCTCATATATTGAAAATATACTAGTAACAGGCAGTATAGCTAGAGTTAAACTGGTAAACAGTGTACTTTAACGACTGGCTCAGCCTTATTAAACCATGGCTCAATAGTGAACTTTCAGTTCACCAATTGCTTTGTGAGGCGTTCCTTATAAAGGCATTCACAAAAAGTTTGACCTGGTAGTCCATCCAGATGATCTTAAAGGCATGATGACCTGATGTTACAGATCACAACTTAATACTTGTGCTGCATTCCACACAAAGTATTTTTTTTGTCTTCATGCCTATACCAGTCTCAGAGAAACTGATCAGTGCAGCAGTGTTCAGTGCCAGATCAGCCATTGATCTGGTTAACCATTGGCTCTGTCCTGACCACAATCTTGGGAGTTGTCCAGTCAGCTCTGAAATCTGGTGAGAGAGAAGAATTCAGTAGGTCTGAAAGCTTTTTCTGAGATTATGCTTGCATTAAAAGAAAGATCATCATAAGGGAAGATTCTCTTATCTTCACTTCTGAAATAACTAAATGCTGTCTACCTATGTGTGAATGATAACTGGCAATAAAACGGAAATACTTAGTCTAACAGGCAGATTTATTTTTTCAGCTGGAAGAAATGCAACAGTTAAGAAGTTGTAACAGACAGCTACAGATAGACATAGATTGCCTAACCAAAGAGATTGATCTTTTTCAAGCAAGAGGTACAGTATGTCTTAGTACATCGGCAACTATAAATGTTGATTGATTTTTTTTTTTCCTCTTACTGTCTGTGTGTATCAAAAGTCTGTGTTATAAATGATGGGTATATGCACTGTTTGCTAAGTCATCACATTAGTTTGAGTGAAACCATGAAAGTAATTGTCTTCTAAGCCTGATGTTTTTGTTGGCTTTATGATTTTCCTAATCCCACGGTCATTCCTCTCTCATACTTGGCTCAGAAGAGAGAAACTTGTGATACCATTTATTTAATAAATGCTGGGGGGAGGGGAGTAATCTGGTTATTTGAGTATCAAAGAGAGAGAAATTTTCTAAATTATACAGCCATGCATATGTGTCCACCTTTCTCTCTTGTTTTCCACTTCTGCTTTATATGCAGCCTCCCAAGTTAGCAAATATAAAGGACTATTGTAAATTCCAGTGTGCCCTCCTCCTTCCACTTCCCTGTCTGCAGGGACACAGCCTTTGGTCATGAGGGTGAAATTATGAGACAGCTGAGCCAATTCAAGAGTTGCCAACAGGAGGTCCCTCTCTCTTCCCACTTACTGTGCTCTGGCTCTGTAATAGCTTTTTAGACCCTTTGTAGAGCTGATCCTGCTCACTAGCCAAGCGAAAAATGTGGCGTTGCTGGAAAAGCTTGCTATAGCTGATGTGAGGGAGAGGCACGGGAAGGGGAGAACTGAGATAGTGAGAGGGAAGGAGCTAATGCTTTCCACTTTGAGCAGCAGCAAGCTGTTAAATCAATCATGAGCCCTGCAAGTTCTCCTTCAGACAATGTAGCTACAGATAAGGGGAAAGTAAACAGGTGTGCTGAAAGGAATGCTGTGCTAAAAACTTGACACTAAATTGAGTGTTCAAATTGTATGTGATTTCATAGCTGTTTGTTACGGTAAATTGGAGTTTGAGGAACTCCTCAGTATTAAATCTGAGGATATTTAATCTGTATGTTAGCCTATCTCTTTCAATACAGTTACAGTTTAGAAAAAACTTTGGGTAAAATTTGCTAATAAAGTGCTGTTAAATACTTGAGTGGTGGGAAAAGTATATTTAAGGAGTTTTTTCTGCTGGATCCTGTTTGACTTAATATTGCATATTTGCACAATACACTAAGGGTCTTGTTGACATCAGTAACATCTCACTTGGGTCTGTATTGATACCTTCATATAAAAGGTGATAAGTGAATATTAGTGTTGTTTCAGAATAACTGACAAAAAAAATTACATGCTTTCCTACCTAAGTTTATTTTTAAAACTATTCACTGTGTTTATTTTTAGGACCACACTTTAATCCCAGCGCTATTCATAATTTTTATGATAATATTGGATTTCTTGGTCCGGTGCCACCAAAACCCAAAGGTACTGTACTGGTAAAATTTGGATTTAATACTACTATTTGGCTTGCATCTAATACCAAGTTCTAGTTTGCGAATCTAGCTTAAATGGTGATTACGAAGTAGATAATTTCAAGAGTATACAAACTTTGCATTTTATTTATATTGCCAGTAAACATGCTTCTCTCTGCTCTCTATTCATACATTTGGGAAATAAAAGTATTGAATGGGGTATGTTTAAAAACGGATGTTGGGATGTAGTTAAAGTAAATGGAAGCACCATCTTGTTTGTTTAAAAATGAGCAAGGTACATTGCTTAGGGGTGAGCAGAACTTGCATAGATTACTTCTTCGTTGTTCTTGGGGAAGTGTGGATTTATTTACACGGTACGATACCTTGGTTTGATTATCCTGACTGGACTACCTGCCTACTGCATTAACCTGCCTACTGTATTAACCATTGACATAAAAGCCCCTTGTTGAATACAGCTTTAGATAGCTGAAGAAGAGAGGAACATTGCCCAATAGGGCAGTCTGTGTTGCTGAATTTATTATTGTCATTCTTTTGCACATTATTTTTTTGCCCTAATGGGATGTCACACAAAACAGAATATTTGCCTCTTTTGTGTTACATAAAACAAAGAACAGAATTAACTTGTTTGCAGCAGCATCACACTATGAACTGCAGGCAGAGCACCAAGTGGAACAGATAATCCACTGCTGTTCCTGTGCGGTGTTGCTCCAGGAAGTTTGCCACGCGCCATATATGCCTGTGTGTGATTTGTCCTTTTAGCAGGCAGGAAGTGTGGCTCCAGAATCTCATCTTAGGGATTTCTGATCGTTCCATATGTCACAATGGTCTATGGGGGGTGGGTTTTGTTCCCCAGATTTTGTAATTCCACCAAACGGGCTCTTCATGCTTTATATGGGGGGTTTTAGGCTTTGTTACCCAAGCTGTTAGTGAAAAAACTGAGTGGTCAAATCCATATACAGTCCTCTGATTAAAAAAGCAAATAACCTACCAAGGAAGAAAAATTAACCTTCTGTAACTGGTTGCTAACGTTTGCATTGACTGATCTTTTAGGAACTCACAAATTTAGTACAATCTAGATAATGCAAAGTTAACCCTGCCTGGTTTATAAACATCTTGATAAGTCCCTCTTATCCTTTCCTTTTTTCTCTTTTTTTAAGTATCGCTACTGTACCTTAGTTTTCCCTTAGCTTTAAATATCAGTTCATTTTAAGTTTTAACAAAGATTTAGGCTGTGACTTAAAGCAATATTACCACTGTTCATAAAAGAGAAGATGAAAACACAAGAATTCTCTTTAAAGTGGCCATCAGTAGTGCTGTACTTCCCAAAGCTGTTGCTGTCATTTTGCAGCAGTTGCAATAGGGTAGTTGCTAATGAGATGCTTTTGAGTTGAAATAATTGACTACAAGATTTTGCTGTTGCCTAAAGCAGGAACTCTTAGCTTCAGAAGTCATTCTTTTCATCTTTTTCATCTCTATTTTTCATCTTTTCTCTTCTGAAATAGTGGAAGGTTATTGTCTAGCACATCATGCAAAAAAGGTACATGCTTGGGAGGTTTACTGTATAGCCTGACAGAGCTACGCACTGATCTTTCTTTAGTGTATCTGCTTATCTGGTTTGAGGAAGAGCTGCTGATACTCATTCTAAGGTCAAAATGTTAAATATATCAAAAGGTTACAGAGCACTTCTTGTCCTAATGAATTTTAGAGTGCTCCATAGACCTCAGACTTTAAATCTTGTACATGTTTCCTGTGCTGATTAATTTCTAAATTTTATCTCCTTTTCATGCGACAGCTTTGAACCGAGACCAAAAGGGAAGAGAGCAGAGTGAAGGGATGGGAAACTTGCTTTTTATAGTTTCACCTTGTGCCATTTGGCTGACTTACAGTCAAGCTGTATTCAAGGGGGTGGTAAAAAGCTGCCTGTGTCACTTGTAATGACTGTGCGGCTCTCAGAGGAACAAGATAGTTCTCAGTTACTGAAGGAAGAAAAAAATCATCTCAAAATTCTTTCCACGCTGCTCTTGGTTAGTAACTGCTTCTCTTATCTCTTTCATGTCACAGATCAGAGGTCCATTGTGAAAACACCAAAGACTGTTCCAGACACAGATGAAGATGAGGGAGCTCAGTGGAGTTGTACTGCCTGTACTTTTTTAAATCATCCGGCCTTAAATCGCTGTGAACAGTGTGAAATGCCCAGGCATTTCTGAGCCAACAGGCCCGTTGCCTTTTGTAAAACCATAGTAAACGTGCAAGGAACTATCCAGTCATTGGGGGGCAAAAAAAAACCATTTATGGCATAGGATTATGTTGAAGGTGTGACGAGATGGTATTTTGCTAATGTTAAACGTCAGCCCACAGAGCTCGTAATACCTCAGTGTTGTGTCACAGGCAGCTGAACTGCATCGGCTGAAAGGTAATCTGCTGAAAGACTCGGTTGCCAGCTGCCTACACCATGTACAGTATTACCAGTATCCCAGTAACACACCGTGTTCAGTGCTTGGGTGTTGCCCGTCCTCCTCCCTGCCCCCATGTCACTACTGAATTTTGACAGGGGAAAGGAGTAGAGTGCTAGCGTTTTTGTTTTCAGAGCTTTCAGTGAAACACTACATGCACAGAGGAGATCTAAAAGGAACAAGGTTTAACTGTTTAAAGTGTTTGCTGCCACATAGTGCCTTCGATAAAGGGAAGAACTTCATGAATCAGTGGTACTCTTTGCCTTGTCTTCCCTGAAAACATCTCTGTGAAGCCAGAAATCAGTACAATCACGTCTAAAGATGAAAAGGAAAAACTGCATGCGTTGTCTGTACAATACACAGTGAAATACCCCAAAGCTTTTCCTACTGTACATAGCTCTAGAGCAGCCTGCTTTAAGTGATTCTTTTCTTCACCTTTATTATTTTCTTGTACTTCTGTATGTATAGTGTAATAGTCTTTTTGTTAACTTTCTTTTTTTTTCCCTTTAAGTGATTAAGCACGATCATGTCCCTTTTTTTTTAAGCTTTTATCTGAGAGAAGCGATGCCTTAAAATAAGAGCATTAATAAGAAACTATGCACAAAATAGCTTTCCTCTGCTCGTTCTGTACATTGCTCTTGTAAATGCTGATGATCTGTGAAGACCTGCAGATGCGGCGTGGTAGGAATGCAGGAGAAGTTGGAAGAGTTATGCATATAGTTCACTCTGTACACTGAGTTTTACGGTGGGTGACACAAGGTAGCATTTTGTCTGGCGTGAGGAAACTTTGTACTAAAACTCTCAACCCACCAACAGATCAGCATCCGATTTCAGCTTGCTTCATCTGCTGGGTATCTTGCAGACTCCTGAGGAGAGATTCATTGGGGAAGTACATACAGTGCCAAAATCAACAGCAGCAGCATCGTACAGCTTTGTTCAAGGACTTTTAAGTGCTTTTCCTGTTTCGGCAGCCAGTTTCTAAACCTGACTTTGTGGTGAAGTCTCATATTTATGGAAAACAAGGATAGCAATATTTAGGACAACTGAAATAAAGGCTGGAAAAGAGAAATCAAACAGACTTGAACACTGAAGCAACCTCAAGCATCTCTTTATTTTGATGATCTATTTTTATTTTTGTTTTTTAAGGAAAATATTCACATGATCGGGGATGTATGTAACCGAGATCAAGAAAATGGAATTCCAGTACAGTATGCATGAAAGATGGCACGCAAAGAATTATGTAGCAGCACTTAGCGTGAGGCTGGAGGGAGTGCTAACAATGTAGCAAGAGACAAAGTAGACTGTCACCCACTGTAAACAATTGCCAGTGGACACTTTTTATTAGGAGTTTTACAAGTGATCTATGTGAATGCACAGAGGCCTTTGTTTTGAAGGCTTTGCATTTTTTATATGTGGGAAGAAAATGCCAATCCCAGGTAATTAGGCAGTAGACCCAAAGCACTTGCATTCAATGCGTTTTGTTTATAAAATGAGGCCTTGTTTTTCAGCTTCATCTGCAGTTCTATGTGAAGATTGACAAATCAGTTTTTACCTGTTTATTAATAAAACCTAATTTGGATATCTTGAGTTGATGGTTTTGTGATTTAGCTGGGTAAACTGTCTTTGTAACAGATAAGTTATTTATAAAAATTAAAAAAAAAAATTATATTCTAATGTTTGGTTTTGTGATTTGTTTGCCTTTTCCATGCTGTGGAGCAACAGAATATTCAGCGGGACAGGAGGCATTAGCAGTATTAAAAGTAGGCTGATGTCTTATGACCAGGGATTTTCTTTAAGCCTTTGTTTTGTTGAATCTCTTTTTGTCTTTCCTGCCCTGCATTACTCTGCGTGATACCAGTTCTGTGAGTGTAAGGAGTACATTCCATCGTGTTGTGCCCACAAGATCGTGTCCTGACCAAAGAACCACTTATAAAGTAATAAGCTGGGCACAGGCCCTTTTTACTTCATGCTTTTAAGGGTTTATGATTTTAAAAATATTTTTCTGATGCAAAATGGGCAACCACTTTGTACAAGGTAATGGGTGGCATCCTTTCTGTACTGTTAATGTAAGCACAGTTTAAGGATTAGCATGGGTAACTGTACTGTGGTGCTGTGTATGCGATAGTGATACGAGATGTGGAGTGTTCCTGGACATGTCTTTCCCACTTTGGACCCTGTCTAGACAGACATCTGGTATGTGGAGCTGGGTTTTCCTGAGGCACAGCGGTGTCGTGTACAAGCTCTTCAGGAGGCGTCTGTAAACAGATTAACTGCAGATCCAGCAGAAACCATTCCTTGAGGCGGATTGATCAACTGGAGTGCCTCAGTCTGCCCTGTGAAAACTAATGGTTGAAGCCGGGAGGGCAGCTGTATTTAAAAAGCAAACAACACATTCCAGTCAGCTGGGGGGGTGGAAGCAGCATGTTTGGGGAAATGCATACATGGAAATCTGCTCATCCTACCAAATGCGTAACTGATCTTTCCCCTGCATTTATCTGAGTGTTTATTTTCCAAGGGGGGGGGGCGGGAAGAGTATTTTGATTTTTATCTCCAGCTACCCTCACAGAGCCATCAGCACATGAGTATGACAGAGTACCAGGCTGCATTTCAACCACTGATCCCAGAATAGTGGGACAAGAAATGACATCTCCAGTGTGGTCCCACAGACTTTCCAGAGGCTTCTATTGCTCCTGTATTTCAGGCCCCATCTTTCATTAGCTCTTCTTTCAAGTTGATGCTGCTGGTGTAGATTTGTTAAGGGTAGGGTTTTAAGGGTTTAAATCACTGCTGAGCTTTTCTCTTTTTTACGTCGTAGAATACAAAGAAACAGCCATTTGCAGTAAGGTTAAACTTGGCACTGTGAATACTCGTAGCTTATCTTCGCTGATTTATAGC
Source organism: Zapornia atra (assembly GCA_013400835.1). Classification (NCBI taxonomy): domain Eukaryota; kingdom Metazoa; phylum Chordata; class Aves; order Gruiformes; family Rallidae; genus Zapornia; species Zapornia atra. The sequence continues at coordinate 127,285 of VZTU01032073.1, read as the reverse complement.
TGCATTTCCATACTGTCTTTATCAAGGATCTCTAATTGTAAAAGCACCCCAAATAAATAGGTTATTTCAGCCTTCGGCAGGAAGGGAGACTTGTAGAGGTGCTTCTGTTTATTTCTCATTAATGTGAAATACTCGTCGCTTGGTCCAGCTTCAGAATTTGGATGCCTTTAGAAATGCAGGCAGCAAAACTGAGGCAAAGAGCTGGTGACGGGGCTGCTGCATCCTGTCAGCTCTGGGGAGCTGACTGCAGTTCACAGTGCCAGCTGTCTGTCCGTCTTCGGCAGTCTCTGACCGGTGAAGCTATTCCCTTGCCCGGGAGCGTGGTCATGTGGCACCCCTGGAACTCAGTTCTGTGAAATTTGGGATCTTCAGTCTCAAGCTAATGGTAGATTGGTTATTGATTTTGGAAAGGGCACAATCGGTATTTGTGCCTCTGTGTATTTGATTTTACGATCTTGAAATCCTGACCTTCAGCGTGTTTCCTAGATGCCCAGGGAGAGTATATTTTTCACTTGTGAGTGCCCTTGTCAGTGTACCACCTTTCTTCAATCAAATTCCTCTACCTTGAATGTGCATTGGAGCCTGGGCACAAATTAAAGGAAGACTTGATTCAAGATGTTGAACAAGCATTAAAAAAAACCCAACAAACCACCAGATACTGAAATCCTACAGAGTATTTGCCCTGTGCAATAGTACTGCTTTGGTATTCTAAAGTGGGAGTATTGTATCTACGGTAAATCCTGTTCATTCATTGCAACTCTTACTGATGTTTAGTTCTAACTTTAAATAGTAAGGAAATGCTTTGATGTTTTGTTTCCATTTCTTGTTAGAAAAGAAAAAAAAAATCTTCTAATTTGAACAGAAAAGAAGACAGACCTTTAAACTTGATTCCTTTCATTGGTACAGAGTAGTAGGATTGCAGTGCGTTCTTTTTTCAAACCTGTCTGCTTGAGTAGCTCTTTCACTGCAAACTTAGAGGAACATGTAGTCAGAAATGCCTGTGAAGCTCTTATTTTGTGTAAACCACCTAAAAAATCACTGGAGAGAGAAAACAGGAGGAGTTAACATGAAATGTTTGAGGGCTTCAGGCTCCATGATGAGTCCAAGTGCTGTGCAAACACAGGGGAATGACAAGAGTTGAGCATGGTGCAATCTGACTCAATTTTTATATTTTTTTTAAACTTTTACATAATTCTCAATTTATTTTTGTAGTTTCTCTTTGGGCAGGTCTGTGTCAGCAAGGTGCTCGCTGCTGCAGTAATGCTTCTCAGACAGGTGCCACCTTCAGAGGCAGAACTTGGGGCATGTTGATTCTCATCACTGTGCACACACATAGTTATGTATCCATCAAATATGCAGATAGTTCGATACTTAATCAAAATGTAATAATCTCCAGCCAGCTGCTGGAGGTGTGAGTTTAGCTGTGTGTCTTTACTAGTGCCCCATTCTCTCCATTGATTTAAGTTGCAGATACCTATGAGTCGTTCCAGGGGACTTTGAAGCAAAATACCTATCTACAGGGATCCGAGCTGCAAGCTTGTTTAAAATAATGGAACACTGTCATATTGCACCTGAGTGCACGTTTTGTGGGAGCAATTGGGAGTAATACCAATTTGGGTATTACTCAAATGTAAACCCAATTCCATTTTATGAGGATGTGCATTGTGTCATGGCTTTCAGCTCTGTGAGTGCATGTTGTTTTCCCACACCATCTACTGGAGCAGAGTGCCAATACATCAAGTCTGATGTAGCTGATTTGCTAACAAATGAGTGAAGGGATATACGTTAAGGATTTTAATCTGGTTTTCTCTTACCAGGTACTCAGCAGACCACGTCCAGCCTGGGTCTGATAACCTTTGCCTAAATTCAAGTTTCTCATGCACGTGGTTGAGATCCTGGGCTGAGACAAGGGGTGATGGAGACAGAGAGGAAATGGAGTAAGGAACACTGTGTTCTTCCTTCGTAGGCAGAAGCAAGCAGCATTGCTTTTCTTGCACCCCACTGCACCAGGCAGACTGAAGTGGTAAACAAGGCCAGAAAGCTGGAAAGTTGCATCCATAGCATGCCTGGCTGTGAAGCTGGGGAGTGCTTTTTGGGGTTTTTTTTCCTGTTACTTTTCATATTTGACATTTCATGTGCTGTACATAATTGGACTGACAGATGTATTTCTTTACAAGATGTTTGCATAATTCGTAAAAGTCTCCAGAATTTAGTTTCTCAGGTTTGCTTTTGTTGTTTGGTTTGGTTTTGTGTAACTGAACTTTCCAGAATGACTTGCTTCGTCTTACAGTGTTGTGATGGAAGGTTACTGTCACCGGGTCGGGGGGGGCTGCTGTTGGGAAGATGTGGAAGATACTTGGATGCATTGTGCCCCTTCACACTCCTCTGGTTACGTTGGAGCTGGAGCTGCCTGTGGACAGTGGTGCAAAAGCGTGAATGCCACTCCCAAGGCATTTGACCAAAGCTAAGCTTGTCTAAAGGAACCTGTTGGTTGGAGAGGACAGGGAAAGCAAATCCAGACAAGTTATAAGAACCATCTTCTTGTCCAGCAATTGAAGCAGCAGCAGGTCCAGCACTTCCTTCTGCTGGGACATGTCCAACACCACGGTCTGTAGGCTTCCTCACACGTATAACCCCTGAAGACATCCTGAAAAGAACACCTGCTTTCTCACACCGTTGGCAGCAGCATTTTTTTTTTCTGCTAATGGAGGCAGAACGGGGCAGGGAAGTGGTCAGAAGATCACAGATGATACTGGAAAAACTTGTGAGGGTACCACAGGTGCGATACCACCACAGGGATCTTGGGCTGAGCATTTATCGTGGCATGTCATGTCACTGGCTCACCTTCTATAAGGTGCTCTGCTCTGGTGACGTGGCAGCTGTGCTCCGAGCAGCGTGCAGAATGTGAAAGCAAAGTTTGGCTGTTCCTGTTCACTTCTCTCTGGCTTGGTCTTCTCAGGTTTTCTTTTTCCCCTCTCTAATTAGAGCCTTGAACCAACCCCTCAAGACAAGTCTCACGTGTTTTGTTGCAGCTCTCCAGTAGTTAGTGAAAACTTGGATTAAAACTGAAACACATCTTTTGTTTTCTTTCATAACCCTTTTCCTTCCTTCTGTTTTTTGGTGCCAGAAATCAAATTTAAATATGACCTGAGGAAAGTAAGCACTGTTTTCTGGCAGACACCTGCCACAAGTGTGGAGAGGTTGTCTGTCTGCAAGGATCTTATTTTTTGGTAGCCAAACTACAGATCAAAATTACTGTCATAGAGAGGATATTGGATGTCATCATCGTGTATCCAGCTTGAAGCCTGAATGCAATTCGATGCTGTGTCAGACTCGCAGGGCAGTTTGGAGGACGCTGCCCAGGTCCTGTCTATCCGTTCCACGGTGGCAGCGTGACCTTTCCCTTTTTGCAGGGTTTCTTGTGCCATTCCCCTGTGCCTGTGAAAGCGTGTGGAGGTGCATATGTTTCCTACCCATGTTTCCTACTTTAAGGCCTCTCAAGAAGCGGGGTTCGTACTGTGCCGGCACAACCGGGCTGCTGCTGCTCTTAACGCTTGGCTCTAGAAACCCGTCCTTGTCCTGGGCACAGGTGCCCCCTACACGAGAAAGAGTATCATGTCATGTTAGTGGTTGCTGAACTGAAGGATGTCATCACAAAAACTTCCCCTCTATAATAATTTACTAACGCTTTTTTTTCTGCTGAGCTTAATACTTCTAAATCCAATTGCCTGGGGAAGCAGAGTGCTGTGCTGCCTGGCCAGTGCTGTGGCCCCATAAACCTGGCTTCTGGCCCTGGGACTCTGGGCTACATCAAGCAGAACTGCCAAGGGCTAGGAGGAAATTTCCTTTTGTTGATGGACCCTACAGCTGCCCCGGAGGATCTCGCCAGGGAGTACTTTTCTGTGAGCCCCACCACCCTGGCCACCGAGTCCCAGGCTCCAAACTTCTCAGCCATTTTGCTGTACCATTTTTCGAGGCCACTGGGATGTGTTTCGGTTCTCAGTGCTTCCTAAAGCAACACCAGAGTTAAGTGATTGAGAGAGATCGTTTATTTTTTACTTGATTAATGGCACCCAAGGTAACTGGGGCATCACTGTGCCATGTGGTGCTGTGCTTAGATACTTCCTCCCCGCTTTGAGATCCCAGCCAAGTTCAAAGTGGATATAAGGTAAGTAACGTGGCAAAGGTATGTCTTACATAGCTTTGTTGAGAAGCTATCATCCATGTCCTGGTTTATTGCTTCACATCAGTTTGCTCTATCTTTTCATCCAGTTCTTTTCCCAGACCTGCATCCGGCTACCAGGCTTGAACCTATAGATTTTTGAGCACATACAGTGGTCTAGTTCAAAAGTTGAGTCAGCATCTAGGTCTCTCTTGAACATCAGTCTGTCATCCCATGGCAAACATCCTTTTACCTTGTTATTTAAAACACTTTTATTAGTTCCAGTGCCACCTCAGAAGGTGGTAGGCTGCCATGTGGTGATTCAGCTCAGTATCTTCTAATTGCGCAGGTGACATCCATCTGATGAGACTTTAAAAAGTGTTAGCAATGCTTCAGAGCAAGGGTTGCATCACCCTCTCAGGTGGAAGCGCCCTCCCTACTAGTTTATAGGGCTGTACTCCTGTGATGCTCCCATTCTCTGTGGAGCTATTAATGAGCCGTTAGTCTTGTGTTGTGGTATCGGAATGGTGCACCCTCACTGGAAGTGACAGGGAATGGCTCAGCTCAGCATTGCCCGTCCTGTGGTCACAGCTGCTGCTCTCTAACTAGTGTGGAAGGGCTTCTACTTCTGAGGCCAAAAGGAAGAAGATAGCAAGTGTTGATTACTTTTCTTCCCCCCGAATTTTAATTGTATGACTCTGGACAGGTCTTGGCAAGGTGACACAGCTCATCTCGCTGCACAGTGAAGATTCTGCTGTTGCCACTGTAACCAAATACTTTTCCTTATCATTCTTTAAAAAGCATTTAACTCCAAACAGAGTTAAATGAAAGGCCCCACAACCCAGGCTGCACGCAGGGTCTCACTGGAACATCCTGTCCCCAGGGGGTGCTGCTGTGACCCTGCCCAGAAATGCTGATCTTCAGCACAGGGCAGCTGAAGTGCTGGGTACAGAAGGCACAACAAGTAAAGCACACCAGTGAAGACGCTGTGGACAAAGGCCTGAGGTAGGTGACATAAGCTGAATTGCTCCAAAGCTTCTTTTGTCTGTCGCTGGTCATCTGCTGGCAGCTCCTGTGTGATCCTCTGAAGCTGGCCTGGGGAAGCTCTGCACAGCTTTCAGCACCAGGTACCCAGCACTTCAGCTGCCCTGTGCTGAAGATCAGCATTTCTGGGCAGGGTCACAGCAGCACCCCTGGGAACAGGACGTTCCAGTGAGACCCTGCATGCAGCCTGGGTTGTGGGACCTTTCAGGTCCCAGCTCTGTGTGGGTGTGATGTGACCTGGCTTTGTGCAGGGGGTGTGTACATTATAGCCTCATCTGTGTCCTCCAGAAGGTTTGTGCTGGACATTTCCTGGTGGATCTCTGCATAGATTAGAACTGAATACCCTGTACAACTTGGTAGTCATTCAACATACTGTTTGAGAAGTCAGTTAAGTGTGTTTGGTCTTAATTCCTCTTGGAGTCTTGCTGTCACCATGGCAAGCTCTTGACAGCAGTTTTACTAAAGATATGGAAGTGTAAAAGTTTCCTGTTAATTAGATGTGTGATAATTAGAAGGATGAAGGTGCCTCTTGTTTTTACAGATTCTTACACATTCAATAAAGTCTAGAAAGCACGTGTAACTTTTAGGTTATAATTGCCATGATGCAATTCTGTCTTGAAATAGGACAGAAAGTGCATTCCCCAGACCATAACACCCCCCTGACACGCAGGTTTAGAGCCCTGAAAGCCAAGAGCTTGGCACCACAGATGAGCTGTTTAGAGCAGGCCTGAACAAATGGAAGCAAGGATGGCACAGCTTTGGGAACCGTCTGCCGGCCCATGGGCCATGGAGAGCTCCATCAGGAGGCTGAGGAAGCCCTGCCTTCAACCCAGCGTCGCTGCTGTGCCCATGGTGTGATAGCTGTACCCGAGCTGGTTATTTGTGCCTCTGGCAAGGAGCTTAGAAGCTGCAGGCAGGTTTCAGATGGCTGTGAGCTCAAATTCATATGTTCCATGTTGCGTGTCCAGGCGCCACCCAGCTAGCAGGGAGCTTCCAGTTTTATGGGGAAGGAGGTGAATACCCCAGCTGTCTGGTCTTGGGCTGCAGTCCAGCTGTGGTGACCCCATTCCCCAAAAATAGGCAAGGAGGAAAGATGTAAAAGGAATTTAAGAGGAAATAGCGACATTTTGAATTGCACTGCTCCCTCTGCCCACAATGCTGCCTTACAGTTACATGCCTTACAGTTACCTGCCTAAACCTTGATTGACATATATATATATATATGTATAAGGTAATAAATTTAATTTGTTAAAATCCTCTGTCTTCAGGTTGACCAATAATGGCCAAAATGTACCTGGAAAGACTTTAGCAATGACATTTGTAAGGCCCTGCTCTCTGGACTCGAAGAGAAAGTGTTTTTCCAATTGATTTCTGTCTAAGGGGTTGGCTGTGAGACTTATCCAATTGGCAAACCTAGTTTCGGATTTCAGCTTTAAAATATAATTGGCAGCTCAGCAAATTCATAAAATTGATCCCCATTCACACTTATTTTTGGCTTGCGTTAAGAATGTGCCAACCTGGAACTCTAAACTTAACCCCGAGCGACTTTCCCAGGGCCGCTGCCCTGAAAGGGAAGCCTGGCAGCCGCGCCTGGGCCCCAGCCAAGATAAATCCCCAGCCACGGGTATCAGGGCAGCTGTGGCTTGAACCACAGGTGAAGGGGGGATAAAAAGACAGAACAAAGGGCGGATTTTGTAAAAATGCCCCTTTTCTGAAACCTGGCGTTCGGGTGACCCCGCTTTTGGCTGTCCCTGCTCCCCGATCTGCTGCGGCACAGCAGCTTCAAAGGCCATCTGAGCTGCTGTGGGCGCCTTAAGGGCTGCTTGAACATGAGGCGCGCTGTAATTAAGGCGCAGTGCAAACGTTTGGCAAGGCCGCGTGTTTCAGCTCTGCGTACCACGCAGCAGAAGCAGTTCAGCCGGTGCCATCAAGCCTTGCCTGTGGGTGCATGAGTTTCTGCCAACCTGCAGGAGCCTCTCTGGCCAGGAGGCTCGGGCAAAAGTATGTCTTTGTGCCCAGCACAGCCAAAACTCTGCCCCGCAGCCCTCTAATGCGTGCTGCCTTGGTTGCGTTCCGCGCACGGATGAAGCGTGTGCAACCCCTGCTGATGGGGTGCATGGGGGTGCATGCGACTGGTTTGAGGACGTCAGCCCTGGAGTAGCAAATCCGGCTTCTAGTGCTCCCACATTGACACCTTGTGGTGGACTTGGCCATCGTACGGGTTAGTTTTTGAAAGTGCAGTGTCTGTGCATGCCTTGCATATGTCATTTGCTGGATGTTTCCTAGAGGCATTCTGCTCAGCTGTTAGTACTTCTTTCAGTGGTTCTATTTAAGCTCCTTTGGGCAAATAAAAATATTAGAACATCAAAGAGCAAAGCGTGGGTGCTGACATAACCCAGTAGCTCCCAAGCACAATCCCTAGTTGCACACGCAATATCATGAAAGTTGAACAGAAGTAACCACTGAAGAGCTAGGGGTTTGGGGTTTTTTTCTACTTTACTCTTCATGGAGAACTCAAATTCTCCGTCCCTGTGTTCCATAATATTATGTTATTCTGACTTTGGGTTAAAATATCACCTTTTTTTCCCCTTCTGCAGGGCTTAAATATGTCCTATGTAACTTAAGAAAGATGCTCTAAAGGTTTAAAGATCTTTCATCTGCTTCTTTAAATGAAGCCAGGGCTCCAAATCTACCACGTGTCATATATTATGTTATGAGCCAAAGGATATTCAGATGCTAAAGTTCTTACCCGAGAATGTTTCCCTGCTGGAAATAACATTTTTACAAGCTTCTGTACTCCCTTCAGCCTCTTCCTAACAGGACCTCCTGGGGGGGAGAACTCGGTATTTCTCAGTCCGATGATAGTTTTGAGTAACACTTATAATTGTCTGCCAATAGCTGTGTATTTTTTGGCAATAACAAACGATAGTCAAGTTTGCTTCCCAGCTAAAATTTCTTTAGCACCACTTTTGGAGCAGTGATCGGATGGGCTGCAGCCTTTGCCAGCTTCCTGTGGCATCTGTGCCTTGGGTTTCGCTGGAGCTGCAGAATGTGGTTTTATTTATGAAGTGGGCTTTGCTACTTGCCATTTCAAGGGGTAAAAGTCTTCCCCTTCCTCTGTGCTTCTCCTGCTACCCTGCTCATCGAGTGTCAGTAGCCCTTTAGTCCTGTCGGGTGGCTCTTGTCTCTCTGCGTCTCTCCGGCTGACAACACGAGGAGAAGGATATTCCTGTAGTAAAACCAGGTCTAATCTGGAAACCAGATCGCTTGATAGTGATGGTATCTGTGCCCTGTCTTTGTGTTCAGCATCGTCGTTCATTCCCTGGCTGTAGTTGATGCCGCTTCTTATTTGGCCGTTTTCTGGGCTGTGTGGAGCCTCTGCAGTTGGGTGGTCGCAGGCATTAAATTCAGCAAGCTGACAGTCACGGAGGAGCCGGGCCCCACTTTATTCAGCATTGCAAATCCACAGATGGATGTGCAGCATGCGAAGTCAGCTCAAGCCCCTGCGGTGCTAAATTTGCCCCCCCTTTCCTTCCCCAAACTGCTTTTGCTAGGAAGACCCCTTAAGGCGGGGTGGGAAAACACCCTGAGCGCACTGGGTCTCTGCCAGGCTGAAGGTGTTTGTGCCACAGTTTTAAAAACCCAACGGAAGAATATTTTTAAAAGAAAGAAAAAACAGCCCCCCGAGCCCCTTCACCCAGAGGGCAGGGTCGCTCAAAGAGAGATGCTGTAGGAGTACAGGCCCAGCACTGCAGAGGTGAGCACCCAGGATGGGGAGGAGCAGGGAAGAGAGGGGAAGAGAGTTTGGGGCAGCAATGGAAAGGGGTGTGGGGAGGTGGTTTTGCAGAGGTGGAAGGAATGGAGTGTGGGGGGGAGCATTTTGTAACTTGTGACCTACTCCAGTAACAGATCGGTGGAAATCCTGAGCTCAGCAAAAATGGGAGAAAAAGTAGAAAAATTAGGGAAGTTGAGGAAATCATGTGACTTGGGGGGAACAGCAAAGAGAAGGAGCTGGTGGCAGGGTTACAGTGAGCAGTTCTGACGCTGCTGTTCGTCAGTAGTGGCATGTCCTCTAATTTCCTCGCTGTGTCCCGAGGCCCTCCAGCCCTGCATGCCAACTTTCTGCCTTGCCGTCTTGAATCCGCTGTCCCCGCACATCGCTGTGGTCACAGCTTCGCTCCCTGTCTGCAGCCACTTGCATTCCACTTGCCAAGTCAGCACATTGCTACGTCTTTCTTAAACAGCTCCTCCGAGCCGCTGCAAGACCTCGGGCCAGAGAGCCCAACTCGGAGCAGAGAAGGGACACAGCTAAAACGCTATTAAAATCCCTTCACTACCCGTTGCAAGTCATAGAGAGTTCCAAATAATGCTAACAGCAAGGGCTGCTGTGAGATTAAACTGTTCTTAGGAGTTTGAAGCATCCCGGTCCCCCCAGCACGTAAGAGGCAAATACCACAGCAGCCTTGTCTGTGTGCAGGTGAATGCAGAGCAGGTGCACCTGGGGCAGAGGTGCAAGGGGCTCGTGGGGACAGGGAGAATGGGTGACAGCTCCAGGAGTAAAACTGAGAGGTCCTGACTCTGCCTGGGGGAAAGTCCATGCAAAAAGGAGAAAGAAAATATCTCAATTGCTATCCTGGAGATATGCATGCAAAGCACTCGTGTCCTACACAGGCGTTTACCTGTTGAAGGCTTTCACCTAAGGCTTGGGGGAGTTTTTGATTTCCAGAGGTCATCCATTGTGCTTGCTGGGCCTGCCTATTCTTCCCTAGCAATCCAGGTTCTCTAAGAAGGAGACGAGCCACAAAACCCATCTTGTTCTGTTTAATAATTGGTCATTCAGGTATTTGCTTATCAATTGTGCCGCTGGCTATTGTTACGGTACCTAAGCTCACCAAAGTATTAGACTTGTCATCAATGTTCTGTCAGTTAGAAGTTTCTGTAGCGGAGGGAGGGAGTCAGCCAGCTACCCAGGGCTGCACCAGGTGCAGAGGACCACCTTCTTTCCCCCTTCTTATACAGAGGAGCTGTTGCACCACCGACTTCACCCAAGACTTTTCTGTGAAATATTTGTGTGCTTTCCCTAGCCCCTCATAAAGGAGGGTGGCTATGGCTTCCTAACTTTTGGGGAAAGGGTGAGTGTGGAGAAGGGGAGTTGAGTATCTCTTATACCTTTTTTTTTTTTTTTAATTTTCAGAACTAATTTGTCAACTCTGTAAATCCCCTTTAGGAGAGCAGCTGGTCTCCTAAAGGATTGCTCCACTGCTTCAGTCCTCTTTTAGAAGGGTCTTGACAACCACAAAGCAAAGAACATCAAGGACTTTCCAAGCCTCTTGGGATTTGCTCTCAACTTGGCAGCAAGAGCTGGACTCGAACGCATCTCAGCAGAGATACCACATAGCAACAGCCTTGTACCCTGTCCGGGCAAAAGCTGCTGCCTTCTCTCTCTTAGCAGGCTCTCCCCTTACCTCAGGAGCTGACAAAGCCAAAAAGAAACCCTCCTGCCCTGGAAAAGCACAAAAGGCCCTGCTGCAGAGAGTCTGGAGGCCCAGATGCTCATGCTGTGGGGAAACGAGGAGCCAGGCCATGCTTCCTGGAGGCTCTTGGCTGGTGGCAGGGCTCCTCTCAAGCAGATGCTGGCATGGCACTGCTGCTGAGCCACTGCCCTGCACACAAAAGCTCTATGAGGGGGAAAAAAAAAAAGAAAGCAAACCCAAAACCCAACCCTCTGGTGAGTGGAAGAGCCAAGAGAAATCAGCTTCTGGTTAGCGCCAAGGTCTGATTGATTTTGTCGGGCACTTCCTCAGCGGAATGCACATTCTGTGTGCTTCCCTGAGAGAGTCCCCAGGAAATGAGACAGAAATGAAAGAAGAATTAAGTTATTCAACATCAAGAGAGGGTTTTGAATGACTGTGAAATTCCTGTGCGTCCTCAAAGGAAAAGGAGAAAAGCTCATGCGCATGTCTCCGGCAAGCCAAGGGCGCTGCAGGGAGAGGCAGCGTGCCAGTTTTCCTATAGATTTTAAATGCTTTCTGCATGGAAAGATGTAACATGCATTCCAGGCAGAAAAACAAACACTGGCATGTGCGGTTGTATCCTGCTCCGTTGCTGGGTGTCTTTCCTGAGTGCTGTCCCTTGGGACTTGCTCTGTTTCCGTACATGGAAGGTGTCTCCCTGCTCCATATCACACTTTTTCTGCGAGCCTATACGTACGTGTAGGGCCGTAGTTGGGGAGGCTCCTGTGCTGGCTGGCTGGTAGGCAATCAGCCTGGTCTCACACAGGCATCCAATGTCTCGGGTCGCTCCAGTGGGCTGAGAGTGGTGTGTGGCATCTTTCAGCACAACGAGCGATGGCTGAAGAACACGACTACTTCTCAAAGCTCTTTGCAGGGCCTTTATTCCACAGTTTTGTTTAATCTAATTTCTAATCTTTATATGTAATATGCAGTAGATAAAGTTGTAAGCCATCCCAGTGATCCAGCTATATATATATAATGGCTAAAATCAGTGGGTTATTCATAACCTATGGAAAAAACTTTCGTGTTTTGTGAAGGTAAATTGTACTTCCATATGCCACATCTGCATTTCTTGGAACCAACCACATGGCCTTAAGAGACTGAACTGATGCAGTAACTTTATTTCCTTAAGATTGTTTAATCACCACCACAAAAAAAGCTGCTGGTGGTTTCCAGTGGGAAATGGGTCAGCCTGTAACCACTTTCAAACTGCATTGTGTGATAATGTCACCGAAGGTAAATTATTACTCCTCCACCACCCTTTCAAAAGCAAAAGCATTCTGAGTTGTCAGTTAAGGAGAGGTGTGTTTAATTCCTGCCTGGGACCAACATCACCAACCGAACTTCAGAGAGGACCTTAAGAGAGATGCTGCAAGGTCAGAGAGTTTCTAAATCTCACCTGAATGTGAGACTTGGTGGAAAAATAAACAAGAACAAGCAAAGAAAAAAAAAAAGACTACATTATTCAGAACAAAGTGGTCCAGGTGATAATTTTTATAATTTGTTAAAGCATTTTTAAAACATGTCATACTGACATACTTAAACTTTGGTATAATGCCAAAAAACCTTCAGGATCAACCTCAGTATTCGTATTATAACCTGAAGACTCCAGTGGTATAATGCAGAGGTGTGCAGCTTTACAGCTTACTGAAACCAACAGTCCCAATAGAACACAGTGTAAATGCTTGTAACCGTAAGCCAGCTGTATAATTGCATTACAGGGCCAGGTTTGGAACCTGAGGGTTAAGGAAACAATAGTTTTCTCATTTGATACAACAAGGACACTTTAATGCACCCACACACGGAGACACCCCAGCCCCTTCCTTGGCATCATCTGAGTTTCTTCTGTTTTGAATTATCGACCCTGAGCCTTAGTCCACATTAGCACTCACACCAAAGCTGACCCCCCTGGATTGACTGAAGGTTGTGCAGGACCCCTGAGAAATGTGCCTGCAGCTACCTTCAAGTGCTCTGGTGCACCTTTACCACCTCTGCTGGTGGTTCTATGTTCACAGCATTGGTTGTTAAATGCAAGATGTATCTTTGCAAGCTCGCTGATACAGGGCTGCTGCTGCATGGGGCAAGGGTACAGACCCAAAGATGCCATCTCACAGAGAGCATGACCAAATAGGCCAAACTGCTTTCATACTAGCTGAGCAAGTAGTCATGGGGTCGGGGGTGGCTGGTTGAGGGACAACCCTTAACCTGGGTGGCATGGTTCTTCCACAGCAGTTGAACAATAGGTTAGGATTTTAAAAACATGTCTAGCGTTTCAAGACATTACTGAAGATCCATGCCATCCTGGAACTGGTCACCAGTGAGGTTCAAATGCTGACAGCTCAGTTACCCTGAGCCCTCCATGAAGTGAGTAACATCCTACCGCAGTGAAGAGCAGCATGTGCCTTGACTCAATGACTCATGCAACATACCTAGTCATGCTCCTGAAACAGCTATAACCCTTGCTGTAAAGCCTTTTCATAATGCTTCATTGAGCCTTAGAATAGCATCTTTTTGCCCTGGGACTGTTGCTCGTTGGGGAAGGCTTGATCTGGAGCCTTCACAGGTTTCTGTGTCTTTGGATCAGTAAAGTCAAGCTAGAGATATCCTGGATATTGGGGTACAAAGCCATGACGTGGTTCACCTCGCCATAAGGGAAAATGGAGCACAGCTCCCTGTGTGTGCTTGCTTGCTGGGCAGAGGGTGGCTGCGCACCTGGGGTGGGCCAGTGGTCACCGTAAGAGGTGTCGGGGTAAGCACGGCCTTTCTGGAAGAAGCCCAGCCTCCCGCTGGAGTCTAACAGAAAGGGCTGCCACAGGGGCCAGCTGGGGAAGCAGCGCTGCTGCTGCAGCTGGGGCTCGCTGTACAAGTGAAGCAGGTCAGGGGGAAGAGCTGTGGACTGCGGCAAAATGTGGTGCTGGGTGTCTAGGGCCTGTGGGTGCTGAGTCTCTAGGGCCTGTGCGTGCTGAGCTCCGTCGGGGCTGTAGCGGCTCCTCTGACCCGTGCCGTGCATGCCACGGCACTCCTGAGGCCAGCTGTGGTCTGGGTGCCCCCCGCCTTGCGCGGGAGGGAGCGCCGCTTGCTGGAAGGGGCATCTGGGCATGCAGGTGCTGTCCAGGCTGGGGCGGTGATGAGATGAGTATGGGTTGTGCCCAAAGTCTCTGCAGCAAGGAGGGCTGTCTGTCACACCTCTGTCCTCAGGGGCACGTACAGACCGATCGTAGCCATAAGTGTCATCACCGACAGAGAGCGCTGACATCTTCTCCAGCAGCGGCTGGTCGCGGAGTGGCTCTGGCTGTAGCAACCGCTGGTTCAACCCCAGGTCCGGGTTTGGACCACCAGCCCAGGCGCCAGACGGTGGCTCAGGACAGCTGCCCCGGGGCCACCCTGGGTAGCAGGGAGCCACTGCATGGCTGCCAGCTTCTCGCAGCGTTTCTGTGCAGGCATTGGGCGGTGCAGGCTCTCCTCCAGTCCTGTATGGTGAGTGGGTACACTTCCCCTCTTTCCCCAGGCTTAACGGGACCTTTATTTTGGCCCTGAGCTCATCAGCAACTGAGAGCTGAGCTTGATGTAGTCTCTCTGGGTGGTAAAATTTGCATTTATTGCCATAGGTGCATTTTTTACCTGAAAGAATAATAGTAATAATAAAAAAAAAATTATCAAACAGGAAGTTGTCAGTAGCACCCACCTCGTGCCCATCACTTCTCCCCAGCGCGGGCGTGTGATGAGCGGAAGCAGCAATGAGAGGAAGTTCTGTTTTCCAGTTCAGTGCTTCTGACCCCAGATTTAAATATTGCCGACCTAAATAGCAGGGTGAAGCAGCAGTCAAAGGAAGGCTCTGCTATTTTTGAAGTGTCTGAAGTTCATGTATGTCCCGGTTGGTGCACTCGGTGAGCTGGGAGACCTGTTGCTACCAAGGGTCACTTTTAGGAAACAGTATCAGGATTTCTTCTGAGAAACCTCTGCATTACTGGGAAGCTGTTGGGAGTGTTTGGATGACCCTTCCCAAGTGCTACAACACAAGTCCACTGCTCTGCAAAATGGAAAGTGGGTGCAGGGTGGTGGTGGGAGCATCAGCACTGGCACAGCACCTGTTTTGGGTGCTGCGTGCAGGGGAGGGTGGAAGCACCTCAGAAGCAGATGCTGAGGCTGAAGCTACTTAAGCAGGAAAGGAAAAAAACATCACGCGTTTGAGCAGCCCAGACCCAAGTCCCGACCACGCGAAGCAGGACAGCGCATGGCGAAGGCACTTGCCCTCAGCCGAAGGAAAGGCCCCTGGGCAGCAAGGGGCAGGAGGAAGAGAGGAGGCCGTTTGTAGCGCGGGAGAAACCCACCGTAGGGACATGGCTGCCATTTTGGCTCGGGAAGGATTGGTTTTTTGCTGAGGAAGTTCCTCAGAGTGGGTCCATGCCGGCCTAATGGGTCATCAGGAGGCATAAACCTGAAAAAGGGAAAAGTTGCAGGGGTAACAAAAACACCTCAAGCTTTTGGAGCTAAAGTGCCATCACAGCTTGTGGCACGAGCTTAGGGCAGAAAATCCTTGTGATGCTTTTGAGGCCTGGCCTTCAGGAGTGCAGCTGTGTTACTAGACACTACGCCTCGCTGCCTGTGAAGGTAACAGCGCTTCAGCTTCAGCAGCTGCTGTGTTGTCTTAATAACT
The DNA here is from genome assembly GCA_013400835.1 of Zapornia atra. Taxonomy (NCBI): domain Eukaryota; kingdom Metazoa; phylum Chordata; class Aves; order Gruiformes; family Rallidae; genus Zapornia; species Zapornia atra. The sequence goes on along the minus strand of VZTU01032073.1, from coordinate 111,909 downwards.
TACAACAACCAGGAAGGCAGGGCAGCCTGGTGTAACTCTGGCTGCCAGCAGTCCCAGCCATTGCAGCATCACTTTCTTTTTCTCTGAAGTGGCAGCAGCAGCAAACTCTTCTGTGATTCCAGTACTGTGACCCTCACTGTCAGTTCCTTTTCACAGCAAACGCACTTTTTTGCTTGTCAAATACAGGAGAATAAGAATTTAAAGGCAGCAGTAATTCAGAGCTACAGCTGATTGTGCATGCAGTGTAATAAACAAGCCCAGCCTTGTTCCTGCTACAAGGCCTGCAAAATGCTCAGATAAAACTGTTTATTCTTCCATATCAGAACAGGATGCTTCAGAAAGAAAGACTAATTAGCATCTCAGGAAGTTGCAAATGAATCTGCACTGCACCCACCCATGGAATAACTCTCTGTTGGACAAAGGGAGTTGCAGGCAGGAGGGGAAGAGAGGCACTGGGGGGGGAAAGACCTCTAATTTCAGAGAGGTTCCTGAAGCTGTGCAAAAGGGTCCTGCTGAAATAGACTCAAATGGGCTTCAGGGTAACAGCTAGACTTTCTGAGGGAAAGGTTCTGATAAGGCCTGTCCATCCCTATGCAATAGGAAGGAAAACACCGTATAAATATTTGTAACCCATTAGTAACTAGGGAAGAAGCCTGGCGGTGGTTGGAGCTAACGGACTGGAGCTTTGAGAAGTATTCTGGTGTCCAGTGTCTGCATTTCTGTGAACAGTGTTACAGGGAAACCGAGACCCAATGCTAAGTGCTCCCATCTCATCCTGGTGGCATGAGAGCCCAGTCTCCAACCTGGCACGTGGAGAGGGAGTGCTGTTGAGTGAGGCAGCTTCTCCACTTGTGCTCCTCCATGCACACTGCATCTGAGCGCATCTCCCCAGCCAAACCGATGACTGTCGAGCATCTCTGCTACCAGGAAAGGAGCTCAGCCTCGCAGGCACAGCACAAGTGCCCTAAGCAAACCTTCCCCAGTGGGGAGGGATAAGGGCCAGAGAGGCCACTTCTCATCTCTCTCCTTCTAGAACATTACGATCACAAAAGCTCAGGAAAAAAAGCGCTGTTCTGCCTTTGTAGGGGAATAAAAATGCTGCCAGCCAGCCTTCTCTTACAGATTTAATTCTGTTTCTTATAGGAAACAGAACAGAATTAAAAGATACCAAGCCTTGCCTTAACACCCCAGTTTGGTTTGGCAAGAAGCAGAGCTGGTCACTAATGCTGCCATTCCAATAGAGAAGTTCATTGAAGAGAGACATGAGGGGTTTAAGACCAAAGCTGAAGGAGCAGGAACTAAAGAAATGAGGTAAGAAAAGTTGCACTGAATTCCTCTCAGGAAAAGGCTTGTGTACTCTGCTGCCGGTGGCGGGGGGAGCGCATTGATGTTGGCTCTGGTCTGGCCCATAATGTTTAAATTCAAGATTGTTAAACAACAACTGTCTCTTACCTGTTACTGACAAAAGAGTACATGAGGAGTCGCTGCTCAATAAACCATTTCCACTCGGGGTTCTCATTCTGGAGGTCCCGGTAGTGATCATTGGAAACAATGACGCCGTCCTTCTCGTAAGCCACTTTCACTATGTAGCGGTCATCGTAGCAAACTACCCTCTTGCCTTTCACCTTTCGGGATGGGGTATACACAAGGATCGATTGCTTTTCAAGCTCCTCAAGAATGTGCTGATCTGGTGGGATGGCGGGCAGAAATAGGAAAAAAAAACAAAGATTGATAAATGATGACCAGCTCTCAGTCATGGGCCAGAAACCTACAGGAATCCAAAGGTGTTCCAGCACTTTATGCAACCTAAAAGTGGTGTGGTTGTCAGATGCACTGGTATATGGTGTTTTTTTGGCAATTTGAAAATTAGGATCTTTTATGAAAGCATCTAATCTTAAAATCTGAGACACCTTTTTTCATTTTTAATTCTTATCTGTGGAAGGACACCTTGAATTCTGCACCAGAGATATACTGAACCCCTCTAGTTCCCTTTTTATCCTACTAGATGCTAGAAGACATGAGTTTTACTGGGGTATAAAATGAATAAATAAATAAATAAACTTGCTTTGCTGCCATTGAAGATGCTCCGGCTTCTTGTGGCCCCTGCCACACAGAAAAGCAAATCACCAGCCACCTCATCTGTAGCTGTGGATGCTGAGCTGCTGGCACAAGTCTGCCTGATCTATTTCCACACAAACTAAACCTCACCACCCTCCACAATCTTCAGGTGCATTTCCTTCTCCTGGAAGAGGAAGCCCTGTAGCTCCTGTATCAGGGTATTAGGCTGACAGGTAACAGTCACGTGGTAGCAACCCCTTCGGATACTGCTGCTTTTGGATAATGTGTGAAATGATGTCCCTGTCTCCTGGCTGGCCTTAAAAGCTCTGTAGACTCATGGAGAGCTGACAAACCCACTCACTCTCCAGCTTAGCTGGCAGCAACTTGTGCTTCTAAAGCAAAAGGCTCAAAGCAGCGTAACAAAGGCTTGTATATACCTGTAGCTGCTAGCGAAGAGTACGTGGCCATAAATCAGTGACTAATTTAAGTGACCTGATCCACAACTTGCACTGTACTTGTCTTTACAGGGCAACACCCTACTGAACTCCTCACACCCCCTGGCCCCAAACTGCACTTAATGGTTACCCAGGACGGTGACCTACCTGCAATTGGACTGTCCTGTCGAGGGGGCTCCTTTCTCCAGAGTGGGACAAAAACCTTGATGTACGTGTGCCCCTGTGCTCGAAACCAATCCACTGCCAGCTGGATCCCCCGGCAGGAGAATACCTCTTTGTTTCCATGACTAATAAAAAAATGGAGGAGGATGGTGAGGCAAAGCTTCCAAGAAGCTGAGAGTTCTCTTTAACAGAGCCAGTAATGACAAGGCAAAACAAACAGCTTTTGTGTCGTTCACCAGTTTTCAAGAGAACAACGTGGCAGGGTGCACTGGCTGGACAGATGCAAACACCTCCTCCAGCGGAACCAGGAACTTGTTACCTGAAGCAGTTGGGACACTTAAAAATAGAGGTGTCCTTTCTCCCATTTCTATGATCTGCCTGCTAACCAAGCCTGTTGCTTCCATCTCTATCTGGATGGACTTGGGTCCTAAAGTACCAGCAAGATCTTAGTCTGTGTCACGGCCCTTGACCGATAATGGTTTGAGGAGTGAGATTACTTCCAGCAGCACAAGCAGAAACCCATCAGGCTTTTGTATGAGAAGCAAAATGTGGGAATGTTCTTGTGTGGCAACAGCGACATTAGGGATTTCAATGTCTGGAGTGGCTGGAAATGTAATCACAGCGCTGCTGAGCTCTGTTGGAAACAGACGACAAACTATGAGGGAAGGAAAACTGTAAGAGGCAGGATGGGAAATACAGAGAACTTATCCCAGGACACCAAAAAAGGGACAAGACCACAGTGGAGATCTCCACAGGCATCCCAGGCCCCTCTTAATCTTGCCACAGTTGGTGGATTTTGTCTTCATTGCAGAGAGAGGCAGGAAAGCCTGAGGACAAGTGCTGTAGAGGATGCAGGCAAGGTGGGTTCTGGAGAATTACCAATATTTAAAGCAAGGCACTGAAAAGGAACCTTAAGAAAAAACATTAAGAATTATACCCTTCCTGAGTTTCTCCCCCACACTGAAAGCTCTTACTGCTTTTCATCCTCTTATCTAAAGCACAGTGCACGTGGAAAGTAATTTGTTAGTGACCTCCACACAAGGAAACCCAAACTCCACACAAAGTCCTAAAATGGATAAATGCCCTCAGATTGTCCACCGAAACCTCATCCTTGTACTTTGAGCTCTCTGGATAACACCACCGCAGCCTCACTTGGGCTTTCACTTCTACAAAATGTACTTGTAAAGGACTCCCAGTTGCTAACACCTACCTGCAGTTGAGGATGATGCAGCAGTCTTAAATGCCACTCTCCCCACCAGCAGATTCAAGTCTAGCTTCTGTCTACATCAGCCTCATGATCAAAGCTCCATCTTACACCTAATAAGAGTTTCAGTTCATTACCACAAATGAAAAATAGTGCAGGTCAGAGGGAGAAACCTGGCTGTTTATTAACAGCTACCCAGGCAATAGGGTGTCTTAAAAAACCCCAAAACACCAATAACAAATGCTCTGCAGTGCTCGACACATCTCATCTCCAAATCCAGAACAACTGTTTCGATTGGTTTTAAAGGACAAGATCTACACAGGATAGGTGTAAAGCCACCTGGGCAGGTGAATTGGAAGGACAGGTGACTTTTTCAAATAACTACCTTTAAAAGGAAGACTAGGTGCCTCTTTCATGCCAAGACTCAAACCAAGTCTAACAACAGCCTGCTGGAACATTGACTACTCATGTGTAAAACCTCATTGGCTTTAGAAAAGTAATTCTAGATGCATCAGTGTTTCAGCCAAAAGGACAAGCAAGACAAGCAAGAAAAGGCACCTGGAGCTGTTTCTCAGCACTATCACTTAATCCAGTTGCTGCAATATTGCTACAGCCAAGCCCAGGGAACGTGTATTTAAAACAGCACATGCACCCAGGGTGCTTGGCAGCACCAACGCAATGGGACACCATGTCTGCCGCGCAGGGGGTCAGGGGCGTCACAGCTTTTCATTCTCCTCCTGCAGTGAATTTGTGTTGCCTGACAGCAAATTGGCTCCTGTCAGTCACCTTTCCCATGCACCTCCACAGTCTGTGGGCTGTAACTAAGCCGCCCCAGCTCAGTCCCATCAGTCACCATTGTGCCTGGGATCAGCAGGGCCCATCTCTCAGAAACCGAAGCAGCAACTGGTGTGACTCCAGCAATTACTCCATAATGAGCACAAAGTGGATCCTTTTTAAGTTGTCCTCCTCAAACCCCTTTGAGGAGAAGTCTATTCAAAACCAACTCCTTTTGAAAACTGTGAATGGCTCCCTCTCCACCTGGTTATGACACAGCATCAGCTACAGCTTTGGCAGAAAGGAGAGAGCCTAACACAGGACTCCACTGGCCCAGGAAAATGCCTCTGTACCTATCACAGCTTAAAAACTAGGTGTAAGTGCAAGCACCAGACTAGATGTCCTCTCTGGTGTGCAGCAAAGAGGGTTATGACAGTTCCCTTTTCTTGTTAGCACAACCCAATTTATTTTTTTTTCCCCACTAGCCTTGCTAAATCTCCCTGTCCACTTCCCATGGATGGGCTGGCAGAGGGGTCAGCTCCTCCTTATGCCTGATGGAAACACAAAGTGTACTGAGACCTCTGACTAGAGAGGCGGGCTAGGTGAGTTCCCGTTTGGTTTCTATGGACAGGCTGGCTGATGACTGGAGGCTATCAAATCACTCTGCTACTCTGCTACCCTGGGGCATATGTGTCCTTTTCAAACCCTTGCACCCTGCAACGGGCCCCCAACACCAACTCTGCTATGCTTCAGAAAGACCAGTCCCAAGACAGAGATACAAATGCTCTAGGTGCTGTTCTCCACACAGGCAATCGCATCTCAAAGCTTCAGTCTTCTGACAGTTTCATCCCTTAACCGCAGCTTCTCCTGCACTTTGATGGCCAGTGTTGATGATGATGATGATGATGTCTTCATGGCAAGGAAGCCTAACAACCCTTCTCTCTGACTATGCTGCAAACAGCCTTTCTCTGTCTGCCAGCAGCAAACCAGAAAGATTAAAACAAGGATACCAATAGCACTCACCAAACTCATTGCATTAGCCAAAATGAGTATCATTCACCACCACTTTGGAAAGACATCCAGGAGAGTAAAGCAGCTCCTTCCAGGCTGTTGGTTCACTATGAATTAACAAGCTCAACAGTCGCCTCTGTGCCAAGTCATCTTTATCAAGACAGAGGTTGGTGATGTCTGTGAGGAGCTGTAAAACCTTTACCTTTCTGCAACTCAAAAGTACTTCACATTCTAATTCCTTTTAAGTAAAAGATGAGGAACAAACAGAAGGACCCCAGCCTCCAGTAATCTAGCAGGCAAGCACCTCACATTTTGGACATTATTCTACAAAAAGATTTACATTTTACATGCCAGAAGTACAGGAGGCTCCTTGAAAACCCATTTAGGTGGGCATATGGTCTGGGAAAGCAGTATGACATGCTAGCTCAAACCACCTGCTTGACATACCTGTAATGACATCAGTTTTAAATCATCTCTGCCCAGCAAGCTCCCATGCATGGGCTGGTGCAGCAGGATGATCTTGGGGCCTTCCCAGGGCACTCCAAGCTCAAAACATTACTATTGTCTCATTAGCCGTCCACCTGCTCTGGGCCTCCTGCTCAGTGGCAAGGGAGCATCTTCTGCCATCTTGGCACCAACGCTGTTCTCTGCCTTGTCCACCTCTGCCTGCCCCAATAAATTGGTGAGGACAAGGTTGTGTGGGAGACTGGGGCACATGGCCATGAGGGGTGCTGTTGCCTCTACCGCAGTGACAGGGTAGGTGCTCAGCTCAGCCACTCTGCCTGAACAGGTGCTATTTTCTTTTGCAGAGAGGCGAGAAGGACACTCTAAGGAAGGTCTAGGTTGAAAACGCATATGGGGGACGTAGATCTTAACACTTGGCTATAGAGTGCACAGTCCCAGCCAAGGCTAGGGGATTTTGCATTGTTGTGTATTTCTCACTCGTTTGTGAGCTGCCCTGACTGAGGAACCCCTCGTTTTCACTTGGGATTTCTCCCTTCATCCAGAAGATGGCATAATTTGCTTATTCTCCGGTTGCTCTGGTTGTGCTTGTCCCCTTTGCCCTCTAACAGGAGGAGAACGTGGACTCACCTCACACCACAGCTAACCAAAGCGGAAAGCGCTTCTCCGCCCTGTCCCAACCACCGAGGACAGGCTTGGCCACGGTGTATGGGAAGGGAAGTTCACAGGGAAAACCAGTGAATAGCCGGTGAATCCTGGACTCCCAGCTGCTGGGGCCTCTGACTGTTTGGATTGCTCTGGTAAACAGAGGCCAACCCACTGCTGTCTTTGGACTTCCCATCCACGTGGACATGCCAGGCTGCCTAACATCACGGGTGCTTTCACAGCATCAGGACACTGCTCAGGAAATGTACTTAGCTAGGATGGGTTGCTAAGATCTTTCCCAGAAACAGAATTAATTAAGGAGAAAATTGGGCAGTTTGGTACAAAATTCACTTATTGATTTCTTAGAATTTCCATCAAAATGAAGCCAAACTGAGAACCAACAAAAATACACGAGCTGGAAACATTGCTGGGGTTTACTTGCAAGTCAAAGCAGTACAACTGTGGTGCTGCTAGGAACCACAACCACCTGTCTCTATTTTCCATCTCCTCCTTAGGTTAGCTGGTCTGTTCTGTCTACCTGGCCATCAGTCTTTCCCGGGAACGTTTCAGCGTATAGATGTGGAGTCCTAGGTACCCCTTTGAAAAGGCAAGAAAACATCAACAGCGAGCTAAAAGGGAGAGCGAGCTGCTGAACACTCCCACCATGAGCAGCAGTGGTTAGCTTGCTCTGGGTTTGCGAAAGGTCAAAACACAGTGGTTGCATTTGGCATGCATTATTTACGGGCATAGAGACAGCCAGCAGGTCCCTAGAAGCTGTGCCTCAGCCAAAGGACAGGAATAAGCAGAGTTTCGTACATCATACACCAAGTACATCATTGCACCTCTCACCTGAAGGAAAAAACATACCTCAAGCCATCAGCTTTAAAACTCAAATCTCCAGAGGAAGAGTGATGACTTCTAGGAAACAGAGCTTACCTCATTGCAACATTGCTGCCATCGATCACAATGGGTCTCAAGTGATCGGTAGAATCTCTGTCGTCTTCTCCAAGCCACTTCAACCCTGGAGAAGTGCTACATGAGCCACGAGCAATAAGTTTTAGCGAGGAAGGTTGAGCCTGGCTCTCCAGAGCTTGAGGTTTGCTTCCCATCCGAATCAGTTCTTTCAGCACATCATCCTCCAGAGCCTCTTGGCCCAGGTTCTCCAGCACTTTGCAGATGTCCTGCTTGCTGTAGCCCAGCTTGCAGAAAAAATCCAGCTTGTTCTGGTGCACTTCCACCCCTGCTGTAGAAACTTTCTTGGAGCGTGGTGGCACCGGCTTGCTCGAAGGTGAACTGGCCAGTGCCATCTTCGCAGGCATCTACGTTCCTTTAAGCCCAGCGCTGCTGTCTTCTCAGCTTCATCCAACAGGTATCAGCTTTAGGTGGGGAAAAGATTAGAAACAACAGAACACGTTAAGGAAGAACGTGCAAGCTCAGCTACTTGCCTAGTGCACAGCAAAGGGACTGTCTGGTCAGCTGTCTTCTGGCTGGAGAGACTGTCCCCTCTTCCCTCATTTCAGCGCTTCTCCGGTCCGCTCTTATCTATAAAAGCGCCGGCGCGTCCCATGCGATGCTTATCACTCTCCAGGCATTATGTCAGGCAGGTGTCATCCTACTTGGTGAGCGATGCAAGCCCGCCTGTGCACAGGCACGCTGCCTGCATAAGTGTGCTCCTCGGGCTTATCGCACAGGAAATGACATAAAGGCCGGTGTAGCCGGGGATTTTCAATTTGCTCAGTGTGGTTTGCGAGCCACAGATAAAAATCTGTCAAATGTTGTTGGATGAGCTCGGATTGCCATGGCAACTCAACAAGGGTAGCAAATTTCGCCCAGTGATTTTTAAGGAAACTGCTGTTTGCAAAGTCGCTGGGAACGCTGAACTTGTTTATAGTGTTGTCTTTCCTTGTATGCGTCCGCCTGTGCACACACGGACGTGGCCTGTGAAATCCTGTCACTCATCTGTTCCAATGATGCCTGGCCTACTCTTTTCCTGTTATTTGCTATTTTGGTGAGGGCTTTAATATTCAGAGAAGTGGCTTGTTTTTTGAAAGCTGCCGTGGCAGTGGTTGGAAGCAGGCAATCGCAACAGGAGTTTCAATTTCACTTGGACTGATTGTGAAGAGTGACTGGTAATTCAGAAATGAGTGTGCAGCAGTAGCAGGAAGCTACTTCGAGCTTCTCCAGAACTTCACTGTTTACATTTCTGGTCTACCCAGTAAATGAAGGCAGCATACGCAGGCGCACCCAGAGCTGCTTCAGCCCAACGAGTGTGACAAGAGCAGGACGTGCATGGTGACTACTCATCCATCAAGCCAAACATCTGTTGGCATGCTTGCACCAAAACCCCTCTCATCGTCTCTCTGCAATTATTGGTGCTACCTGGACAAAAGCCGTGACGGGCTCATCTACCCACACGTAGGATGTAAGGGCAGCACTCTGCACTAATTGTGGCCAGCAAATGACGCAGAATCAACTGACCAGACAACTACCTCCATGACGAGCCCAGAGCTGTAACCACATAGTACCCACTGGCTCCCCTACCCACCCCGCCCTCTGCGCTGCAGGCCTGCCATCCGCTCCCTGCCCAGCGGCTCCAGGAGCTCAGAAGCCAAAAACATCTGGAGGAGGGACTGGAGACAGGGAGATAGGGCAGGAGCCCAAGAGCAGCTCCCCCCCAAGGCATTAAGGACTCCCTGGGCTATGGGGAAGAAATCTGCATTGGGTTTGGTTCATTTAAAGCTGATTAGTTCGGCAGGAAAACCTGATAATTACTTAATAGCCCCACCTCATACAACTTGGACCTTTACCTTTCTATATAACCTCACAACTTTCCGGTATTAATTCTGTGGAAGAAATCTGACAGTCTATCAAACGAAGTGACAAAAAGCATCAGTAAAATAAAAAACACACCCTAAGTCTGCCACATAAGGGGACAGTAGTTACCATGTGCAATTTTCTATCATCGGAACCAAAACATTGCTGCCTGTAGCCAGTGGGCTTGGCCAGTTTTTCTCACAGTGCACTCCACAATTTTACATCTAATTCTTCATTCATGGTCTGAAGATGAGAAGGTATTTGCCTGTTTTTTCATTGCTGAAATGGTTTCTCTGTTTTGAAAGATCTGCTCTCTCAACTGAAATCCATTTATGTGTCTTTGTACCCAAATCTAGGTGAAGCTGTCACAACTGGGCTAGCGATGTGGCAAACCCTGCTTTCGGGCGTGCGCTCAATGGCTCCAAACACGTAACATGTACTGCTGGGTTTGGTTCTCTGTCTAGATTATGTTAACAAATTATTGTAAATGAAAAAATTTAGTTGCATTCTGTCCTCAGTTTTAAAAGAAAATATTTCATTAATATGCTAATGAATAATTAATAAGTTAACCACCTTCACTATTATTTTTAATCCTGTACTTCTATCTACTCTGATGCTGCTTTTTTAAATCTATATATCAGAATGATTTCCCACATCAGCATCACGCCATGCTGTGTGTGTGCTTGTCCTGGATTTCATCAGAAAGTAGGTTCAATTCAATCCTTCAGAGTTGTACCAGTCAGTGTTCCAGCTTGCAGAGGGTGCAGAGGCCACATCCTTCTTGCGATGTGCACTCCACAGCCGCACCAGCAGATACCAGTATGTGCTGGATGAAGGCTGCTCACTGCATCCCTTTTCCAGCCCCATCCCAGGAAGCCCCGAGCCCATGGTCCACGCCTGCGGGCTTTGCATCCTGGCACCCAGAGGAAGCATTTGGGAGGCCTGTCCCTTTGGTACACCCTTCAGCTTGATGAGCTGGGGCACTGCACGGGAAACACTGAGCTCTGGGCTGCTGCCCAGGGTTGATGCGCTGCAGTATCAGCCATGGCCAGCAACGTGCTAGTTCTGCAAAGCTAACCGCTGGCTTGCTGCTGCAGCTTGGCCAGCTATTAGAAATGAGTAATAGTGTGACTGCAGGGCTTTCGCCGCAGAGAGAACACGTTTGCAACCCTGAGATAAAAGCCTCGGTCACAGCCCACACTGAGGTCACCCTCCCAGAGAGAATGAAAGGATAGTAAAATCACTAGCTTACACGTTAGTAAACAGTCAGCAGCGTGCCCAAGTCCAGCAGGTCGCTTGGGTGCTTGTAACCAGCACAAAAACATATGACAAGAGGAGAAACTGTGCATCACAGAGTCCAACTTCTGCTATCACAAACAGGTTGTAAAATCCCATTTAGAAAGTTTATGATCCTCACTTTGAAACTACTTAGATTTCCTCCTGCCACTTCCCCCCCTCCCTCACCTCAGCAGATCCTGTTGGGAAGCTGCTCTTGTTTTCCTTCTCTTTTAATCTTAGCGTTTCAGTTATTAAAACAAATTGATTTTGACCAAAAAAATTGAGACAGGTGTCAAGCTCTTCTGTCTTTTTCTTTTTTGTATTTTGACAGATTTGGAAGAACAGAAAATAATCACTTGGATTTTTTGTTGTTGTTGTTTTTAAAAACTTTCCAAAAAAGTAGTTGTTGTATCCTAATTCCTCATCTTTGGTGACTTCAAAGAGCAACTATCACCTCCTAGTCTTTTCACTGGGTCTTTGCTTGCAGAGCAGAGAGCGGGACGGCGAGGTGCCAGGTGTGTGTTTCAGCAGGAGCTCTAGCAGCCTCAGGCCACAGAACCACAGTAAGGACCAGCTTTACTCAGAGGGGGCTGGGGCTCCTCAAAACCCCCAGCAAAGCGCCATCCTGCCCGAGCAGGGGCAGAGGGGACACGTCCCCAGTCAGACCTGGCGTTGGTCGAGGCAGAGCAGCTTCGAGGCCTCTCTAAACGAGGCATGCATGCTGAGTAGCACCAGGAGCAATAGCTCCCTCTCACAATAGCGTTCCCCCTCACATCTTAGGTCTGGCTACCTCTTCTTCCTCCTCTGTCCCTGAGAATCATGCTGCAAACCTGCCCAGCCTGCCAGCCCTTTCGTTCCCTTCCACAAGTTGTTTCTCTGGAAGAAGACAGGCTGCTCTGCTCTCAGAAAAATAAGGGGGGTTTTACTTTCACACACAAACTCTGAGTAACAAGCCAGCCATTTGTTGTCTTCATGACTAAAACAAGATTTGCCTCTTTCTTCCCCACCTTCCCTGCTGTGTTTGCCAGACCCAACAACAGCAAACACCCCAGAGAGCGAGCTGTGCTCACAGGCAGCCTCGCTTGCTCCGCGCCTTACCTGGCAGCTGCGATTTCTGCGTCCCAGCAATACCATCCCAGCGTTTGTGAGCCACAGGCTGGGTTCAGAGCAGCACTGGGCTCACAAGGAAGTCATCAGCCCGTGTTCAGAGCCTTTATGGCAAGGCTGATACCAACTGAGAGCAAACAAGTGCAGTGAGCAGGTTAGAGCTCATTCTATAGGAAGGTTTTACTTCCTCATTTGGCTGGCCAAACTCTCATTTAACTCCACAGGTTGATAAACTTTCACTTCATTTTTCAAAGGGACAAAGAAAAAAATAAGAAATGAACAAAACCCAAGAAGACGTTCCCAACAGATCTCTGGTGTGAGTCACGGGCTCAAACCCACTCTGGCAGGGATCCACAACACTGGGCAGGCAGAGAATGGCACATGAATGGGGCAAATGAAAGGTTTTTCCACCAGGAGTGCTCCCCCAAGTTACTTTGGTCTCATTTTCCATATGTCTGGCAAATTTCTGACCTTTGGGACACATTAAAAAAAAAAAGAAATTAATAAAGATCAGCATTTTGCTTAGCCTCTGATACTGCAAAGCCTCATCTGAACTCCTCCACATGGGAGGGAGCCTGCTCTGGGAGCCTGTGTGAACTATCAAATCCTCCTCCTCCACCCCAAACTCACTGGTGCCTCAACTGGAAGCCTGAGGCTTGAGCGACACCCAGCCTGTCCACAGCAAAGACCAACAGGCCCTTCCCAATAGAAACCCAAGTTTTTCCTCCACTTGTTCCTTGCCGTGCTGCAAACATGCCCCAAATCCACTGTTAGGCACGGGGAGGGTGTGTGTGTGCACGTGGATACTCAAGGAGGGGTTAACCTCTGGGTCCCTTTGTGTGCTGCAGACAGCTTTGCATGCTCAGTGCCCTCTGCCCAGAGGGTCAGGGAGGGTGGGGGTACCCCCCTGCAGAAAGAGAGCACCTCTGCCACTATTGCAAGGCGACACCACCAGAGCAGGGCTGTTCTTTCCCTGCCAGGAATTCCCCACTTGCGGACTCTGTGGGAGGAAGCAGGGTGGCCAAACCCTTTGTAGTGGCACCCAAAGACTGGTTTCTGGTAAGCAAGCCTCACCATCACTTCCCAGTTGGCCCCGGTCAATGGTTATGCCTTCGCATTGCACCTGGGATCCCAGGAACTCTGTGGGATGCAGGCTGCCCGCTGCTGTGTAAAGGCACACAGTCACAGGATGAAAGGGCAGCACAGCACCTCATCTGCCCTGCCTCTGGCACTAAGCTTCCTCTGATCCACCAAGGTCTGGCTGGCAGCTTAGTGGCTGCAGGAACGGGAAAGTGCTCCTGAGGTCACAGCCAAAGAAACACCTTGGTTTGCTGCTGCCTGGAACAGCTCTGAGAGCAGAACACCCAGAGCCTTTGACTCCACACACCCGGAGGAGAAGGGCCTTCTTTGCCCCACTGAAACTTGCAGAGTGCCACATACCTCACCACAAGACCACCCAGAGCAGTACTACTGCAAAGGAAAGAGAAAGTTGCTGTGCTATTTATAATCCAGAGAGGCAACAGAGCAAAGCATGTGACACCACGTGGTATCCTTTCAACTTCTACTTACCAGTAGAAGATTATTTTTTTGCTACACAAATAAGAGCAAATCGAAGATTGTAAAAAGAAGCAAGGAAAAAAAAATCAATTAAGATGACTTTGCACTCCCATTGAATTTCATTCCATTCACCAAGCTGTGGGTGTAGCCAACACATTGGAGGGAAGGGAGGTCCAGAGGGACCTTGACAGGATTGAGTGGTGAGCCTTGTGTGAACCTCATGAAGTTCAACAAGGCCAGTGCAAGGTCCTGCACGTGGGTTGGCACGATCCCAAGTACAACTACAAGCTGGGTGGAGGATGGATTGAGAGCAGCCCTGAGGAAAAGGACTCGGGGGGAAACCCAACGGTGTCCTGGGCTGCATCAAAAGAAGCGTGACCAGCGGGTCAAGGGAGGCGATTCCCCCCCTTTACTCTGCTCTTGTGAGACCCCACCTGGAGTGCTATGGCCAGCTCTGTGGTCCCAAACATAAGAAGGACACGGACCTGTTGGAATGAGTCCAGTGGAGGCCATGGAAATGCACAGAGGGCTGGAGCACTTCTGCAATGAAGACAGGCTGAGAGACTTGGGCGCATTCAGCCTGGAGAAGGCTCTGGGGGACCTTATAGCGGCCTTCCAGTATCTAAAAAGGACCTTACAAGAAAGCTGGCGAGGAACTGATTACAAGAGCATGGAACTACAGGACATGGGGTAATGACTTTAAACTAAAAGAGGAGAGGTTTAGATTAGTTGTTAGGAAGAAATTCTCCCCTGTGAGTGTGGTGAGACTATGGCACAGGCTGCCCAGAGCAGCTGTGGCTGCCCCCTCCCTGGCAGTGTTCACAGCCAGGATGGGGCTTTGGGCAACCTGGTCTAGTGGAGGGTGTTCCTGCTCATGGCAGGGGGTTGGAACTAGATGGGCTTTGAGGTCCTTTCCAACCCAAACCAGTCTGTGATTTGTAATGAAATTACTAAAGGCAAATACTGTAAAACACCACATGCGAACGACTTCAAGCTAATTCAGATCCTAGCCAGCCAAGAAGATCCTTACCCAGTTTCTGATACCTGTGAAGAAGCTGTTCAGAGCCTTTACCCAGGTGCCTGCTAGTTGAGAGACAGATGACCGTGAAAAATAAAGGATCATATTTAATTTTTCAGATGGTCTCAAACCCTCCTGCTCACCAGAGCAGATAAACATTTGGGCGCCCAAGGCTGTGGTTTTATAGACATTTCCTTTCTCTGCTGTGCTTCCTTGCTCTGACAGGCACGCTGAGTCTTCCAAGCACAAAGATTTATTGCTGCTCAATGTTCGAGAAAGAGCTGCAGTGGGAGAAGCTTTTAGAGGGGAAGATTCCCCCCCCCCCCCACTAATGGATGCTTCTATGTTGAGCTGAAGATTTACTGGTTTGTGAAACACCAAAAAGAATCATAACTAACCTAAAAGTACTACAGCCTTCTTGTGGCAGCTCCTGGAAGCTGTGGAGAGGGCCAAGCACGACTCTCAGGGAGACTCCCTGTGCAAAAACCCCTTTCCTGAGGGTGTTAAGACTTTATGTGGAAAAAACATTGTCTTCAAAGCGGCAGTGTGGAACACCACAGGTGTTTTGGTCTACACACCCCAGCGAGCTATTTGCTTTGCTAAAGGAAACAGTCATTTATTGCATCAGCACTGGAGAGGAACGTTATTACTGTCTTCCTGGTCTGCACAAGCCCACCTGCTGGGAAAGCCAAACAAGCCGCGCTGGCAGCAGTGTCGCGGGGAAGATTTGCACCGGCAGCAGACAATCAGGACAGACCAAACGCCTAATCAAACGCAGGGCTGGTGCCAGGAATACTTCACATAGTTCCTGGAACTAAGGCAATCCCCACCCTGCCCTCAGCAGGAGTCTCTCCCTCCGTACCGCCTTCAGCACGGCTGGGGTCAGACCCTCAAGCCGAACTTCCTCGGGTCAGTCGCCCCCGTTCCAAGTCACCGTAACACAGCATGAGCTGCATTCCCACCCCTGAACGCTGCTGTTACACGCTACCAAGCGAAGCCCTGGCATGTTCTGCCAGTGAAATTCTCTCCCTGTTGCAGACACTGAAAATTTTGACTTGGGAATAAGCATTCACCACCCACCCCCCCCACCCCAAATTTATCTCACTGACTTAACAGGTCCTGCTCGTGTGCCGGATGGGTTACTGACAGGCTGGTTCGGAGCTGGTACCTTTAGAAGAGGCATTTTTACTTGCTTGCCAGAATGACCACCTTCCCTTCCTGCCCCGAACCATGGCACAGCAGCGAGCACCCCACCTGACCACAGAACAGGAAGCACAGAGAAGAACTGATTTCAGTAGTGCAGCCAACGGTACCTCCTTTTACTTCTTGGAAAATTACAATCCCATCTTAAGTTGTCATATAACAGGATCCCAACTCGGTTTTGGCTGAAACACCTACTTTCCCTCTGCCTTTTATATAAAAAAAATACTGCTATTACTCAACTGTTTTCCATTGGGCTTATAATAAAAAGTACCTTTTACAATCAGAAAGTCCCAAACAAGTTTCAAGTTCAAAAGTTTACTGCTGTTCAGCTTCAGGTTTCAGAAAACTCTTGGAACTGGCTTTCAGCTTGAAGGAATTGTTGCAGGCTTGGAAGATGTAAACCTTTTTACGGTTCACTGCTGCCTTTGAACACAGCCACCCTGTTTAACCAAGGTGCTACTGGCTCACTCACTGAGAAAAAAACCACATTCTGTCGGTAACCAGACCAGGAGTTTTACACACAGAGACTACCCTGGAGCAAGCATTTACATAATTCTTAGCATAATGTAACGTTTTTCAAATTACACAGCAAAACCTGTCATCCTGTTGTAACATACGATATGAAAAACTCAGAAAATCAGAGGGTGAGATGAGCAGAGATAAGAACAGCAACAGATTCAGAAATGCTCCTGTATTTCTTGAAAATTTTGAATGTAACTTTCTAAATGTCCAAGTAAAAATGCTTGTCCAAGTAACTAGCAGGGTGTGGAGGTGTGGGTGTGCTCGGATTTGGGGTTTTTTGTTTGTGTGAGTTTTGGGGTGTTCTTTGGTTTTGGGGTTTTTTTGATAAATGGAAGGCAGCAGGTACTGCTTTAACTATGGAAACTAAAGATTCTTGGCAGCCCAGAACCAGGGACACACAGCACACTCTTCCTTCTGTGCCTGGGACTATACACAACAACTCTCTCAGCACACATCCCAGAGGAAGAGCAAACACACCAAGGCACTGTGTCAAAACAGGATTCTGATGAAGGACCCCACACGTTTCCAGGCCCCTAACCCACCCAGAGCACAACCTGGGTTTATGCTCAG
Organism: Zapornia atra; assembly: GCA_013400835.1. NCBI lineage: Eukaryota > Metazoa > Chordata > Aves > Gruiformes > Rallidae > Zapornia > Zapornia atra. Next base: position 95,069 of record VZTU01032073.1, on the reverse strand, counting down.
GGAGCTTCATAACCACACTAATCATCTTTGAGAAAGGAAAACCAGGAAGACGTTGGAAAGGTGGCCGACAGCCATCCAGCAGAACACACACCAGGGTGAACGCAGGGTTATCATGAATGTTTTGGGGTAACCGCTTACAGGTCACCCCTGCTGGAACGCCAACCACATCTATACAACCCGTGTGCTACTTCTACTGGCTCCTGTGATCCCCATGGGGCCAGAGGGATCTCTCCTGCAAACCCCTGGCTTCTCTCACTTTCTTTTAGTGCTTCAAGACCAGACCGAGTTCATAGCATGGTCTTGAGCAAGCCCACCTCAAGCCTACAGAAAGCTCCAGAGGACTCACAGAACTTCAAAGCAGCTCTCTGACTTCCTCTTAGCCAGAGGCTGCAACAGTATGCAGAGTTGACATCGTATTTTTAAGTATTACAGAGAAGGAAATGCAGCAGAAAACTGTAAAGAACTTATTTTGAAGCCTTTAGCCTCTGAACAGAGAAGAGAGCCCAAAGAATGAAGAGCTCCCCTTCAAACAGGCCTCAGCTAAGTCAGAGAAGAGCTGAAGTTTCTACTGCAACACATTCAGTGTGATTCTCAACCTCATAAAGGTGTTGGGTTTTTGTTCCCTTGGTTTTTTTAACTACCACAAGCATCAAAGGTCAATACTGAAACTGAGGTTGGACATAGCATTGATGAAAAGGAAATGAGGATAGGGAAGTGTGAACTCTCATTAGAATACAAGCAGCCAGCTCTTCAACTCTTGGGTAATAAAGTCCCGTCCGCTCCAACACCTCTGACAGGACAGGAATAGCAGGAAATGTTTGTGGATTCAGCTGACCATATAGCTCACTTTGCCATCCCCAGAAGAACCACACGTACATAATTTCCAATGACAGTAGCAGTAAATCCCACTTTACAGTGCTCAGCACTGGTGTGTGCGCCAGGTGAACTGCGATCCCTGCACAGCCATTATGTCCTCTTTAGCAGTACATGACATTAAGTAACTACCTTCAACTAGGGAGCTTTTATGCTGCCCACTAATTTTTTTATTTGAATTTTAAATTGTGATTTTTCATTTTAAATGAAACAAGTTTTAGTTGAAAAGTATATAGTTTTGTCCATCTCAAGATAACAGATACATTTTCAAAATCATTAAGGCATCTTGCAGTCAGAGGCTGGAAACTCTTTGGATGTATTTATTCTGAGCCCTTTAGTCTGAAGACTTTGGCCACAGATGCAAATTGACTATTTGCTTCCATACGTGTTTCCGACAAGGGCGAAGCGGTGACCTGTTGTGAGGAAGAAGCCCCAGCCATTTCTGCTGCTGAGAAGCGAGCATATTCGCCAGGAAGAGGGTGTGTGTTTGTAAACAGCAAGTTCCCTAGGTCCCACAGGTGTCTGGAGACTGGCTGAAGCCCAGGAACATCTGCTAAAACTTCACACTGTTGAGTCACCTTTATGGTCTCTACCGTAAGAGGACCTCTGGTGCTCAGCAGGAATCCAGCTTTTTCCCAGAGCAGAAGTGGGTTTCTTTCCCTCCTTCTACGACCGCTGTTTCCTAAAAGCAGCAAGAACTTAACTGCTTTAACTTCTCCCCATCCTTGTCAAGTTTGGCCAGTATCTTTTGCATGTTGAACACATGCCATGGAAAGGAACCAAGGACAGCATGGCAAGCGCAGACCTTGTTTCTTTAACAAAGCAGGCCAAAAGCAGGAAGAGCGAGAGACACTGGCTGAGCAGCACCACCCCAGATGCATCATACCCAGATCTAGTCCGTTTCTTTGGAAGCCTTATGCCCACACAGGTTTAAGACAGAAGCTTTCCCGACAGGAACAGCGAGCACCCTTAGCCCCAGGCCCCCAACAAACAGGCAGCTGGCTCTTGGGGGTCTCTGTCTCCTCTGGGACAGGGGGCCCTGCGCTCTTGCTCACTGCGCAAGGACTGCGCAGGGCCCAGCAAGGGCCCAGGGGCTGAGAAAGGTTTTGTCAGGAGACAGCTATGGAAACACTGGAAGCACACGAAGTCAGGTTCAGCAAAGGCAGCTTCTCAGCCAAATACACTTCATCTTTAACAAACCAAAGACAAGGTAGATGCTGCTGGAAAGCTCACTCCTGTGCACAATACCCTCAGAATCCTGGATATTCTGGCCTGCTTAGTCAGAATTTTCTGCCATGGGGTAAACAGCTGCTTTCGTTCCTTTAGTATCAGCCTTCCCACAGCAGCATCTTCACCACAAGTTCATTTTCTTCATACAGCCATTCAAATGCACTAGAGCCAGGCACAGCTACTGTCCCTCCAGGCACAGTAATTACAGCGCCTCTTCTCAGCTGCCTTGAGTTTTAGTCTTTGTCCTGCAGATCACATTCCAGTGAGGGGTACCAAGCTGTAAGAATCTTACACCGTATTACCATCAGACACTACAGCAAATACTCCAGAAAAACCACCATCACAAAAGAAAAAAGGTTAAATTTATTCATCAAAGCAGACTGCCTCCAAGCCATCACACATTCCGTGGAAGGGAAGACAAGTCACATCTCCCCTCCCAACAAGGACAGATCTGTCCTTCTCTGGAGAACATGTTCCTAAGATGCATGCATACTGGCTAGCACTGCTTAAATGGCAAGGTCTGGTTTATCAGAGCAAGCTAGCAGTTAAGTGCCTGTCAACTTTCACCAGGAGCCAGGCTCTGATAACATCACCTACTTTCCTCTGAAAAGGAAGTTATTAACTGACCTACTTCTGCCATGAAACCTGAACATTAATCCCATACAGGCTTTGGCAAATAATACAATGCAAGTTACAAATTCTAGTTTTCTACCAATTCTGGCAGTGACTATTTCCTTCTTTCTTACCCACCCAACATAACCTGCCTGACATCACATCACAGCATCTGGATTTCCTTGACACTATGGAGGTCAGATGGGACAAATACCAAGTGAATCTCAGTTCTGAGAGGCATCCTCCAGCACCATCACAAGGCCAAGTTATCTGTGTAAATAAGCAAGCAGGTGCTATTTAGTGTGGCACAGCACTTCCATTGCCCTTCCAAGTGCCATGGAGGTACTTCAGTGCCTTTACCCACTCCTGCACAATGGTGCTGGCAGGTAGAGCTGACAGGACCATGCCAAGAATCAGCATGGATTTTTAAAGGAAGGAAGGAAATAAAGAGTTTTGAGTGCTCATATACAAATGGAACCTGCTCACTTTCTGGAAGGTGCATGCACAGCACATTTCTGCCACGCCAAGTCTTCTATCATGCTCGTTACCACAGCATATGAAATGCTGAAAGATAAACACACCCTCCTTGTAGAAAGGGGAGGCACATCCTGCAAATCTCTTCTCAGTGGAGAATTCACTTGTTAGCACATGCTTGTGTTTTTTCCACAGTTTTAGGTAACATTTTTTATGGGAGACTCAAACCATTTCACTAATGTGAAATACTTTATTGAACAACCTTTCTGGAATCAAGGCTTACTCCAACAGCCATACACTGGGCATTCATGGACTCATGAGGCCAAGCTGCCAACAGAAGTCAACTGCTTTTATCCAGTAACTGCACATCCATTTGAGACAATGTTGGAAATGCTGAAAGAAAACTTATTTTACTCATCCATCATCTGTACTTGGACCTCTCTTTGTCTTTTGATTTCTTAGGACTTCTGCTTCTGTCTGATTTTTTATCCCAGTCTTTTACTCTGAAGTCCTCTTTGTACTTGTCTCTTTGCCTGCTGTAAGAGTAGTCTCTCTCTTGGGATCGGCTGCGACTCCGACGCCTCTCTTTCCTCTCACTCTCTGTCTTCTCTCTGTAGCGTTCCCCTTCATGTTTTCGATCAGAATCCTGTTAAAAGGAATTGGAGAGATAAACAGTTACAGACACAAGAGGAAAAGAAATGACAAGAACTAGGGGAGAAAAAAAAAAATGTCAAGCCTGGGTGGTTCCTTAGCAAAGGCTGAAGGTACTACCTTAAACAGATTCACATCAGTGACAACTTGAGAAAGGTAACACATTAAAATCCCACTGTAACTACATGATGAAGAATACATCTAAAACTTTTGTCAGCATTTATGGAAAAAAAGCATGGCCACCAGGCATGTTGGTGCTTCTATTTCCTAAGGAGCCTGAGCAAAACCCAGTTATATCAGGGATCCAAATCAGATGCATATTACCAAACTCTTTGTAAGCATCACACGACCTTCTAAGCTAGATTTGAACTTCTGACTTCCTATCTAAGCAATGGAAGTATTTCAATCATAAGTTTTGGTTGAAGCTCCACAGGCAATCCAGAGGTACGAAAAGGCAGAACACTTTTTAAGACTTGCCTAATCCTTCATGGCCTAAGTTCTGGGCTCCAGAAAAATGAACAGCAGCATTAGAAAGACCAAAACTACAAACACACACACGCACAAACTACTTCACTTCCTTGAAGCTTGAAATCCACAAGGAAAGGTAACATGGAGAATCCAATCCTTTTAAATGTACCATCAAACAACAACCAGGTAGTGCAACGTTATGTGTATTCTGCAGGCTGATGGGTATGACCCATTGCACATGAGGATACACTCATACACAAGCAGAAAGCTCTAAGGTGTACAAATCGTCTAATTTAAAATGCCCTGAAAAGGACACACCAGCAATATGTCCTACAAGCAGTAATGGTGTTTCAAGCACACGCATATAATCCTAAAATAAAATAAAATGCTGCAAGTTCAGGTATCCAAAAATGATGAAACTTTTACTTTCCCTGTCTGTCTGCACATTGTCACCAAGAACGGTGACTGAGTGGCTCAGCGCACAGAGCAGACTGGCTCTGGAGAGAAATGAGGCTCATGCAGCAGAGGAGGAACTGCTGTCTGGAGAACACCTGCTGCACTTGCTGTGCCCAGCAGACAGCAGGAAACCACTGAGATGGTGTATTCATAACTAATTAATTACTCAGATTATAAAATGCCACACTAACAAGACCATGGCACAACACAGGCTAGAATGGCTACGTGGGGACAGCAATACCCACACCTGTGCCAGCATCATGGAAATTTTAGAAGTGAAAAAATAAAGACCACTTTGAAAGTTGCCATTTCATTTCAAGGAGCCCTGAAGTTCTTTCTTAATACTCAGCACTGGGTTCTGGCCTGTGAACTCCTCTAACATTTTCAAGGGCTGCTAAAAATTATTTCCATCTTGTTATTCAATTAAGACACAGGGTGAATCAAAATGCAAGAGGAGTTTCAGAATCCTGCAGCAAGATACATACAGAACTTGCTATTAAGGAGCTTGGCACTCTCTTGCTTTGAAGCTTAGTATCCATCACTATATGGTCTAGTAGCCAGATACTACTTTATGGGATTTTAATAATGCTACTATTAAACACAAATCTCTGTGAACTATGAAAAAATGTCTGCTTAAGTTGTAGAGTATTTCTTTCTTCATTTCAGCTACAAGGTTCATTTTCCTGAATACATACTCACGACAGTAGCATTCACAATTGCATGGCTAAAACCTATAGTGCATGTACAAATGGGCAAGCTTTATTTATTTAAAATAATAGCTGAAAAAACCCCACAACCTACTCAAAGCAGAGCTTTTACCCAGAGATCAGGATGGTTCCCACAGAAAATACCACCTTTAGAATTATGCAGGTAATGCTGAAATGCTAGAATTTAAAAAGAGCAATATAAACCACACATGTCAATAATCACAGATTTCATCTGTATCTATAACAAAAAATTTCTGCAACTGCTGGGTACAGTTGTATCATTAGTGGCCAAAATGCTTATTCCACATCTTTGCTATCAAACTCTATTTCAGTAGAGATTTTAAAGTCTTAGTCCATCAGAAAAGAGTGGTGATTTCATCTATTTTAAGTCATTTTTCCCCTCATCTTCAGAGCGCTGCCCAGCGTTATTACTCATGTACCCAAAAGCCATCTGTCTGAACAAGGCAACGGGTTTTGAACCCCTCTGTGGCAAGGTCTAAGTAAGCATGAGAAGACTGGCAGACTGGTGGTGGTGCAGAGAGGAACAAAACAAAATAGTGGCCAGAAAAATCACATGGTGAGCTTGGTGCAGCGGTGCCTTCTAGCTGGTGTGCTGCTGAAGTTTCCTCCCAGCACAAGGAGAAACAGGGGAGAAGCAGAACAGCACTCAGCACTCCCCATCTGGAGTACTGTGTCCAGATCTGGGGCCCCCAATACAGGAAAGATGTGGAGCTGCTGGAGAGGGTTCAGAGGAGGGCCACAAGGATGATTAGAGGGCTGGAGCACCTGCCCTACAAAGAGAGGCTGAGGGAGCTGGGCTTGTTCAGCCTGGAGAAGAGAAGGCTGTAGGGGGACCTCATTGCAGCCTTCCAGTACCTGAAGGGAGCTTATAAGCAGGAGGGGATTCAACTTTTTAAAAGGATAGACAATGGCAGGAAAAGGGGGAATGGATTAAAACTAAAGGAAGGAAGGTTTAGATTAGATATTAGGGGGAAGTTTTTTACAGAGAGAGTGGTGAGGGGCTGGAACAGGCTGCCCAGAGAAGTAGTGGATGCCCCATCCCTGGAAGTGTTCAAGGCCAGGCTGGATGGGGCCCTGGGCAAACTTGTGTAGATCCAGGCCTGAGGTTGGTGGCCCTGCCTGTGGCAGGGGGGTTGGAGCTCTATGATTCTTGGGGTCCCTTCCAACCCAGACCATTCTATGATTCTATGAAAGAAATCTGTCAAGCCAACAGTGGAGACAGGCTGCTGGCCAAGTCAGGGCAGGAACGGGTTAGTGAAGACAAACAGCCCACACTTAATGCCACAGAAAAGGGCAACTTGCTGAAAGGATTAAAAAAAAAAAGTCACATGAGCATGGAGCCAGCTAAGAACAATGACCTTCACAAAGGCATTTGGGGTACAGGTGGACAGAGCAAGTCCAAAGCACCACAAAAAGGGCTACACAGTAATGAATACCTACCATCACAGTGTAAAGAAAAAAGATGTGGTAGTTTGAATTAATAGAACAAACTTCATCTTAGTTCCCCTCCAAAACAGGTTATGTTTCCCCTTAAATAAGATTTTACCTTTTTTTAAGTCTTAGGCACAGAAAAAAGTAATTTTTTAAAACACTCTAAATTACTAAAAATAATGCTATTTTGAAATAAAATCTTTTATGCCCTATCCAAGTCAGAAACATGCTGTTTGCTCCTTGGAAGAGGAAGAAAAATGTTTCTAGTTAAGAACAGGCTCTCTCTTACTGCTGAAGTGCAGATTTCTCAACCCAGCACCATAGCCTCTTATCAGTCATTGAGTAGATGCTGGCAATCCCAATTCTTAATCCAGCACGGTGTAGGTGAACACACATGTGGAAGGAAACACAAGACACTTCTCTGGAAGCCCGTGGCTGGCTATGCCACAAGCAGTAACTTGCCAAACTGCATTTGAAGGTCAATCATTTAGAAATACCACAGAAGTAAAACAAATATGCCACCTCTACATACATTAAGCACGCTAGTTAAAGGTTAAAAGGAGCAAGCAAGTAGAGACAGCCTTTTCAGGAGGGAGATTTTGATCCAACTTGACCCTAAATATAGAGAGTAAAGTGTCCAACAAGCAGTAAGAACAAAAAATTAAAAGCAGAATAATCAATATCTTTGCCAAAACCATGCATTACTGAAATCTGAAAGTCAGGAAATCCCTATGTCTCAGAAAAATCCACTGGATAGGCTATGCTCCTCCACTGATCCAGTTATCTTTAAAAAAAAAAAGTCCAAGGAAAGAAAAACCAGAGAAAGCTGGGTATGGACCAAAGTTCTAATACAGACCTCAAGCAGAAACATGACCTGTATTAAAAAAACCCCCTCGACCAAATCCTATTCACAAACCTACACAGCAGTGCAGCCTCCCGCTCCAGACCCACATCCTGTTGCCTACTAAAAGCAAGCCATAACACCCCACACCTCTTCTGCCCTCTGGAATCAAGTCAAGCAGCACATGATTCAAAAATACACGCTTCAAACATCAACACAAAGGCTGAAGGCTCAGGAAGCGTGTGTCAAACTAAGAAAAGTGTGAGTCAAAATATACTATAGAAAAAAAAAAAAGCCAAGACACAAAGAGAACAGAAAAACAACTCAACATCACGGAAACTATTCAGAAAATAAAACTCCTTCAGTCATAGCTGGAGCTGGTATCACAAACTGCAGTTTCAGTTGCCAGAACTTCCCATTAGAAGACCCTGCTAATTAAAATCTCTGCTACACTAGGGGCTCAGGGTAAAAGTTTAGGTATGAAGCATGGCTCTTGTGGACTTTGGCCAAATAGTTGTGGAAGATCTGCTGTTGTTTTGTTTTAAAGTTCTTACCTCAAATATATTCTAGTATTTCCAAAACAGGTTTAAGGGAAAATGCTTTGCTTGCCTATACTAAAAATGCCACCGTTCATCTGAGAAGTTTCCACAGTGTTATTCTCTGTGCAAGTCTCAGTATTCACACTGAACATACTCTAGCTCAAGAACATGCTTCCTTCCCCTGTTCTTGGACGAGTTCCACAGATTATGTCCACATTATAAATTTTAAAAAAAAAAACCACCCACAAACCAAAACAAAAAAACTCCCAAAGCAAAACCCACAAACATTTTGTGTATGTCAAACAGGCCGTTTCAGCTAAACTACCTGCAGATTTCATCTGGAAAGGGCCAGGCCCAAGACACTGAACCCCTAAACTGGCCTGCATACACGCTGCCCAGCAGGTACAGACTGTACAGTACACACTAACAGGAACATGCAAGTAGAGACACAGGGAAAGATTCTTCCCATAAATTCGTTTTCACAGCTCCAAAAGGGGTCTACGTTGCTTGCTACCAGAGCACAGAAATAAGCCTCTACCTGTGATTTTGGGCATCTCTAAGCTAAGCTATTTACACCGAAACAGGTAAAGGTGAGCAACTGAGTGGAAAGCAGTGGGAAAGAAGATACAGCAGCAGTAGACTACAGGAACAAACCACTACAGGAACAGGGAACTAAATTACAGAAAGATACACAGAGACACAGAAGAGATGACAGAGTCAAGCACTAGAAAATCCTATTTTCCAGAACGTGGAAATAGCACCAAGAATCCCTCTGTCCTCATGTTTTTCTGCCATGAAATCTACTGCTAATGTGTCTCACAGTCCCCTTGCAATGGCTGTAACATACAGAGTTTAACAGCCTGTTGTTGCCAGTACTTGCTGTACCGCCTGCAAGGGCGGAGACATCTGAGTGATTTTTAAACCTTCTCTGCTAATAACACATGTCCACCCAGTTCCACACATGTAATTTCTGAGCCATCAAGAACACAGACTATTTCCAGCAGTACCTGCTTCAAAAATGTTAGAGTGACAATGTCAATCAGCTGAAAAGATAGGAGGAAGCCTAAACCAACATTAGTTCAGGCTTTTTGTATGTGTATGCTCCAACCGAGACTAATTATCTGAACAGGTCCCACTCCTCCACTCAAAGGTGCCCAACTGAATTAGCATACAAATAGTGACAAATAAGACTTGCACCACAAACCAGCAACAGGGTTTACTGGTGGCATGGAGGGGAAAAAAAAAAAAAAAAAAGGATTACTTGCTAACATTTATGAGAAAGGTTATTTTTAGGATCACAGCAAGAAGTGATGCAATGGAAGAACCAAATCATATATACCTTCTGAACAGAGAACTCAAAGCAGAACCAAAAACTCCTGCAAGGGCCATGGTTTTATTTACTGTGGCTGGAACCTTATCACTTTCTACAAAAAAGTGTCCCTGATTAACTGTAGGGAGGTTAGACTACGTGACCTTTAAAGGTCCCTTCCAACCTAACACATTCTATGATTCTGTGAAAATTGCTAGAAGACAGCACTGTTCTCACTCACAAAGCTCACACTGTTGAAATACTGGGTTTTAGGAGGTTTTTCCCAATTTAGCTCAATTCTCCCTACTCACAGAATCAGTAGGGTTGGAGAAGACCTTCAAGATCATCTAGTGCAACTGTTCTCCTACCACCTATATAACCGACAAAACCATGTCCCTAAGTACCTCATCCAATCTTTCCTTGAACACCCCAAGGGACAGTGACTCCACCACTTCCCTGGGCAGCCTGTTCCAATGCCTAAACACTCGTCCTGAGAAGAAATTTCTCCTAATTTCTAACCTGAACCTCCCCTGGCACAACTTGCAGCCATTCTCTCTTGTTCTCTCGCAATCTTGTATCTGTAAGAAGAGGCTGACCCCCAGCTCACCACAACCTCCTTTCAGGTAGCTGTACAGAGCAGTAAGGCCTCCCCAAGCCTTCTCTTCTCCAGGCTAAACAGTCCCTCAGCTGCTCCTCCTAAGCCTTGTGTTCCAGAGCCTTCATCAGCCTTGTTGCCCTTCTCTGGACACACTCCAGGGCCTCCAGGGGCCCAAAACTGCACACAGTATTCGAGGTGCGGCCTCACCAGAGCTGAGCACAGGAATGCTCACACTTCAGGGGCGGCTACCATCTGCTTTATCGATGTAGACACTGTTTCCATGAAAGATCAACATTTTGACTACCCCACGTTCACAGAAACATGAGAACACTGACCTGCTGGCTGCAGAGGAACTAATGAATGGCAGTACTGTCCTCTGATGGCCTCCTCTACAGCACGAGGCACGCAGCGCCGGGTGCTTGCGCAATCCAGGTGCAGGCAAACCCACATACAGACTTTACAAAAATAACCTTCCAAAACGGTTAAGGAAAATAATTTTTAAAAAGAGGTAACGCAAAGAGATTGTGTTTCTGATTCCATATGGGGAAAAGACAACACATGCTGGTCTGGCAAGAAAGCATGAAATAGTTTGCATTCATGAAATATGATTAACTGCTAGTTTATGGCTGGGAGCATGTGAACAATAGGTTCAAAGTGCTGAAGATCTCCTACTTTATGAGGCTACGTTGCCTCCTTCAAGATGTTTTGGCCAGAAGCCATTCAGGCATGCCAAGCTTCAAAAGTCCAGGAAGATTTGGAAAACCTCTTTCATAATCAGATATGACTTCTGTACGTTTACCACTACTGTATTTTACGGCACTGTGCACGCCATGCCCTCAGTTCAGTAAGAGGCCTTTTTTTCCCCTTGCTTCTCTTATTGGGAGAATGACAAATGGGTATAAAGTTAATGGACAAAGAGGTTTAGTACCTTAGATTTTTTGGTCCTCTTGTCATCCTCTTCATCTTCAGAGTGGTGGTGCTTTTTCTTCTTTTGTTTTTTAGCCAAGTGTGAGTGACTTGTTTGAGACTCTTCTGTATCCTCATCCAGCACAAGGTCATACTTGGTACTGATAGTGTTGGTTAAAGACAGATCTGTTACTTATTATCAATAAACAGCAAAACATAAAAGCGCACGAAGCAAACCAACACGTTTATCTCACCAGGGTTTATGAAGACTTAAGATATATTTCAGTCAGAACAGGACCATACACAATGAAAAAAACCCAGCTGTGCTCAAATGACTGAATTTTGTTCCATCAAACAGTACAGCCAGGTCCCAAGTCTCCTTTCTTTTCTACCAGTGGATAGCACAACAAGCTGTCTTGTCCTCTCTTATGCTCTCCACAAGCAAAGTGTAATCGCAAATCATAAAGCACAATTTAGTTACTACTGTGGTCTCATTCTGGGTGCAGCAGGTCCCTTGTGAAAATACTTATAACACTGTTATGCTGCATGTCATTCCTGGACTGGAAACATCATTTAACTGCATACAACAAGTAAGTGAAACAGCACATTCCAATTTAACTAAATTCACTGAAGTCATCAAATGAAAAATGCAAAAGGCTTAACTCTGTCTCCCACACCAAATGTTTATTATGAAGTAGCAGCAAAACACCCATTTGGCAAGCATTATGAATAGAAAGTCTTCTCTAGGCTGTTTTCATAAGCGTAACTTATGTTATACTTATAGTACTTAGCGTAAAAACTACCTCTGACCAGAAAAGGATACTCCTGCTTTGGTTTTGCCTTCTCTTTCAGAGCAAGTTTTGAAGTTCTGTCACGTTCTCTCTCGTACTCTCTGAAGTCGTCCTTACTGTACCGCCCACCTGCTCACAGAAAAGTAAGTTTAATTCACTCCAGCTAAAAAAAATACATCCACCAAGATCCATACCCATCGCTGAGTTCCACTTGTGAATTATAGGGCTCCTCACGACCACACAGAGCACAACACAGCTCCAGAAACAACACTGACATCTGGGTGACAGAGCAGAAGAGAGTAGGACAAGTTGTGATCTTCTGTCCTTCTCTAGCTTGCAGGTCCCATTAAACAACACAGGCCTTTCTCCTCACTGGTGTCCAGTGGCGACGCGGCACGAACAGGGTCAGAAAGCAGGATTTAGCACCAACTCCCACTTTGATTACAGGTCCTGTGTCACACTACTTAAAATTCTGTTACCATGAAAACCTGCAGACTATTCTCATTATTAAATCAATTTTCACTCTTGGCTGCAGAAAGGAAAAGCTCTGAGACAGCTACGGCTTAGGAATTCAGGTGGAAAGCTATTAAAAAATCGTCATGCCTTGATGTAAAGTGGGGCATGGCATTTCATTTTCCATCCATTCATTTGGAAGTACCAGCTCACAGATCAACACGCAATTCTACAGCAACGTGCTGCCACCTCACGGTCACACTTAAAACTACAATATTAACCGGCTAGGTCAGGTATGGCTACAGTAGCTAGGAGAGTAACTCCCCTAGGTCATTTTCTGGGTACCATATAAGCACAGACGATGACAATATAGTTAGTTTTCCGGTATTCAGAACAATTTGGACCTACGGCACATAGACAAAAGTGTTCCATGTAGTCAGTTAGTACGTAGGATGCACTGCAGTACGTGGAACAGCCTACAGTCACTGAAGCTCTGTGCAGGACAAGTTCTAGTGCCTCAGTGTTCATGCCCAGTCCCCAGACTGAGGAGATCACATGCAATGTAACTGCATTTCTAGTGGAAGACACACAAGAACATCACCGCTGCCATGCACAGTAACCTCTCCAAGTCCACTGCTCTCCTCACATCCCCAACAACCAAATAACCACTGCATCCACCTCTTCTCACCCCTTATTCCTCCCAAAGCATCCTCAAACGTCTGAAACTGGGTTTTACAATACACATGCCTGCTATGAAATATGTCTGACCTAAAGGAGGGGAAGAAGGGAAATCCCTGACCTGAACACTGACTTTTTCTTGTATATGCACAACTGTCACACAGTGGCTTAAGAAAATAAACAAGACAGTAATAATGTGCAATGTAATTTTGCTAATAATTACTACCAAAACCCGTAACTTTTAAAGCCTGATGGGAACAAATGATTCACTGGGAAAAATACATCTGATAAAAAGGCAGTCCATGGCAATGTAATGTTATAATGGCAGAAAACCCTTCTACTCTTTCATGTAGAACAAGTGAAGAGAAGAGCTAGCAACTGTGTTGCTCTATTCACTGCAGTACCAGGAAAGTTTATATCCCTGAAGATGAGAATATTTAAGATCAAAAGAATGTAATACCTACAGTTTCAAAGCCATGGCTTAATAAATTACAAGGGTCAAAAAACTGCAAGTGTACCTACCTTTTCCCTTCCACTTTATCTTTGCAACAGACTGGCTAAAATCCACATGTATCCGTCTGTCATCTATTAGCACATTGTCCATTTTGAAGTAGGCTTTCTCACAGTCTTCCTCCTGGTATTATTATATCCAGAAAATTCTGAGTCATTATAATTTCATAGGAATATTCACTTAAGATCTCAAACACAAATTCAACTGCTTAACAGCATACATTTTTCTATAATCACATAGAGCACAGCAATTCCTGCTCTGTGTCATTTCAAAAGGAACAGTTATTCTTTGTCCAAATGGAAATATTTCAAATTTTATTTCCTTGTTTCACTTTCAGAAATTTGACAATCCAACTGTGTTTGGAATGTGCAATAATACAGTCAGAAAAACAAGGAAAAGGGGACTAGTAAACCATCAGTTTTAAGTAAGTGGACCAAAGAAAAGTGAGAACACTGTTCCAGTGTTTTCCAGTCTTCCTCACTGAGATCAGCAGATACAAAAAAGGGAGCTATGCACCACCAAGCGAACTTTTACTATCAATCTCACAGGAGGAGCAGCACATTGATAAAAGCAAGCATAATTTATAAGCCAAATACAGGACACTACCACACAAGCTGATCTACCTTCCTTCATACACCCTCCTCTCCTTATGCAGCATACCTCCTTTTTCTCCTAGCACTCTCTTCTTTAACTCTTCAGAGTTCTAATGTGCTCTGGGGTAAAAAAGGGACCTACTCTCCTGCCACTGGTTTCAAGACAACCTAAGAAGAACATATTTGTATTGCTTGGTTGAATAGACAGAGACCTAAATGTTTGCTTCATTTAGGACCTACAACTTCTGTGACTAGGTCGCCAAGAGCTTGAAGATTTCACTGCTTTTCCTTAATGGAAGCATGCAGAAATTAACTTCTATAAGCAGAATCTACATAGGGTATACCTAAGTAACATACCTTCTCAAACTCAATGAAAGCATAACAAAGAGATTCACCAGTCTTCCAGTCCCGAATCACTTCACAGCTGAAAAATGTAGATGAAATTAAAATGTCAGTGCTTTTGGAGCAAAAACATACGCTAGGCAAGTGCTCCTTAAACGGGAGAAGATAACAGTTAAAAAACCCACCCCCCAAAAAAAGCCCCTGAAGGTATTATAACACTTGATGATAACTTTCCTTCTGGTGTGGAGTATAGTACCTACATATGGCATTACTTGAGTACTTTTTACACAACTCTCTAGTGGTTAAGTTAAGGGAAACTAGGGACAAATTTCTGATTAATGAAACAAAACCTGTTTTCCAACACTACTGTTTCTTACTGATTTTTTGCATTTCACTAACACAAAGGGAATTTTCGCATTTTCCATAATACAAGACAAGAAAACATTCTGTTTTCTCAGTTTTACAGATAGTTCAAACTGATATAATGTGACAAACTCTCTCATCACTGCTGTTGTGGTCTCTATCTAACTACATGCAGGAGCAGGAGAAACCTGGAGATGCTAAGCCTAATGAGACTGGCAGGAACCAAGAGCAGTTTCAGTAAAGGCAGCTCGCTTTCTTATTTTACAATAATTACCTTTTAATGGGACCAAATCGTGAAAATATTATCTCTAGATCTTCATCTGTGGTCACAGGATTCAGTTTACAAACAAACAGCACATTTTCTGGTGGCTTGATGTCTGCATCTGGCAAGTCTCCCACCTGTGGCACACAGAAAAAGACTGCCATCACTTCTGCCTCAAGCACCCTGCATTTTATTGCCACGAGCACACTGGCAACACACCTTTTGGATGACCTCAGGCACATTCCTACCAAAAAATATAAAATTAGTATTTTTCCAACTCGATGTCACAAAAAAAGTGTTTCCCATAGCACCCAGAAGTTATTATTTATTTGCAATTCCACCACTGGGATTTCAGGTAAGTCACAAATACTTTCTACCTCACTTTCCTTGTTACATAACAAATACACAGCTATAAAGGTGAAAGGGTACTATTATAGCCACTCTGATATAAAAATCGATAAGGGTCTACCCATAATGATAAGGATGAGAAGTTACCATTATACAGCTTTGTTCAGATAGGCAGAAGGGAGAAAGCATTCACACTTCCTAAGAAACATGAATTTCTTACACTACACACAACTTCAACGTTTGTAACCTTTCACCAAAATTCCCATCCTCAAAATCAAGTTACAGAGGAAACACACACTACCTCCTGTTAATTGTAGCACTTCTTTTTAAAAGCTGAACAAAAGAGTAATGCTATATAAACAATGTGTCTCCCTCTTTTATTTAAATATGCTAATAAAAAGGTAATGCACATTAGTTTGATAGCAGAAAGCAGCAAAACAATGCAAGTAAGAAACAAAATGCACAAAAGAGAACACAAAGGGAGTTTAAGCACATGACACTCAGAGAAGTTTACTATTTCCACAAAAGAACAATGGAACAGTTGGGATTTTTCAAATCAATGAAACTAGGAGTATGATTATTCACCTCTTCAGCTTATACAATGCTGCTCCCTATTACATCCTACCCAGCTCACTTGCGTACTCCACTTGCCTTCTCTAGCTAGAGGTAACTTTACCTGGAGAACAGGTGACTAATCCCCCTGCTGCTGCAAAACAGAAGCCCACGACACCTGCAGGTCTTCTGCAAGCCTGGGGCCACACCTGGACTGACTCTGGTACTAGTCTCTGCTGTCGACTGATCATAGATTTCATTGGTAGTTGTAAAGATTCATCCACCCTTCAACAGCGTGTGTGCTTTTCTCCTGGGGGGAGGGGAGAAGACTTCAAAGCCCATTGACAATTTTTGTTACTATATGGAGTTTACAGCCTCCAGCAGGTACCCAACATCGTATTTAAGAAGGAAGAACATAAAGTTAACCAATGCTAGACTCAACTAATCCCACAGAAAGACGACAACCACTACATATATGAATAACGCAATTTCAATGCCACTACATGCACTGGGAAGAGATTATCTCAAATTAGCTCAGCTCTCTCCCACACATGCTAAACCTATTCCAGGATTAAAGATATTCAGCAGCATATTATGCATGTTACAGTTTTTAACTAGATGCATTTCTAGAAACTTTTTATGAAGTCTCCACTAGTCCAGCTTTAATCTTGGCTTTGAAAATTAAGTATCAAGAGTTTCATCAGAAAGCCACCTTCAGTGCTTGTGTTCAATCCTTTTTATTGCACTGCAGACATTGAATAGCACAGATTCTGAGCCATGATATCACCATCAGACGAGCCATTTCATGATAAATACCACACATCCTCCTAGACTCAACATAACATGCACACACAGAGGAATAACATCTAAAAAATGTAAATACAGAAAAATGTTCACCATTTCCAGAAGAATAGCACGAGTCTTTGCTTCTTTTTCTGCCTGAACTTCTTCTATTTCATCTGCAGACCGTCCTTTCAAGTCATCAATTTCTTCATCTGCTCCTATTCTGCCACTCTGAAAAATGAAGGGAAAAACTATTTACTACCAAGCCATGGACAAAAGCTTTTTCTTGCTTTACAAATGTTACTTGTATGACATCCCCTCTTACCCTCCAAGACATGGAAAGTGCTTTAACGCAACAGAACCAGGTTTTCATTCTGTTCTTCCCACTCAGATTAGCAAGAGAGAGATACATTTCCTTGGTGTTTCAGGCACTATGAATGTTCAGGCTCAATGTGGACCATATTCTTTTATATTCCATCTCATACTAAATATCTCACAAGTGTCAACTCATTTCTAATCTAGATACCTCCTACCAGAAGTGAAGATACAGAACTCTGCAAGTATCTGTGGTGTCCAGTAAAACTAAAACATTAAATATATCTTTATCACAACACAAATTTTATTTTAACACATCTACATCTAGGCAGGATTTGAGGTGTAATTTTTTCTCCTCATCAGCATCCCTAGAATGCTGCCCTTCTTACAGACATTTCTACACCGAAAGATGCATCTTCAGACAAGCTATAAGCTTTCAAATCTCTACACAGTTTGCACTGAACTATCAAACTCCTTTATGGTTTAACATATCTGAAGGCACATCAGAGATTAACCACAGAGCAGATGTACTATGAAAGCCTAATTACAATCTTGCAATTACATCTATTAAGCTTACAAATAACCAATATTCTCTCAAGTCAATTTATCCATTGCCTGAAACAACTGTTTCCATACAAGGAGATAATGTCACACAGCAACTTCCATAACTGCAAATTTTAAGTTCTGAATAATTACTATCCTATTTTCAGCAAATTCCTTCTCTTTGATCAAATACATAACAGTATACATGCTTGCAGATATAACTCAAAGAATTACCAAGATTACTAGTAGTAAAGGTCTCACTGTCATTTTCCTTTTAAATGTGCAATAGTCTGTGGAAGTACACGTTCTATTTTGTCTCCTACCAGAGCATGCAAAGCCCCAGTAATGCCAAAGGTGAGTATTCTTAATGTTTGGCTTAACTGCACTGTAATTAGAAATCTAAAACACAGCTTTCCAACTTAACTCCACCAGCCAAAAGGGAGAGCACCCAAGTCACTCTTTTATCCCTTTCTTGAAGGATTAAACAGCCACATTTGATTAAACACAGCAACTGCCCCAAATAACAGACAAGCATTTGATATACCTGAACTCAACCTGGAGTAGAAGAGCATCTTTTATCCTTCTATGCTAAAAATGTGTAATTCTTTTTGGAAGCAGCTTTGACAGACACAGTCTTAAAGACAGAATTCTTATCTTGACCACATCACTGCTAGCCACTGAAAGGGATGTTTACTTAATGACTCCTTCTAACCTTTCCCCAAGAAGCTATCGTAAACACTCACATCTAGCTGTTCCTTAGTAGGTTCTGGTGAGCGATCAGGAATAGACAGGCCAGGTGGATCGTCAAATGGATCATCCAAAATCACTGTATGATTTATCCTTATAGAAAACAAAATCAAGATCAGTGTAAGTCACATGAAAATAAAACTGTTTATCCAAGTAACAGGAAACCAGCCCCACTGATTCAATTATATCCCAAACAACCAGCCATACTGCATGCTCATAAATGCTAGTATTGATGTGTTTGTAAAGGCAACACAGTGGCACATTTTCTTATATAGATATTTATTTTGGTACATGTTTATTTTACCAATAATACCGAAATAAAGGAGTATTTGAGATACCATGTACAGGTTCCATGTGTTTAATTATAATGTATTCCTCAAAAAAGGAAGGTAAAAACAGTCATACCTGATATCTTGATAGGGGATAAAATCCTTATCTACAAAGGCTTCATTAATTGTCTTCAATACATCCATGCCTTCTGTCACTTCTCCAAACACCGTATGCACACCATCAAGGTAATCTAGGTTTTCCCCTGTAGTAATAAGAAACTAGAAAAGAAGACACAAAACCAGCAACAATCATCAGAAAAAAATCATGGTTTGAATTTTACCTTAGGAGAGGTACAGCTCTCACTGAAATCAGAAAACCCAAATTCCTCCTGACTTCTGTGGGAGACTAGTCTTCTTCCATCAGCTCTGAAAGCACAGGGTGACAACCTAGAGCTGACAGCCACTGAGGGAAGGTGGCTCTCTCATACAAGTCTCCCTCCGAAGGAGCTCGCAGCTCTGGCTCACCAGGCCCTTCTGTGCATTGATATGACTCAGCAACCTGGCAGAAAGCCAGATCAGCAGAGCAGACAGTTATCTGCCAAGTAGGTTGGGTGAGCAACATCAGCAAAGGATGTGAGATGCATCACCGATGATGAAAGGGAGAGGACAGAAGGAGCATGGCCACCCCTCTGGGTATCAGTGAGCTTAACATGAAACTCGATTCAGCAGGTGCATTTTCATAGCTTTGGCAAAAGCTTCCACAGTTCTACCTTCACCTGCTTCTATCCAGACTTTTCTTTTTCCTTCCCTTGTATCACAAGCCCTTCTCTCCCAAAACCCAGGATGCAGCAGCAATGAAAGAAGAACTAGAACACAGTCACACTGACTTAGATCAGCATGAGCCAGCACTGAAATGTATCCTAACACAAATCAGGTGTTTTGCTTACAGGCAAAACTAATGAAAATTGGTATCAGCTGAACTCTTGGTAACAGAAGAAAGACAGAGGACACTTGGTAACGAGCAAAGAAGGAGGAGATCAACAGAAATAACAGAACACCACCATTATATCCATGCCTTACAACCTGACTGGTAACACCTCCCTCCCTGCCATGTAGTTAAGACTGGTTAGTACTTGGTACAGGTTACACTAAGCTACATTATATTTGTAAGCCAACTCCACTTAATTTCTTACTGCAATTTGTCTTTCCCAAGGAAAAAGCTGTTATAGTGTTCCTGATTACCAAATGCCTGTGGATATTCTAGCAGGCCACATTCTTAAATGTAAATACAAATATAAGTATCACCTCTTCTTCCTAAACCCCCACCCAGTTTTATACATATAATGCAGGGAAGCAGCAAAATTAACTCTGTATGTGACAAGCTCTAGCTGCATGAAAACTGGGGGGAGGGGAGGTTTCATTGCTCTTCCATTATTAAAAAAAAAACAAAACCAAACCAAATGAAAACACCTTTTTAAAATTAAAATACATGGATATTATAAGAGATTAATCTTAATATATAGAAGTTACAATGCACCTAAATTAATAATTCCAAAATCATTCTATTAGAGCTTTGAGTATACCTACAGAAAAAGCTCGGTGCACATGAAAGGGTAGTCAAGCATTGGAACAGGCTGCCCAGGGAAGTGATGGAGTCACCACCCCTGGAGGTATTTAAAAGTCTGTAGATGTTGTGCTAGGGGACATGGTCTAGAGATGGACAATGCAGGGTTAGTCTGTGGCTGGACTCGACAATCTTAAAGGTCTCTTCCAACCCAGGTGATTCTATGAGCAGGGAACAGCAAAGGGAACACCACCACTTTCAAAACTTGCTTTATAACAGCACTGGAATAAAACTATGACCTTTTATTGTATTATTAATGAATGCTTTTATGTAACCATGTGAAAGAAACTGCTATGATTTCAGTTTCCAAACTAACATGAAGTTACAAAACTTTCTGGTTAAGCTAGGGTTTTAAAACCCTACTTCCTTACTTTTCAATTCCTTTTAACTACAGGATTTTTTCCTGCCCATTCTATAAAGTAGCAAAATCACATCAAGGTATTAATGAAAATGAATGAACATGGCAGCGGGGGGAAGAGAGAGCACTGAATTCTAACAAATAAAACTTATAAAATTAATCTAAGACAGGATTTGAATCCGAGTGTTTTAATCTCTTTCTTGTCTGCAATCAAATACCAACTGGCACCTGGGACACTACATAAAATACTTACTTTACAAAGTCTGGTTTTTTACATGCCTTTTGACCATATTACACGATGATGCTATTGAGATGACACTGTCATTGTTATGTCCCTTTTGCAAATTCAAAGAATTTTCATTTCAGTTACTTAGATGTGTACCAAGGCTTTACAAGACCATATACTGACCTGTGATCCATGCTGATCACTGCCATTGTTCACCATTGACACAGTTCCCTTTTTCTTGTGCTTAATTCTCGGCACTTTTTCTGCCTCAAAAAACCTAGCTTGATCTCCATACAGTTGGCTGAAAATACATATAACAAATACATTACAAGGCAAAGGGATTTTTAAAAGTGATATAAACAAATGCTGAGACACAGTAAATAAAAGATCTTAAATGCTCAATCAACGTGACTAAAATGAGCTTAAGTCAGAGGAAATCAAGTCTAGCCTCTGTATTCCCCTTACGCTCAATTAAGCACATTGTTATAAAAAGTAGTAACAAACTGCTAATGATTTTGCCCTCTATAGAGCTCTTAGTTATGACACTTCCCTTACAAAACCAAACCTGTAGTTATTTACTAGCTTTTGAATAAGCAGATATTTATGCACAACTTGTTAGCTGGAAATTCACTTCTAAAGGCCAGCGACAGAATACTGCCCAGAAACAACATCTGAATGGTCAAAAGCAGCACAGGAACGAAGAAAGTATTTAGGTACAACCACCATGTTTATGCATCAGCATTTTACTTCCTATCAGTAATTCTGCCCCAAGAGAGCTCTGATGCAGTAATTCTGCAGTGGGCTGCCCCAAGACAATCTAACTGGAACTTGTATTCCCCCACACAACTTCTCTGTCGATGAACACGACTTTCACTTACCAAAATATGGATTCCCCTCCACGGCCAGTCCCCATGGGGTCGCCGGTTTGTATAATAAAATCCCTCTGTCACAAAGCAGAATACACAAGATGTGGTTTTCATGATTGTGAATTTAAACCAATTAAAAAAAAACCCCAAAAAACCAACAAGGAATTAAGAATGCTCACCTGCACATTGTAAATAAGACAATAGTTGTAGTACTTGACTTTGCAGAGCTTCAGAAAATTCAGACAAGCTGTAAGAAATTAAGACAATTACTGAAGAAAACCCTGGATACAGTAAGTACAGATATAGCAGGTATCTGGTTCAGTGTGTAGGGAAGTGTTTTCAGAGCAGATTGTTAAGATTTGTCAACAGACAACCTACAAACGCTGTAAGAAACGCTCTAAGAGAGGCAGCACTTCCTCCCTCTCCACAGCCTACCTCCAGTGATTCAGGGAACCCTAAATCCAGCTAAGAAACGCCCATTTTTTTCTCCCCAGTTTATTTCCCTAAAGCCAAAGATCGCAGTTGCCTTTCAATACAGATTACGTTTTCTCGAATTTTAAAGCAAAACCGCATTCCGTATATGGCATAATAATAACAACAATAATAAATACCCAAACTTCCCAGGAGCACCCGGCGCTTGTCAGTATTTCAAACACATAAACACCAGCAGCCCGCGGGGGCGGCTGAGGGCCGCGGGAGTTATGGTACTCGTTTGGGTCTAATCGCAGGCCCGAGGCCCGCCGTGCCGTGCGGTGCCAGAACGCGGGGTGGGCGGCGCGCTGCGGGCTCAACATCCCCGAGGGAAGCCTGCTGCCTCAGGAGGCCCTGCCGGCACCTAAACATCGAGCTGCGACCGCCCCGGCAAAGGGCCCGGCTCGCTACCGGAGGCGGGGGCGCCGCCGGGCAGCGCTGAGGGGAGCCCAACGGCCGGCTGGGGAAGCGGCCCAACGGCCTCCTCTGTCCTGAAGGGCGGAAAAGCTCGGGCTCCTCCACAGCCCTCAGAGCCGCGAGAGCCGCGCCGCCAGCCCGCGGAGCCGCCGGGAAGTGAGCCGCGCGTCCTCCCCCAGCGCCACAGCAGCGGCGGCACCGAGCAGGGCCGGGCGGCTAGAAACCGGCGCGTCCTCACCACCGATCGGGCGCGGAGGGCGGCTGCAAGCGCTAACTACAGCCGGCCGCCCTCAGCGGCCCTCCCGGCCGGCCTGCCCGCAGCTTTATTCGGGGCTTCCACCCGCCCGCGCAAGGGGTGGAACAGCGCCCGTTCCAAGGCGCGACTGCCTCAAGCTTCCCGCCACCTTCCTACCGCGGGGCCGCTCCTCCGTGTACAGGTCGATCACCAAGTCGCCTAGCGTGGTCTCCAGCAGCACGGCCATGGCCGCCAGCCCTCTCCGCACGGCGTCACGGCCCGTCGGCGCTTGGCCGCCCTCTGCCGGCGCGGAGGAGGAACTGGCGCCGAGACGGCGCGGCCCTCCCGTCCTCCCCCCTCCCGCGGGCTGCAGGGCCGGACGTAGGGCTGCCCGGGGAAGCCAGCTGGGCACCCCTGGAAGTGCAGGAAGAACACTCACCTGCAAGCGCGTCCCCTCCTCGGGGCTGGATGTCCCCACAAACGCGCCGGCCTCGCAGCGGGACGAGCGCCGGGGCCGAGCCGGCCCTTGCGGCCCCCCACCTCCATGCTGCGGTCTTACCCGGCCTGTGGAAAGGTGCGTGTCAAACACACCAACGAGCGCGCCCGTTTCCCCGATCTCGCAAGCCCCGGGGCTACAGGACGATACGATGCGGCTGCCTCCGCACGTCCCTCCTCTCCGGCGGGAACAGGGCGGGAAGCAGCGGGTCGGTGAAGCGGCAGCGCTGGGGTAGGCTCCAGGGATCTCCCTCACAAGGGGATGGGGCAAAATGGAGATCCCCGGGCGCAGTATCCTCGGCAAAACGCAAGTTTTTAGGCTGATCACGCAGCTGCTGAGCGCGGTGCTCACTGAGGAGTGTGTGTGCTTATTCTGTATTAGTCAAAGAAAACCGCTTTTACTTCGCAGTTACCAATCAGAGGGATGTAAAGTGATTAGCGCTCCCAGTATTTGCCTGGAGCACACAGCTGTGACACAGACTCTAGTACCAGAGGTAACGCTGATAAAACAGACAAGCAAAGAGAATTTATTCCCTTCTAGTTGAAGCCATAGCGTGGTAGTTCTTGGGTTTACATGTTACAGCTGTACTAACCTAAAGGCTCGCTATCGTCAAGGGATCCTGTACCGCTGCACAGAGAGATTCTGCTGCAGGCTGCACTGTCTTCATGTCTTTCCAGATCACGCTCTGGTACTCGCCACACAATGAGTCGATTCAAGTCACTAATCTGTTTGAGAAACATGGGGGTTTTTTTATTGATTAATTTGTTTTCTGCCAGATCAGTGACCTGAATCGTTCCGCCATACAGTGAAAGGGAACTGAGCAGGAATGCACAGCTGAGAGTACAAAGAGGTACATGAGGGTTGCTAAGAGCAGGATCTCCTCTTCAAGAAGCAGCAAAAGTAATACTGGATCACCTTGTTATATAACAGCACTTTTATAAATGGCCAAGCAGTGAATTTACCCATTTTTCTGTTCACTATCCTGCTGTGTGATGGTCCTGGAGACACAGTAGGCTGGTCCTGGGACCAAGAGCTGCACTGCAGGGAGTTGTATTTCCTCCTCTGTAATGTGCCAGATTTCAAAACTGGTTTTGCTATCATCAAGCATTTAGCAGTGTTGTATTGTCTTTGTGAGCTTATTCCCAGTTTGTACATCAATCCTGATTTGATTTGAGGGTGGTTTTAAGCCATCCCATATGGCAGTTATTGATAGAAGAAAGCACTATAGCACACATTACATTTACTACTCTGAAACTTTGAGGGGTATAAACAGTACATCAGTTTTATGCGAGCTTGTGCTGACTGAAGTTTAACTATCTACTTGCTACTTCAAGAACTCATATTTTGCACTCCAGTAAGAAATCATCCCATTTAGCCCAGACCTTTATCTTTAAAATAATAAAATAAACCAAATAATAATTTCCTTGCTGTTTATACTGGCTTTTGCCTTCTAACAACTCATGGCTATAATGAAGGTTCAAAGCAAAAATGGCCTTTCATGCTCACTTTAAAAACACAGAAATATCACTTCCAACTTAAATATAAACCCACTGAAATGCAGCACTTCTGGCATACTCGGCAGCTCAAGCAGTAGTCAGTCTCAGTACAAAATACTTTAAAATGTTAACACATTTAATGTTTATAAGTGTCAGGGCACGCTCCCCAGTAAACTAGAGAAGCCTGGGAGATGTGTCTGAGCCAAAAGCGAAAGCCCTCTTAATGCTTCCAGCCTGTCCTAGCACTGAGTAGTTACTGAGTCACCCAAGGAGAGGTCACTTGTGAAACTAGATCACTAGTTAGTCATTGCAAGGAATTTTCCCATTGATGTATAAAACTGTCATGTCACATCAGTTGTGCTGTGAGACTAACAAAAGTGTTGAAATTTGGGGAGAACAGAGGTATGTTGAAAACATTTTTACTGCATAATTCTTGCCGTTTTAGTTAAGTTCCAGGAGAATAACAAGAAGGGAAGAAAGAGGAGTGAAGAAAAGGGTATGCAAAAGGTTGGGAGAAAAAGGAAAGAGTGAAGGAATCAAAAACGGCAGGAAAGCATTGTTTGATATTAAATTTACCAGGAAGCTTGCAAGAGGAAAAGGTCAAAAAGGAACAGGCATTCATCTCCTATTCCATTTCAGGGAGATGCTAAATTCCTTGAGGTCAGCTGAGAACCCAGCCTGAAACTTGCTGAATCTATAAATTATGCTGGTCAACGATCCTTGCTTCTCTGTATTTTTATATACTCTAATACCATTAATTATTATGCCTCTGGTATATTTTAATCACGAATCTAATAGACGAAACACTGTAGTGCTGCGGCGTGCTTTTGCTCATCTCGGACTCCCCAGGCCTATCTGGAGGTAACCCCCACTCTGATTTACACCCAGAGTGCAACTCATAGTTAGGAATTCAGGTAATTTAAGCTTCCTCCCACCAGCACATGCAAATGACTGCAAGCACCAACAAGAGCTGCATTCTCGTAGCTGCCGTCATATCCCCGAAGACTCTTATGTGCCCTTCACAAGATTCAGCAAGACACCTTGTTGGGGAGTTAACCTGCCACACAGTTTTTCTGCTTTGTGAGACTGCACAGTGAACAAACCCTTTACCTATTTCTTCCAGTTTACTAAACAGATGAAAAAAAAAAAAAAAGAAAAAATCTCAAGGACAGGTCCAGGAGAAACTAGATGAACTCGATGATGGTAAAGAGAGGCGGTGACAATTAAGACGTCAGAGTTTTTATCCCTTCTTCCGTTACTGACTTGAGTGATTACAGAGTTAATCAGCTTTATTTTTTTTCTAATCTCTAAGATAGTGCTAACTACTGATAATAAATGTATTTAGTGATGAGGCTTTTTCACGTACTATGTGTGAAATACACGTCACAATATATGACTGTCTTAAGCCCCATATTCCAGTGCCTTGTATCTTGCGTCGGATGTTTATACCAGTGTCTCATGAATGCAAACTCCGTATGAAATACTGTTTCTGTGGGCTTTGTGATCTCTGTTCACTATCAGCCAAGTAGGAGTCAAAGAGCAATATAAAATTAGGCTCTGCAGATTGCTCCAACAGGACAGCTAATTTATTGTCCTGCCCTAGCTATATTAAGTTAATAAGATGTTTGCCACCCATACCGTTAGACAGCTTTTTTGCTTTATATAACTGCATCATTCTTGTTGCAAATAAAGCACTTTTTTATCTTCACATCCACCGAGGACTTGGGAGATTCAGTTTGTTTTCCTTCTCTTTGACACAGACTTCCGTGGTTTTGGCTGCCTCCGTTTTCTGTAGGCGGAAGACCTCTAGCTCTTTAAAACTTGTACCCTATGATTTCTTCCTTTCTGATGACTCCCTGCTCTCCCCAGGAGCATGCTTCTGGCTTTGGCTTTGAAGCAACTTTCAGAGACTCACAGAATCATTAAGGTTGAAAAAAAGTCCACTTTTTTTTTCTGCAAAAAAAAGTGTCCCCGATTAACTGTAGGGAGGTTGGACTATATGACCTTTAAAGGTCCCTTCTGTGAAAATTGCTAGAAGACAGCACTGTTCTCACAAAGCTCACACTATTGAAATCCTGGGTTTTAGGAGGGGTTTTCTCAACTTAGCTCAATTCTCCCTACTCACAGAATCAGTAGGGTTGGAAAAGACCTTCAAGATCATCTAGTCTAACTGTCCCCCTACCACCTATATAACCGACAAAACCATGTCCCTAAGTACCTCATCCAATCTTTCCTTGAACACCCCGAGGGACAGGCACTCTACCACCTCCCTGGGCAGCCTGTTCCAATGCCTAACCACTCGTCCTGAGAAGAAATTTCTCCTAATGTCCAACCTGAACCTCCCCTGGCACAACTTGCAGCCATTACCTCTTGTTCTCTTGCTAGTTACTTGCGAGAAGAGGCTGACCCCAGCTCACCACAACCTCCTTTCAGGTAGCTGTACAGAGCAATAAGGTCTCCCCTGAGCCTCCTCTTCTCCAGGCTAAACAGGCCCAGTTTCCCCAGCTGCTGCTCCTAAGCCTTGTGTTCCAGAGCCTTCACCAGCCTTGTTGCCCTTCTCTGGACACCCTCCGGGGCCTCGATGTCTGTCTTGTAGTGAGGGGCCCAAAACTGTACATCACACAGTCCTCACGCCTCAGACCTGGGTTACTCCAGCCAGATAACCCTTGGCAGGTGACCCCCAGCAATCACACGGTGCAGGTGGGCTGTGGCAGGTGTATTGGGGGTGCCAAGGAATTAGGTGGTTTGGCCATTTCATAAACAGCAGTTATTGCTAACATTAGCTACGCGGGTGTGCATACGAGCTGTGCTTATTATGCAAAGTACATGTAAAGGCTGTGGTCATCCGTTAACGGCAGCGGGCGCACATGTCCAGGCGTTATTCCGCAAAACCGAG
Source organism: Zapornia atra (assembly GCA_013400835.1). Classification (NCBI taxonomy): domain Eukaryota; kingdom Metazoa; phylum Chordata; class Aves; order Gruiformes; family Rallidae; genus Zapornia; species Zapornia atra. Next base: position 67,318 of record VZTU01032073.1, on the reverse strand, counting down.
CTCGGGCCGCGCAGCCCCGCCGCCGCTCCCGGCAGTGGTGGCAGGAGGGCACAGATCCCGCTCTTCCTCTCGCTACGCTTCTGCCCCTCTTCCAATAAACGGTCATTCCCGACCCCAGCGCCGACACCCGCCCTCAGCAGGGAACTAGCAGGGTGGCCCGACCCTTCCACATGAAGCGGGCTGCGCTTTGCCCGCGGGCGGCGACGAAGGAGGCGGTGCGGATCGGCTCGGCCCTGCCCGGCCCCCTCCCGCCACCGCTTCCTCCCGCCCCGCCCCTGCCGCCGCCGC